>CAMGYJ010000010.1:14246823-14783691 GCA_946122785.1 Linum tenue | reverse complement strand
ACACACACACACAGATCTTTCGTCTTGGTCAAAGTTGTCAAACCGTTTTAAGTCATTGAGCCGGTCAAGTAAGGGGTTTGAGGTTTAATGGTCTTATCGGAGTCCGACCGGTTTGAGCCGTTTTCTAAATATATATACAAATAAGGTATTAATTAAAGATTTAATAACTGAAATGAAATTTATCTTACATGTATCTATTAAAAACTTATTTGTCACAAAGTAAATCTATCTAACCTTCATGATCCACACACCATATCTCTTCCATTGTTCCTCTTCCTTTCTTTCCCCTCTTCTTCTCCCTTGTTAGGGGTCAAACCGAGGGGCTTTCTGGAGGCCGATTTGAAACCCGACTTAGATCGGACCAGGTTCAATCGGGGTCCAATAGAGGTTTAACAACCATGGTCTTGGTAGAGTAGGGGATGAGATAGCATTTTTACCCCTAAAATGGTTGGAAAAATGACACCCCTATTAATTATAGGTTTTTAAGGTAATTAATTTATGTTGCATTTAATAATTTGTATGAATTAAAAAAAACATATTCATTATTTTCCTTGCAACTACCAGTGCACTGGTAGTTGTATCAGTGCAATGGTATTAGTGTACAGTTGCAATGGTTGATGTATCAGTGCAATGGTAGTTCCAAAAAAGGAACGTAATTGATATGAGTTCAGTATACAGGTGCAATGGTAGTTAAAAAAAAGAAGGTAATTAAGATGAGTTTTTAATTTCCAAAGATTATTAAATGCAACACGAATTGAATACAAAAAATAACTATAATTAATAGAGGTGTCATTTTTCCAACCACTTAGAAGGATTAGCATGGTAACCGATCCCGTAGAGTAGTGGTGGAGGTCGGGTCGTGGTGGTCCATTTTCGCTGTACAATGTTAACGTTTAGGCTTTTGGACTCATTGTAAGGGGCATGCAGATGACCCTATCTACTCTCTTGATGTTGGACAGCCAGCGACACATCGACCACTCTCACTTCTCATAATCCTCCCTTTGTTACTTTCTAGTTTCTACCCCCTTTTTCGATTCCCCCTTTGCATCTTCACATTCAATGGCCATAGTCGAATCCTAAACTAACCATGACCCATGAAGCTCCTCGCTACTTGGAAGCCCCAAACTTGGTGAATGAGATGCTCTGGGATTGGGATCTTTCCACGGAACAATACCATCACCCTTCATTGACCTGTTAGAGTTTCACATGGGAGGCCACAAATTGCAGCACTTGATCGTTGGCTCACATCCACCGCCCCTAGTGGTCACTCTCCACAACCAGACACGCATAAATTCCTTTTCGTATGGGCTTCTATCAAAGGATTGACAAAACAACAGCACAATGTACCAAAATATACACACCAACACAATATGTCTCCTTCATCTCTCACACCCAAGATCTAAAGCTTTGTGCCAATGTATACACGAAATGTTGATTAGCAGGCAGTATTTTAAACTTCCCATTATTTATCCCTCATTCATGAACACTATATCCTCTAGGTTTATTGTCAAGTCAACAACAGTTAACAATGAAATAAGAATACTGCCGATGGGAAGATAACGAGTTAACCAAGTTGGCATACCTCCTGCTCTGTGGCACAAAGCGAGCACACCACCTAAAAAACGGAGCCAGTGCCATCAGATTAAAATGGATACCAAGTACAGAATCTTCACTGGAAGGTTTTTCCAGTAAGAGAATGCACCCCAAATAGTTAATGAACCAAAATCTCTCAAGTCTTATACCTGTCTAACTTCATGCCGTGGCACAAGGCTCACGAATGACTGCTACATCTACGAAGCTCATGTCACAGTGGCAGCATAAGGTCAAAAAAGGCCATTCACCAGCCTGTGCAAGTAAAGATGAATAACAAGTTGCTGCCAGTCACATCTGTGAGGGCAAAATACAATGTCGCTTCCGGGTGCTAGTACTTCTTAGGTTTGTTGCGAAGCAATGCCATTCTCTGTCACTGTATAAATACAAAAGCACGGTAGAGAGCAGACCTAATACCGATATTGACAGCCTGATCTCACTCTTGTGAAGTTAGAGAATGAAAAGGAGGACCAAACAAGCAGAGATAACACACAAGGCTATCAATAACCCTAAAACATCCTGGGTATTCCAAAGTGAAAGAGGTAAAATTAGTCCTTTCGTTGAGGAATCAGACAAAAGCAAAAGAAAATTTTGTAGATTGTAAGCATCCGAGCAAGTGAATGACACTGTGTATCTATTTGAAGAGTTGTAAAGTTGTATCAGACCCTTCCGACTACTAGACGTCCTAATTCTTCCTCTCTTTTTTTCCCACTTTGTTCTAATGAATACTAAAAGAGCATTGATCTACCCTAGAGTTTAAAGCTGTGCTTATTGATACTAACAAGTATATCCTATGGGTCTTCATTAAGCAACCCTTTCGGAGCTCTATGACGACGACGCTTAGATAGACTAGAATCTTAGCATACAAAAGACTCCATCATCATTCACCCAGTAACATTACAGGACAAGAAGAAGCAAAAATCTGTGAATTCCACAGTTTCGATTAGCATCTCCACAACTTTACTATATGAAGCAAATTAAACAGTTCGGGCTAGTTAAATTGGTGGCTTTATAGTCCAGTAGCAGTCTGCGGAATAGAAACCAAGTTTTATCCTCCTCATACCTATAAAATCTTTCATAACTACTGCTCTTGACATACTCCACGATAATACGAAGTGGCCAACCACTTTGTTAATAACTTCAACCTTTTTCACTGCCAGGTTATAGGAAAGCAAAATAGTATTCAGCTACACATGATCTATCTTCATCCGGTTCTTCAAACTAGAAAAATGGGTGAAGCGGGGAACTAAGTATTTGGTGGAAGAGAGTAGAGCTAATCCTCCTAGCACGGAAGGGACCCATCCTGTCATTCTCTCCTAGCCACCCAAGTTGGAGACCTCTCTGATCATGCAGTGCATCCATGGGTTTCTAGAAGAATATGATCCACACATTCACGTGATGTGGGGAACAAAATATTACAGGTGGCCCAGAAAAAAAGACCCTGAAATGATGAATGAGGGCCTGGCCACTACTCCAGTAATTAAGTTTACAAAAGAAGAAGAAACATAGAGACAATGACTGATCATTCTAGTACCCAGTGGTAGGAATAAGCGCCAGTCCAAGTTGGGTGAAAGCACCTCAACGTTGAAAGGCGTAATTTGCCCTGTTCTTATGCAAAGTACTGGAAATAGAAATGCTTCTCTCCATCCAAATCTCCCCAATTTGGGTAGTTCATCCTTGATAAATGACAATTGCATTTAACTAAAACACGCATATACATAATGGAAATAACAGAACAAATAACTGGCGAAGCCACTACTGTTTTGTAATTACTAATTAGCATTAACTACGCAGTGGTGTTACCACCATGTTGTCGACTTGTCGTGTGAATGTGGTGTGACTGTCATTTTGGGACCCATTTGAATAGCTAATCCAGCATTTGGTTTGGAGTAGAACTTTAAATAAGGTGTTTGATCCAGGGCACAAAAAAAAAAGCTATGTATAAAATTAAAAACTAGTTGAGACAGTCCTACATTAACCAAAAAAAAAAAACTTAGCGGCATTGTACGTAAACAAGGAATCATCTCATTTCAGGTTAAAGAATCACCCTTACAATTTAAAACAAATTCATACCAAATTCAAACTATAAAAGTAGATCGCTTAATTCCACACAAACAGCCCCAACATCTAACTTTGGCTTCTACGACAACAAAAAACCAGCATAGTATATCATTTACATATAACCACAATCATTTGTTCGACAAGGGTGAATCCATATAGTTATTAAGATTAATCATCAGAGATATGCTTATTCAAGGTTAACGTCATTGAACGGTATATAGAAAATAGTTCTCTGAATCAGCATAGATAACTCCAGAGCCACTGATCTTAGTGGTATTCTATATCATTGCTCCCCCATTAAGGCTAAAGATCGCCAACTCATTGCATTAAGCCACTTTGTTCACCAAATTTTAATATGTAACAGCTATTTAAGTGGATATCAATAAAAGGGTTGGTTTATGTGTACCTTCTTTCTGAATATTGTGCCTCTGCACTTTATTGTTCACTTCTTCATTGCGGTCTGGCAGTAGCTAAGCGATCCAAAAAACACCACGCCATCCTCCTTTGTCACTGTAGAAAAAGTTAGCATACACCATATCAGAAAATATATTGTCACTTTCATGTTCATCTAGACCTTTCTCCATGGGTTGGAAGGACCACCATGCCTGCCCCTATATATATGAACCAAATGATTCCTCACCAACTAAAAAAAAAAAAAAATTCAATCAGAAAGCTAGAGATCCAGGATTAGACACCGAGTACATTAAGAGTAGTCTGTGGAGACAGAGATGGTAAAGCTGCTTTCGAGCTCTTGTTCCAATGTCTCTCCTGGTCTTTACTTCAAAACTTTATTAATATGTGATATTTGCTGAAACATGATTGCAGGACGAAGCACAAAATTTGAATATGTGGCAAGGCTATGTAGACTGGAGGAACAAGCCTGCTATGAGAGGCCGTCATGGTGGAATGATAGCAGCAACGTTTGTCTTGGGTAAGTACAACTGTAAGCGCTTCTTCATGTTACCAAGAACTTAACTTGATATGCAAATATAGGTGCTATACCTCTCACATCTGCTGAACCAGTTCATTTTTCTAATCATGAAACGACAACAGTTGTGGAGGTACTAGAAAATCTAGCATTTCTGGCTAATGCAAGCAACCTTGTACTCTACCTATCAAAGTTCCTGCATTTCTCTCCATCTGGCTCAGCGAATATTGTAACTAATTTCATGGGCACATCCTTCCTCCTAGCTCTGGTTGGCGGTTTTCTAGCAGATGCCTATTTCAGCACCTACTGCATCTATTTAATAAGCGCAGTAATCGAATTCATGGTAAGTTACTGACTTATTATGCTACAGTGCTCTTGATTGATGCCTCTTCTCTGGTGAATGATTGATTACACTATGAAAAGCAGCTCCTTTTTCTTTTTAAACATTTGCATGCTAGGAGTTGGATATCATTTTATTTCAAATACTAGGATATGAATTAACTTAAGCTACTGAAACTAGCAACAAACAGCCAAATTGCTACAGACATCAATCTTAAGTAGCTAATAAAAGACAGAGGGAATGGCTTTTCTAGAAAATTGCAAAAGTACTTACTAAGATATGGACCAGAGTACAATAAATCTCACCTCTGGCATATCTGAAATGTCAAAGAAGTAGCATGGCCCATGAGAGGACCTGAACTCATAGAAAATATGCACCCATTACAACAATTCATTTGTATTAAAAAAGGTCCCTACCAGCCAGGGCATTGAAAATCCAGGAAAAAATTAGAAAGATATGAAATGTACCAGAAATATTCAATCCAGAACTAAGGTAGCTGTCCCACAGCTCTGATTTTGTATGGTCCACTTACAAACTAAATGCCTTATGGTGAGCTACTGCTTGAAATCACAGTTACATTGACCAACATACCAGGTATCTGGTTTTAACCGGAATATCAGATATCAAAGGTTCATAGACTGCAACTAATCTATTCAATTTCTGGCCTATGAACCAGGGATTGTCAGTGCTTACAGTCCAAGCTGGTATCACCTCATTGAAACCACCATCATGTGTCACCAACACTAGCATCCCATGTGAAGAAGCAAACGGTGAGAAAGCAGCAATGCTCTTCACAGGCCTCTATATGGTGGCACTAGGTGTTGGAGGGATCAAAGGTTCGCTTCCGCCACATGGTGCAGAGCAATTCGATGAGACCACACAGTTAGGAAGAAAGCAGAGATCAGCATTCTTCAATTACTATGTGTTCTGCCTCTCTTTTGGAGCTTTGATTGCGGTTACATTTGTCGTTTGGATTGAAGACAACAAAGGTTGGCAATGGGGTTTGGGAACTGCTACCACTGCAATATTCCTATCGATACCAGTCTTCATCCTTGGCTCCCCAACTTATAGGACCAAAATTCCTACAGGCAGTCCCATCACAACCCTTTTCAAGGTACCATTTATTATTCTACCAGCCATCATCATAATAGTAAAAAGTAATGCATAAAGCTCCATTGGTCACTAAATTATCCTTTCCTGTAGGTTCTCGCAGCAGCAATTTACAATGCCTGCAAATCTAGGAGTCCTAGTAATGCTATCATGGGAATGGAGACAAGCTCCTGTTCTACCACTACTACTACCAGTGAAGGAGAAGATAGAACCGACCAAAGCAAGACTCCAAACAAAACAACTGCAACAGAGAGCCTCAACTTCCTCAACAGAGCAACGGGGAACAAGAATGCAGCCTACAGAATGCTCCAATGTAAAACCAATGAGGTAGAAGAGGTAAAGATTGTGGTGAGGATACTCCCGATCTTCATGTCTACCATAATGCTCAATTGCTGCCTTGCCCAGCTATCTACGTTCTCTGTGCAACAAGCAGCAACAATGAACACCAAACTAGGTTCCTTCAAAGTCCCACCAGCTTCGCTTCCCATATTTCCTGTCATCTTCATCATGATCCTGGCACCGGTCTACAACCACATCATCATTCCGTTTGCAAGGAAAGTTAAAAAATCCGAAATGGGGATCACCCATTTGCAAAGAATAGGGACAGGACTGGTTCTTTCAGTTGTAGCAATGATGGTGGCAGCCATTGTGGAGAGCAAGCGAAAGAGAACTGCAACACAATTAAGATTCCTAAATGCTTCTGCTGAACCTCTGCCCATGACATTCCTTTGGATAGCATTGCAGTATGTGTTCCTTGGATCAGCAGATCTCTTCACCTTGGCCGGAATGATGGACTTCTTCTTCTCGGAAGCACCATTGAGCATGAGGTCATTGGCCACATCATTGTCTTGGGCCTCACTGGCAATGGGATACTATCTAAGTTCTGTGATCGTTTCATTAGTGAATAGCATCACGGATGCCTATGGACACACGCCTTGGCTTCAAGGTAGCAACTTGAATGAGTATCGCCTAGAGAGGTTTTACTGGTTGATGTGTGTGCTGAGTGGAATCAACTTCTTGCACTATCTGTTTTGGGCATGCCGCTACCAGTACAGATCAACTGAGGCTGAATCAGCGGAGTGAGCAGATAAACCTACTCACCAAGACTCAGCATCTTTATTTTCTGAATCAACTTCACCGTCATTACTAACACTATCCAAGATATGTATACTAGCTAGCTTGGCATTATTCTTTATCGCGAGCAGTTACTAGAAAGCATTATGTTTCCACCCTGTACTGATATGTGTTGAGATTCTAATACAATAAACCTTGTCATTTCAGTGCTACACTGGTTGTGGATTGTTTTATGAGTAACCAGTTCCGATTGCAAAAACCAATAGGCATCATCTATGTCACGACTGCAAGAAGGGAAATACAAACTACTGCACGCAATCTAGGTATCAAATGACGGCACTATCACCCCACGAAATGAATAGGAAATGAATAATCGGAAACCCTAACACCGAGCCTTGCCAAAACCCAAAAACAGACTGAATTCAATGGAAGCTGTACCAGGCTCTTAAGATAGGAGAAGCTTCTTAAATGGAACTTTGCGCCAAGTCCCTGGTAAATCTTCCTTCTATACACAGACTGCGGCTGCCGCTGCCACTGCCAATAGCTTAATTTTACCGGAAGTCTTCGAAGGTAAGAAGCATTTTATCTCGTCTTTTCATTTCTTCTCAAGAATCAAGCGAAAGAGAGGAGGAAGCAACTCTGCTACTAGGGTGGAAGTTTGGTTTGTGGTTTGTGGTAATAGCAAACCGCATCATACCACACACGTAGTTTGATTAATCTTTATCCGTATTTTGGGTTAGTTTTTTTTTTTTTTTTTTTACAAAAGATAATCAATAGATTGAAATCAAAAGATATTACACCCTGGAAACCAGCCAGGACTGGAAATTAAAAGATCGACATGTAGTCGAGAATAAAGACAGGGCCTGGCTAGCTAACGTATTTTGGGTTAGTGATTTTATTATCATTAGTAAAATTGTGAATTTAGTGATTAGTAGTTAACTACTAACTAATGTGATCAAATCATAATAACCGCACAACCCACACTAATCTATTGAAGTTTTATTTTTATACGTATTAGTATGCAATAACTAATATTAATAAGTATGTTGTCAAAAAAAAAACTAATATTAATAAGTATGGTTATCAAATTCAGAATACTTGTCTAAAGTTTAGTAGCTAGCACTTTAACAAGTTATTTGTTACGTTGTTGAATTAGTTATAGAAGATTCTAACGTCTACTAATTACTAAATTATTGGCATCTTATTGAATAAGAATGATGTCGAATTATAATTAATATTGTATTGTTATTTAATAGTTTTATCAATTTTTTTATTTTGTTCATGATTTTCTCCACATATTTTATTGCTCTAATTTTTGTATATATTTTATTTGATATATCTTCCATAGGTGATATATTATTCTTAATTTTTACCGTTTATATCATCATTTATATTTTTTTATTGATAACAAACTTATAAGAAAAATATTGATATACTTATGAGTGCGATTTGTGGTTAGGGTATTTAGAGATTTGTGGTTGTGGTTAACCGCAAAATGTGGTACGATTAACCACTGGCGCACCGACTGCCACCCCTATCTGCTACCACCACGTTCATCTTGGTGGTGTAGAAGTGAACAAAACACACACATATATGGTGAATTCTAAGTACCCCCAATGAAATTCAGGGTTCGCATACCTTGAGTATGACAATGCTATCTAGACCTCAAATTAGCAGGATTTTTAGGCCTAATATTATACCCTAACCCTTAATGAGTGAACGCTAGGTCCTAATTATCTAAATCATAAACTATAAACCCTAAGATGATGCATTCATTTTTTTTACCTATATTTGGAAGAATCACAACCCTAAGATGATGCATTCATTTTTTTTACCTAGATTTTGATATTTAAGGATTAGAGTATAGTATCATGTTTGAAAGATTAGTCAATTCAAGGTATGGATAGAGTTTTCATATTCAAGGTATGCGGTACCATGGATTTCACCCTGCATGAGAAGTCATAAAGGCAAATGGGGATGTAGCTCATATGGTAGAGCGCTCGCTTAGCATGCGAGAGGTACGGGGATCGATACCCCGCATCTCCACTTTTTTCCTGATTGTTTCTATTTTGACCTTGGCGATGATTTCTCATAGAACAGTAGTCCGATCATTGTGATTATATTTTCTACCAATCTCTCAATTCAAAATCCAAAATTATTTAATATAAAACAAACCTAGAAAGTTTATACCAACAAACATTAAAACCCCAAAAAATACATAATATTTCCACATTTCAATCAGTTTCCAGCAATCCTTCGAGCAAACTAAGCTAACAAACAGCCCAGCAGAGCCGATTCCTAGTGCTCCGGCGACCACAGCTAAACAATCACTATCCCCGCCGAATCATCCAGTATTATCACTATGCTGCTACCGCCGGCGGAAGCGCTGTGGACACAAGTGTCGCTGGTTAAACCATGGTGATATTCGGCTTTAATATATCGGATTCTTGGACTTTATGTGATTATCCCATGGTATGTTTTAGCTAATTGGTGCTATTTTAGGGCTCGCTAATCCGAGAATGGTTGAAAAACCATTACTGCCTAGTGTCATGAGTTTAATGCATTACAGGTGAAGAGAACATGGAAAGGAAGGAAGAAGTAGGCCTGGGAATGGAGTGCAGCTGAATGGAGAAATTGATTTGGGCCGAAGCCCATTCTACTCTTCTCTTTTGCTGGGGACGGAACTCTGGAGAAATGGTTTTGGGCTAGTGGAAATTAATTGGACAAGGCATTCTTGGGACGGAAGCTTGCAGGCGCAGCGGGGTGGAGGATTATTTTTTTGGGGGACAGAATTCTTTGGACAGGGAATTGCAGCGGCCAGGCTTGGGACGAATTCTCTTGGAACGAATTTCTTTCGGGAGAAAATTAGGAGGGCGCAGCGCAAGTTGGGACGAGCGGAGAGCAGCTGCGCTGGGCGGCGATCGCGAGCAGGGGAAGAAAATTTCAGTATTTTTTCCTTCGCTTTGATTCGTGACATGATGATTAAGAACATGATTATATCTTTCGATTTCGTCATGAACTAATCCCCAATTTCTGGGGGAAACACCATAGGATGTAGCTATTTCTATATTTGATGGATTGATTCGTATTTCTTTTCTTCCATTCTCTATTGCATGAAATTACTTAATACTTTGTGTTGACTGGCCACCAATACAATGAATCGTAGTTAATTAGGTTATTAGCGACAGTAAAACCCTAATAACTGAACCTATTTCATGTGACATAGTAACTTATCGAAGCGACAGTGGATTAAATAAGGTGCTATGCGGTCTTGATTGGGATATCGGTCTTAAGGCTAAATAATTAATTCATTGAGCTACGACAGTAGGATTTGAATTGATTATTTAGTACGTAGTAATTCCCGACAGGGATAGCTAGCACAATAGTGATATCCTGGCTGTAGAGAGTTGGGATATCGGTCTTAGGGGTCGTTTGCTTGATGGATTTGGGTCATGGATTTAGGACTCAAATCCCAAGCATGATGGATTTTAGCCAAGTCCATTGTTTGTTGTCATGTGTTAAATCCGTGGGGTCCACGGATTTGTTCCCTTTTTTGGATCCAAATCCGTGGACCCCACGGACTTGTAAATCCCACATATTGGAGTGGGATTTGTAAATCCTTGATGGCTTGTTATATTTATAGCAAATCCATCATAATTATATCATCAAATCTATCATGCAAACAATAGACTCTTCAAATCCATGATGGTACAAATCCATCATAAATCCAAAGGTTTTTTTGAGCCAAAACCCTCACTTTTCAAATCCAACAAGCAATCTACCCCTAAATTGATTGGAATATGTGAATTAATCTGGATAGAATAGGTAGTTAGTCCCGGTGTTTCTCCCAGAGCTTCTCCCATTGAATTTCTCCCGGCAGTTTTCATTTAGTTACTTTGTTTATTTTATTTTGCTTTTAGAAATTAGTCTCATTAAACTATTTTCACCTATAGTTTGCTTTATAAAATTGATAGAATATAAGGTTGTACCAGTCCCTGAGAGACAATACCCGGACTTTCCGGTTTACTACGAGATAGGAATTGAAGCTATACGCTTTTGCCCTATCAAGTGGTCACCTTCTCTAACAGCTGAGCAGCCTCAATTCCTCTGCTTTGGAGAACAAGCCTAGCTTCTCGATCGACGATAGTGTGACTCCCATCTCTTTTGTCTTGGAGAGCAGGCCGACCTTCTCGATATTGCTAAAAAATTTCCGCTTCTCTAGTTTCTTGAACACGTCCACTTCCAGCTACTCGCCGCTTTCGTAAAATATCCTTTTGTCGTACCACTGCTTCCTCTACCTGTCGGCGTACTTGTTCACCTAGTCCAACCATTAATTTTTGCTCTATTTTCTTAATGGAAATCAAAATTCTCCTTACTGCTGGACATTTAATTGAGGTTTAAGAGAAGCGTAAGTCAGCACTGGTTTACCTTCTTTTGTGGGGAACTAAATGAACTAAAAAAATCAAGGCGAACATGAGCAAAGTTCAACAAGCACTCCAAGTAATTGACATGAGAACTCTCAGAACTGCTTCTGATGTTCAAAATCTTATCATTCATAGAGAAGTCAACCAATCTAGAGTTGGATCTGACCCCTCTTGCAACAAAAGCATTGCCCTCCATTAAGAAATCCTAGAGCGAAAGATTAAAAGAATGCAAGATATTCGAGATGATATTTCAAGCATCAAGACCTCACAGCAAGAGTTGAAAGCTTTATAAGAATCTTATGAGGAGCGCCTATTCAATATGAATGAGAAGCTAAGGAAGATCATGGAACACAAAGAACATGATTAGTCGAAGGTAGTGGGAAGGAGACCTAGCCACCTATTTACCTTACAACACCACGAGAACCTCCAAGGAGAAAACGAGAAAGTCAACACCCCTACCTCCGCATGAAGACATCATAATTGAAGAACCATCAAGGCCAGAAGGAAAACATCCAACTCGGCCACCAAATCAAGAAAGGGAGCAAGGAGCCTCCATCTGGCACTCTACAAGGGAAGCAGACAACTCAAAGATGGTAGAAGCACCATATCCTGAGAGGCTCAAGACAAACAAGAAGAATGATGATATTTTCCTCCGGAAATTCAGGGAGATGTTGAGCAATCTACATGTAGACATGCCCTTAGTAGACGTACTCGGTAGAATCCCATAATACTCCAATTATATGAAAGAATTCTTGGCATTTGAGAGAAAATGGATTCATTCTAAATTTGTTATTCTCGACAAACATTGTTCTATCATAGTAACTCAACACACCTTGCCAAAGAAATTGAGGGATCCAAGGAGCTTTACTTTGCCTTGTACCATTGATAGAATGAACTTTGACAATTGTCTCGTCGACTTAGGAGCTGGTATCAATGTCATACCTGCATGTGTTTATAAGAAGCTTAAGACCAAATAACCCCTTGTTCCTACTCGTATGACCATATAACTAGTAGATAAAACCTTTAGACACCCTAAAGAAGTATATGAAGATGCTTTAGTTAAAGTTGGTCCTTTGATTTCCTTGTAAATTTTTTTCATAATGAATATTGATGACCATGACACTGTACAGTATGTAATTGAGGATTTCGTTCTACTGGACCTTTTTAAAGAGGAGAAATACACTAGTTTTGCTAATTGGACTACAAGGGAAGGCGAGTGTGAGATTGGGAAACAACTTAAAGATTACTTATCTAATGAAGTTCTCGTTTGCATTGCAGGTATGGGGACCTGAAATCCTGACTCCGCAGACGATAGAACAATTTGGGATATCGAAAAGGATGAGATGTTTAGGTTGTGGTTAGATTACGACTCCTTGTTGGAGAGACGGATGATGAACCATGTGAGTAATGGAAAAATCTGTGGAGATGGGATGACCCAAAAATAATCAAGCTCTTTCTTTGGCTTGTTTCACGTAATCGACTGCTAACAAATGCATAAAGGACGAAACGGAAATCACAAGGAATGGGTATTGTAACTACTACGCAAGAGAGGAAGAGACTGTGGAACATATAGTCAAGAGCTCAAGAAGACAAAAGAGTTATGGAATCATTACGAATGTAAGATTAAATAGCAGAATAGTGGCCTCAAATTTCAGGATTGGATCAAATGAAACATCAAGGCTGCTGAAATTGGTGTGAATTTTGGAATCATATGCTGGATCGTTTGGAAGAAAAAGAATGAGGAGACTATGGATGAGAAGAAGTACTTAGAGGAAGGACTGATTAATAGAGCCAGAGTCTTATATAATATCCATAAAGAGGATAAAGAGAGCACAAGCTTGAGTTTGGAATTGTACAAAACTACAAAAGTACGCGTGTTGAGAAGGAGGTCGGTTGGGAACCTCCAAGGGAAGGGTGGATTCAAGTGCACTGAGATGGCTCGGTTATTGGAGTTATAGGATGCACTGATGCAGGGCGAGTTATCAGGGACTTTTCAATTAAATGCTTAGATGTCTGCTTCTGCAACTTGGGGGAGTGCTCCATTACAACTGTGGGGACTTAAAGGAGCTGTTATTGGTTGGTAAGGCTTAAGGAGAGTCAAGCTTAACCTTGAGAATAAGATTTTGTAACCCATGCTTTCGCATGTTATTTTGATCCTAAATAGAATACAATACTTAAGAAGAGTTTAATACTAAGTGTTAATACCTTATTCTAGCCCGAACTATACCCATATAATCTTTTTTCATTGAATCAGATACTTTTACTAAATTTTAAGCTTCAATACAACAAAGCACACCTCAATGTGAGGGCGTGCAATCAACAAAAAAAATTCAAATTCAAATTTCTTTTTTTAATCTAATTAATAAATAAAGAAAAAATTCAAAATTAATTTTGGCCACCATTCGCCAGCTTATCCTCTTGCCTCTTTCTGAATCCAGCAAAACCAAAATTAGACCCTAACCATCCTTTTTTCCCCCTTCTTCCCCGACGAGTGGCATTCTCTCAGATTAAAAGGCGACCGGTCGTTTAAAGACGCTGTCGTCATTGCCGCTTGCAAGATCTACTCCTTACACAGAACCCTAACCCACTCCTGTCACCCGCTCCTCTCGCTCGCCTCTATTCTTTGTTCTCTCGTTGAAGAAGAGGAAAATTAGGGCATTATATCCCCTTCCCCACCCATCGCTCTCTGTCCATTTCTTTCTAGACCAGTCCTTCCCCACCCATCGCTCTCTAACCATTTCTTTCCAAACCAGCCCTTCCCCACCCATCACTCTCTTCTGTAATAGCCAACTTTAAGTGAACTTCGAGGGATCACTTCGAAAAAATCGTGTTTGCTATTCAGATAAGGTAAGCGATCGCTTGCGTGATCGAGCTTTAAATTTATAAGTCCATGCACACTCTATATTCAATCCTAACTAAGCCAAGCATAACCTAGCTAGGGTTGTAGTAAAGTGGCTCAGTCGTATTCAAAGGGAACCCTAAGCTTACTATTACTTCGCTCCGGACTACTATCTAATCGAATAAAAATTTTAGTGAAGAATCTAACCTAACCTACTTCTGAACAACCAACCAAGTGGTTGGGAGATCGCTAGAGATGAGATGGTTGCCTATGGTCAAATCCTCCTAGCTATGGTTTTAATGTAGGGTTAAGAGGATATGGTGAGTGAGCTCTTTTCCATGGGCCTTCGTGATTATCCACACCCCTTCGAGTACGCCCTACCTAACCCATTTTAACCTCAGTATAGATTCATGTATTCGGGGCTTTAAGAGCCTAGCTCCTTTCAATGGGTACTACCCACCCTACACACTGAGGTTTCATCCCAGGTTCCATCTAGGAAGGCGTTCTAGTGGCAGGGGCTCGGTCGCTTCGTCCACTAGAAGACCCTATTTTTCCAGATGGAGCATACCCGTCTAACCCTAAAACTCCATACCCAGCGTAGAAACTCAAGTAGGCTTGTAGAGAAGATTATGGCGACTTACCCAAGCACAATTAAAGTTAGACGAAGCATTAAAATCAACTAGATAAACACATTCATTCAAAACCCATACATACACAACCTATAAACTAGGGTTCATCTTCCCTAAACAACCATTATAGATTCAAGTCATAGAGAGAGAAATAAAACACAAACAAGAAGAGAGGGAGTGATGGTATCAATCTTCTTCTCCTTGCTTACCACTTCGTCTTGCTACTTGGGTGGATTGGATCTTCAATGAAGCTCTCCCAAGGTGTTTTCCGCTCTAAAAACACTCCAAAACCCTAACTTTCTCACTCTAGGTAGGCTCTCCTCTTCACTCACTCCTACTGTCACTCTAGAAAATGGCCAAGTGTAACCACTTCCTAAAGCGTAGTATAGCAGGTTTGGGTTTTAATGTCAACCCGGGTCCTAGATTTGATGACTACTCGGTGAATTCTTGTTATCTAGCAGTGAAACTTTAGTGCAAGTCCAAATTAACAAACAAACAAAGCAAGTTAAACAGTTGTTTTCAAGTCGCGAGAGGTCACCCGGATATGGTTCCCCCTAGACTGCAGTTAAGCCGGATTGCAATTTACCAGGTTTAGTTTTCATGAAAGTTATACTGCGGAAGGTTCTTAAACAGTCTGAAGTCTCGACTAAAGGTCTCAAGACCCTCTCAATCTGAGTCTCCAGCGGGCGACTAACCTCCACCGGAGTAAACAGATTGAGGCCCTAACGAACCAAACCTCCACTACCGAATTGAATTCGGTACAGAATAGCGAATTGGCTCCTCGACTAAATTCTCCAATTCACTACCTTCAATTAAGGATGCTCTATCAACCTAGGCAGATATTCTTATTCTACGTTAAAGCAGAAACAACAGGAATTTGATCAGGATTCAAGTCATTCAATCATTCAAGCCTCAATCGAATATAATCAAATCATAAACTCTGTACTTGGGTTCATACAATCAGACCTAACATACAAATCTAGGGTTCCCCATACCCAGATGAATGGGGAAACTACTCCATGGAGAGAGAAGCAAAAGCAGATTCATACGCGGAAATCATACTGTGAAGGATGAGTTTCTGCTCCTGGTTGTCAATCGGCACTTCTCCAAGCTCAAGCCGGGCTCCAATGGTGATGAAGATCAAGCTATGGCACTTGGGAACTCTGGTTTGTCGCTTTCTCTCTCTAGGAATCGCTCTGTCTCTCTAAAACTCGGAACCCTTGATTTTTAGCCCTCTTTTCCCTTAAAACTGCTGCATGTCGCGATACCCGGTCGGGTATTTTGGGTCTCGACCGGGTATAATGAAAACGCGCATTTTGCCTCAGGGGAAAACCCCATGTCATGTCCTATAATCCCCGACCGGGGATTTAAGCTTCACGACCGGGACCCCCTCTGCTCCTCAGACGTCCAAAACGGCAAATACCCGGTCTCCAAATAATACCCGGCCGGGTATTTCTGGTCATGGCCGGGTAATTTTGTCCTCCGGCACACTTCAAGCTTCACTTGCTCCTTTCGACCCGAATCTCGTTCCTTCGCCTCGATTCCAATGCCGGGTCCTGAAATATGACATAAACGCACAACCTAGCGTGAAATCGGCTTAAAACACGAGAATCAACATCTCAAACGGCTCAAAAATAGGGGTGAAAACATGTGCAATTATCGGTCTATCAAACTCCCCCACACTTAACCGTTTCCTTGTCCCCAAGCAAACCTAACTCAAACCCATGCAACTCTCCAGACCTCTATAGCAACAAACAACCTCGATCGTAGGTAGAGGACTTCCTAGATCATTTAGCAGCTTACGAGGTCAACCGACGCACAAGTCATCTCATATCTTCTTCGGCGAGAACACTAGTCTCGAGTCGGCATCATGGCAAATAGTGAACAGAGGACAAATGAATCATGGATGAAGAGACTCAAAAACAAAAGATCATGGACTCACATTTTTCAAGGTGCTCTTTTTTCTTCTTGAAGATGGTTGGAACCCCTTTTCTTTCCTTTTTGCTTGCTTTTCTGTTTTTTTCTTCTTCTTTTTCAAGGGTTCCAACCTGTTTTTCAGAAAATGGGGGCTCCCACCTAGCAGAGGTTTTGCGGGAGCCCGGCTCTTACCGGCCATGCCAGGAGCGGATGTCTCGAGGCTCGTGCGGGGTAAAGACATGTAAGGGGGCTGGAGGTAGTAGGTGGAAATTGGGAACGGATTCCCGTCTCCCCTTACACACTTTCGCCCTATTCGCACGGGAGACGTTATTTTAAAGCACATTTTCGAGCACCTGTTATTTCCAAAACATGATACAAGAGTCCATGACAGGTAGAGAGTCCACAACACCACACCATTCAAGGGTCCTAGGATCACTAATTCAATCAATCAACCAACACAATATGAAGAAGAAATGAGACTTCTTAAATGCATCAACATCCTCCATAGTGCTACACTACCTCCCTAGGTTGCACATTACTAAAGAGACTGTCAATTCAAAGCATACTGAGCAGGCAATTGCAAGGAACACGTACTTGGAGCCCTCAAATTTAAAAATTTGGACACTGGACTAGGCTCCAAGCACACAAACAGATCTAATGCAGTCAAAAGATAAACATCCCCCCCCACACTTAAGATCGACATTGCCCTCAATGGAGAAGAGGGAAGGAAAGGGGAACGATGTTACCGGTGTGCACGGACTGCAGGAGACTGGAAATGGATCAGTCGGAATGAAGCGGACTGGAGAGAGGACCAGTCAGGCATAAGCACAGCTAAAGGAAACCAAAGAGCTCAAACACAATACATTAGGTCCAATAGTCAGCCCAATAGTACAGCATCCAAAATAAAAAGAAAGAAACGAAACCGACACAAGACAGTTTGCATGCTGACAAAGACAAAAACACTCAAAACATGTCACTAAGGCCCTCCGAGACCGGTGAAGTCGATCTGGTTCATAAGGTCGTCGTCTCCATCCTCCGGTGGTGGTGGTGGCGAATGGTCCCACCGGGTGGTCCAGTGGTGCTCCTCTGGTGGGTGACAAGCCTGGAGCAGGTGCTCCGAGTACTCCATCAATCGGCAGCCTCGATCTCTCTCCCGCCCGATGAGAGCACTAGTGACTCCCATATGGGTCTCTAAGCGGCCAAGGCGCTCGTCAACATACGCCAGCCTGGACTGGTACTCGGCTTGGTGGGCCGAATACTGCTGATAGAACTGGACCTGATGGTCCATGAGCTGCTGGTTCTGAAGGCCGAGCTGCTGAAACTGGAGCCCCATCTGCTGGAACTGCTCCGTGAAGAAGTCCATCGACGGGCCAGAAGCCATCGACGGACCAGAAGGACCAGAGGAAGACCGCCTCTCTCTGATCTCCGTCGAGGCTGAAGGTCCCCTGGTGGAGAGAGCGGGGGCTCCGGCTCATCGGCATCCATGGCCCCGCCATCATCATCCTCATCCTCCTCCTCACCGGAGTAGTCAGCGTCCTCCTCTTCTTCATCGAGATCCACAGCCTCCTTAGGAGGCATGGAAAGCCCATCGACCCAGGTGCGGGTGCCATCAGTGACCAAGAGGAGTGCATTGTGGAGCACGTCCCGGCTGAGGGGGGTGGAGCCGCCCCGTGCAGAAGAATCCTGGAGCCCCTGGAAGCTGATGTCGAAATGGCGCGCCAGACGGGTGATCAGGGGACCACAGTAGAGATGCTTGGGCTTCCCGTGGCACCGGGAGAAAGTGGTGGCCACGAAAGAACCCAAGTGCAGCATATGCTCTGGGTCCCTCATCGAGTACATGGCATAGAGCACCCGCTTCGGAATCTTATGCGATCCGGTGACGTTGGGGACGATGAAGCGGGTGATGAGCAGGTTCAGGATGTGCCACGTCGGCTTGAGAGAGCGAACGTATGTCTGGCCAGGGTCGAAGAAGTCCTGTGCATAGTCGAGGCGGGCTATCCGGGGGTATGCACCCAGCCTAAATTTCACTGCATAGGAGTCCCGGGCCGCCTTGCTGTCGTACTGGAACGTGGTGTAGAACTCCCACACCAGCTTAGTGTAGGTGGGCTCGTTGATAGTCAGCAGCGTCCGCCAATCGCGGTGACTGATGGCGGCGGTGAGGTCCGGCATGCAGTGTAGCTGCTCGAACACGGCCCACTCGAGATGGTGGTGGCGCTCCAATTTCCCCCGAGTCACCTTGCGGAACTGGTCCGCGTAATCCGGGTGCAGGCGCAGACCCTGCACAAACGGATGGTCGAGGGACATGCTCCTGCAAAATCAACAAACCAAAGGTGGAGCCAAGAAAAACTTGTCAGGACCAACAACATGGGTTCATCACTTCCCCCACACTTAAGGACCACCTAGGCATACAGGTATAAGCACAGCCGGTTGAATCGCAAGCAACTCAACCGGAATCAAGGCAAGAACCACAAAACCAACCACATTAATTACAGGGGCAGCACATACACCATAGATAGAACCATGCATACTCAAAGCATCCCTCACCCTACTCTAAATCAGGCATGCAATCATAGTTCTCGGTCCTACAATCTACAGTTCGATTTTCTAGGAAAAGAGTAATTAACAAGAAACACACCTGGAAACGCAAGTAGAACTGCAGCTAGGGCTCTAGAAATGGGTGAGGGAGGCGAGAAGGGGGCCAAAAATGACCCGGGAGGCTCGCCGGAAAATGGCCGGAAACTCGCCAGAGAGTCACCGGAAAGTCGCCGGAAAATGACCGGCGGCGGAGGCTGCGGCGGCCGGCGGCGGAGGGGGGCAGCCGGCGGCGGCCAAGAAGAGAGAGGGGAGAGGATTTGTAAAGAAGAGGAGAGGGAAAATTTTGGGAAAATGAGGGTAGAGAGAGAAACTGACCGGGGGTTTTCTTTAAATAGCAAAAATACCCGGTCGGGTATTTTTGATTCCACGACCGGGGGTTCCAAAACGCAGCTGTCGAGTGCAAGGATATACCCGGCCTTGAGCCAAAAATACCCGGTCGGGTAATTTTGGGTCAAGGTCGGGTTTTTTGAAAACGCTGCGTTCCAGTCCTGGAAAATCCCCGGCCTTGAACCAAAAAGACGAGGTCGGGGGTTCTCCTTTTTTCACCCCGAGAAACAGAGGGGGTCCCGGTCGTGGACCAAGAATACCCGGTCGGGTATTATGGCCCACGACCGGGTATTTTCCCTCTTCCGACCAAAAATCTCATTCGCCCAAAATTTGACCTCTCCTGCATGAAAACACCAAATCGAGGCATCACAGACGACCAAACTTCATCACAGACATGCAACTGACTCAACATGACACAAAAACTCAGGAAAAAAAAATGCAAACCGTGGTGGGGTTGCCTCCCCACAAGCGCTTCTTTACCGTCTTTTAGCTGGACGCCAATTGCAGAACTAAGGGTCCGCGAGCTCCACTACCAAATCCGAACGTTCGACCTCGTCTCCCAGGTAGAGCTTGAGACGATGGCCATTCACTTTAAACGGCTCAGTTTGCGGGTTGGCAATTTCAATTGTGCCATACAGGAACACCTGGGTGACCGTGAACGGTCCAGACTACCGGGAACGGAGTTTTCCGGGAAAGAGTTTCAGGCCAGAGTTATAAAGGAGAACTCGATCACCAACCTGGAACTCTTTCGGATCCCGCAACCGTGCATCGTGCAAGCGCTTAGTGCGCTCCTTGTACAACTTGGTGTTCTCATAGGCGTGGTAGCGCCACTCTTCCAGCTCCAACATCTGCATTTTGCGTTCAACACCTGCAACACTAACATCCAAGTTTAGCAGCTTAAGGGCCCAAAAGGCCTTGTGCTCTAGCTCCACGGGCAGATGGCATGCCTTTCCATAGACAAGCCGGTACGGTGAAGTACCAATGGGTGTCTTGTAGGCAGTGCGATACGCCCAGAGAGCATCATCGAGCTTGGTGTACCAATCCTTGCGGGATTGATCCACCGTCTTCTCCAGGATCCGCTTGAGCTCCCGGTTCGTCAGCTCGGCCTGGCCACTGGTCTGAGGATGATAGGCCACGGACACCTTGTGAGTCACACCATAGCGAGACAGTAACTTATCAAATTGGCCCTGGAAATGGGTGCCTCGATCGCTTATGATGGCTCTAGGTGTCCCGAATTGGGAGAATAGCTGCTTCAGAAAACCACAAACACGTCTAGCATCATTAGTGGGCAAAGCTTGCGCCTCAGCCCACCTAGAGACGTAGTCAACAGCAACCAGGATATAGGTATTGCCAAAGGATGGATGGAAGGGGCCCATGAAGTCGATACCCCAGACATCAAAGATTTCACAGGTTATAAACACATTCTGGGGCATCTCATCACGGGCAGAGATGTTACCTGACCTCTGGCATCGGTCGCACCGGCGTGCGAAGGATTCTGCGTCCTTGAAGAGCGTGGGCCAGTAGAAGCCCGATTGGAGCACCTTTCTTGCCGTGCGGTTTCCTCCGTGGTGACCGCCAGTAGGTCCCTCATGACAGTGAGATAGAATGCCCTCCATCTCACTCTCCATAACACAGCGATGGATGATCCAGTCGGCTCTGATCCTGAAGAGATGAGGGTCATCCCAGAAGTAATGCTTCAGGTCGGAGAAGAACTTCCTCATGGTGTGAGTTGTCATCCCCTTGGGCAGCTACTGGCCCACCAAATAGTTCGCAAAATCGGAATACCAGGGGGTGACACTCTCCACCAGGCACATCATCATCAATCTCTCATCTGGGAAGGAGTCGTTGATCTCCTCCACGAGGTTGTCCGCAGGAGGTGCGTCCAACCGGGAGAGGTGATCAGCTGTAACATTCTCCGCTCCCTTCTTGTCTCGAATCTCAATGTCAAACTCCTGCAGTAATAAGATCCATCGTATGAGCCTAGGCTTGGCATCAGGCTTGCTCATCAGGTATCGAATCGCGGAGTGATCTGTGTACACGGTCACATGGGACATGACTAGATAGGGACGAAATTTATCGAAGGCAAACACCACCGCGAGCAGCTCCTTCTCCGTGGTGGTGTAGTTCTCCTGGGCATCATTGAGGGTCTTCGAGGTGTAGTAGATAGGTCGGAAGTGTTGATCTCGCCTCTTCCCCAAGACAGCTCCAACAGCAAAGTCACTGGCGTCGCACATCAGCTCAAATGGTAGGGACCAGTCAGGAACAACCATGATAGGAGCTTGGGTGAGCTTCTCCTTCAAGATTGTGAACGCCGCTGTGCATGCATCAGTGAACTGGAAGGGGGCATCCTTCTCTAGAAGCTTAGTCAGGGGCAGGGCGATCTTCGAGAAATCCTTGATGAACCGCCTGTAGAACCCTACATGGCCTAAAAAACTCCGGATCCCCTTAACAGATGTAGGAGGAGGCAGCTTGCTGATAGTCTCGATCTTCGCTCTGTCCACCTCAATCCCCATCTTGGAGATCTTATGCCCAAGAACTATGCCTTCTCGAACCATGAAGTGACACTTCTCCCAACTCAGTGCCAGGTTCGTTTCTTCACACCGTTTAAGGACAAGTTCCAGGTTATGTAGACAGTGAGAGAATGAGTCTCCATAAACCAAGAAATCTTCCATAAACACCTCCATAATCTTGCCGACCAGACGGTCAAAGATGGCGAGCATGCATCGCTGAAAAGTGGTCGGGGCATTGCATAGCCCGAATGGAATCCTCCGGTAGGCAAATGCGCCGAAGGGGCAGGTGAAAGTGGTCTTCGCCTGGTCCTCCGGTGCAATAGGGATCTGAAAGTACCCGGACATCCCATCCAAGAAATAATAGAACTCGTGCCCCGCCAATCTCTCCAGCATCTGGTCAATGAACGGCAGCGGGAAGTGGTCCTTCCGAGTGGCGTCGTTGAGACGCCGATAATCAATGCAAACCCGGTACCCAGTCACCGTGCGCATCAGGATGAGCTCATTCTTCTCGTTAGGCACCACGGTCATCCCACCCTTTTTGGGTACCACCTGGGTGGGACTGACCCACTCGCTGTCAGAAATGGCGAAGATGATCCCCGCGTACATTAGCTTCACGATCTCTGCCCGAACCACAGCCTCCAGGTTCGGTGTCAATATTCTCTGTGGCTGTATCACTGGCCGCATCTCATCCTCCAGCAGTATCCGGTGGGAGCAGAAGGAGGGGCTGATCCCCCGGATGTCTATGATCTTCCACGCTAAAGCTCGCTCGTACTGCTTCAGCAAGGCCACCAGTCTGTTCTTCTGCTCGGGTGTGAGGGTCGAGCTGATGATGAATGGCAGCTTATTCCCCTCCTGGAGAAATGCATACTCCAAATGAGGAGGGAGGGGCTTAAGCTCCAGCTCTGGTGGTTCCTCCAAGGAGGTAGTGATGCGGGTGGAGGATGAGATCGCTTTGAACAGCCTTTCGCCCTCCAAGAATGGGCCACTCTCCAACGCGGCCAACTGCTCCGCCAGCTGCGGCTCCTGCGATGCCTGCTCACCTAGCAAAATACAACGCTCAAGAGCATCATTAGTACCCGCACTCGTTATGGCGAGTGCGGTCTCAAAATCAGTAAGCACATCACAGTAATCTATGTCATCATGCAAATGAGAGTGTTTCCCATTCTCAGACACAGAAAAAGTAGTCTGTTCATCACCAGCACGCAGAATCAATTTACCACTATGCACATCAATAAGCGCCTTGTCGGTGGCGAGAAATGGTCTACCCAAAATCAAAGGCACATCCACATCCTCATTTATATCCAAAATAACAAAGTCAACAGGATATGTGAATGCACCAACATTAACAAGCAGATCTTCAATGATACCCCTAGGATGCACGATGGAACGATCGGCTAACTGAATGCTCATCCTAGTAGCTCTAGGTTCACCTAGGTCTAGCTTCTTAAACAATTTGTAAGGCATGACATTTATGCTAGCGCCTAGGTCCGCCAAGGACTTTCCTACATGCATGCTGCCAATAACAAGAGGGATAGTGAAACTCCATGGGTCTTTGCGCTTCTCAGGCAGCTTGTTCTGCAGGATAGCAGAACACTCCTCGCTTAGCATCACTGTCGAAAGATCCCCAAGTTTCTTCTTGTTGGTGAGGAGGTCTTTCATGAACTTGGCATACTTGGGCATCTTCGACAGTGCCTCCACGAACGACATGCTGATGTTGACCTGCTTCAACATTGCCATGAACTTGGCAAACTCTGTCTCCAACTTGTCTTTATGAAGACGAGTGGGGAAGGGCAGCTGGGGTATATGCTCCTTAACCACAGGCTGCGGCTTGGGAGCAGGTGCTTCTCTGCCTTCCCCCACTTCTGCATTATCAGTTGGAGGTGTTGAAGCAGGTAGTGGCTCGTCTCGCCAGGGCTGGGCAGGAGCAGCAGATATGGTCTTGCCACTCCTGGTGGTGATGGCATCCAGCTGCTGGTGAGGTTCACGAGGGTTCGGAATAGTGGTGGCAGGCAGAGTCCCCGGTGCCTTGGTAGTGTTTTGGCGAGCTAAGCTCCCAATCTGATTCTGTAGATCTTGCAGAATGGCACTTTGGTTTCTCTGGCCTGCCTCCAGTGAGGCTATGTTCTGATCCATCCTTGTGAAATTCGCCTGGCTGGTGGTCATGAATGCCTGCAAAATATTCTTCAGATCCGTCATTTGATTATCTAGAGCTGCAGCTGCTGGGGGCTGGGCATACTGACGCTGGGGCTGCTGGAATGGCTGCCCTTGCCTAGGCTGGTAGGGCTGCTGCTGTGGTGGTGGCCCCTTCTTAGCCTGGTGCTGGGAAACCAGGTGGTTTAGTGGCGTTGTTGCTCCAGGCAAAGTTGGGATGCTGGCGCCACCCCTCATTGTATGTATTGCTATATGGGTCAAGGCGCCGAGCATTGGCGATGAAGTCCACCTACTCTTGGGGAGTAGAGGACTCCCTCATAGCCTGACAGTCCTCCACCAGATGATTCGGGCTCTCACACCACTGACACAGGGCTACTGGAGGCATAGCTGTACCTCGGCCCGGAATAAGACTGTTGGGCTGCTTCAATGTCTGCACCAACTCAGCCACCTGCTACTCTAACCCGGACCTGGCCTCCATAGCGTGCACATCACGGTCCCGGGAATTTCTGCCTCTGCTGCTCTGCCCCTAGGAATGATCTCGGGCAGCCAAGGTACTGATCATCTGGTTCAACTCGGGTGGAGTCTTAGTGAGAATATCCCCTCCTGGGCATAGAGACTCAATAACCCTCTGGCTGTCCGGGGAGAGAGCACTATAGAAGTTCCCCACTGTGAATGCATCACTGAAGCCATGATGGGGACACTGCCAGAAATATCCCATGTACCGCTCCCATGCATCACGAAGTGACTCATCTGGCTCTTGGCGGAAGTGAGTGATCTCCCGCTGAATCTCTATGGTCTTCGATGCCGGATAGTACCGGTGCACGAACTTGTCTGCCAGATCGTCCCAAGAAGTGATGGACAATGGGGGCTGGGTCTCCAACCACCTCTTAGCATTCCCCGCCAGAGAATGGGGGAAGAGGTGAAGGCGGATTGCGTCATCCGAAACACCGTTTAGCTTGAACCCGTTCGTCAGCTGCAGAAAACGGGAAAGATGCACCCTTGCCTCCTCATCCTTCAAGCCATGGAACTGGATAGAAGATGTAATGAGTTGAATCCAGCATGGCTTGATCTCGAATTTGTTCGCTGGAATGGGCGGATAGAGGATGACCGGGCGGATGTCAGCAATCTGTGGAGTGTAGTAGTACTCCAAGGTGGGACCCAGCGGCGGTGGATGATGATGAACCCCATCTGCCTGGGGTCTGGGGTCGTTCCCCAAGAGCTGATTCACCGGGGGTGGGTTGTGTTCGCCTTCCATCTCGTACTCGTCCTCAGACTCGCTGCTCAAATGGCCGTCTATGCGCTCTTCCGTAGCCAGTCTAGCTTGCTGTTGTCTCCTAAGTTGGCGGCAGGTGCGTTCAATCTCTGGATCCAACGACAGTAAACCTCCCGACTGGCTACGGGTCATGCACTATCTGCACACAATCAAGCAATGCAAACCCGTGAAGGCACAAGTGGGAAAGAACAAACAATCAATGCGAAAATGAAAATGCTAAAGTAACAGAAATCACTTTTCTTCAACAACCTAGCCGTCCCCGGCGACGGCGTCAAAAACTTGACTCACTCCTACTGTCACTCTAGAAAATGGCTAAGTGTAACCACTTCCTAAAGCGTAGTATAGCGGGTTTGGGTTTTAATGTCAACCCGGGTCCTAGATTTGATGACTACTCGGTGAATTCTTGTTATCTAGCAGTGAAACTTTAGTGCAAGTCCAAATTAACAAACAAACAAAGCAAGTTAAACGGTTGTTTTCAAGTCGAGAGAGGTCACCCGGATATGGTTCCCCCTAGGGGTGATAATCGGTTGGCGGTTTCTCGGCTAAACCGAAAACCGACCCGAACCGAACGGTTATAAATCGAACCGAAAACCGAAAACAGTCTGTCGGTGGCGGTTTCGGTTGAATAAAATCCCCATATTCGGAAACCGAGCGGTTATCGGCTATAACCGAAACCGCTGGCGGTGCACCGCCTAACCGTGCCGCTGTCAAAATATGAGACCAAAGCCGTCATCCAATGGGCTGGAGTTGAGATCCAGCGGTTATCTTCATCCTCTCCTCCGTCGTCCGCTAGGGATTTGGCGGCGGAGGAGGACTTGTTGTGGCTGGCACGGTGGCCACCCAGCGCTTGGTAGGATCGGAACCCCTTATTGCACGTTTCGCATCTGTACTGCCCACAACACGATTCATCGTCGTCATGATAATCCGCAATCGGAGCTTTTCCCTTGCGTTGCGAAGCTTCCATATTATCATCATCAGCAGCAGCAGCAACGGCATCTTGATTTTCGTCAATCGTCGCCCCGTCGTCCTCAACCTCTTTCCTTCGCCGTCGTTTGCCGTCGTCCTCGATCTCCGATCATCCTCCTTGTGCCTCCGGCGACGGATTCAGATCCAGATCCTCCTCTCACACTCTCTCCCCTTCCTCCCCCATCTACCTCGATTCGCGGTGGAATCAGCTCCGAATTCGCGGCGGACTCAGATCTGATTTTCGGTGACATGCACATCGACGGTGGTGGTCGGAGTTGTTGTGTGTCGGTCTCAGAGCAACCGTCACTTCAAACCGAAACCGACGGTTGCGGTTGGCGGTTAACCGATCCTCCCTTCGGTGTCGGCTTCGGTTGGGGAATACACCCTGTTTTCGGTGTCGGCTAACCGATGGTGCGGTTCGGTTAAACCGAAACCGCACCGATTAACAGCCCTAGTTCCCCCTAGACTGCAGTTAAGCCAGATTGCAATTTACCAGGTTCAGTTTTCATGAAAGTTATACTACGGAAGGTTCTTAAACATTCTGAAGTCTCGACTAAAGGTCTTCAGACCCTCTCAATCTGAGTCTCCAGCGGGCGACTAACCTCCACCGGAGTAAACAGATTGAGGCCCTAACGAACCAAACCTCCACTACCGAATTGAATTCGGTACAGAATAGCGAATTAGCTTCTCGACTAAAGTCGCCAATTCACTACCTTCAATTAAGGATGCTCTATCAACCTAGGCAGATATTCTCATTCTAGGTTAAAGCAGAAACAACAGGAATTTGATCAGGATTCAAGTCATTCAATCATTCAAGCCTCAATCGAATATAATCAAATCATAAACTCTGTACTTGGGTTCATACAATCAGACCTAACATACAAATTTAGGGTTCCCCATACCCAGATAAATGGGGAAACTACTCCATGGAGAGAGAAGCAAAAGCAGATTCAGACGCGGAAATCATACTGTGAAGGATGAGTTTCTGCTCCTGGTTGTCAATCGCCACTTCTCCAAGCTCAAGCCGGGCTCCAATGGTGATGAAGATCAAGCTATGGCACTTGGGAACTTTGGTTCGTCGCTTTCTCTCTTTAGGAATCGCTCTGTCTCTCTAAAACTCGGAACCCTTGATTTTTAGCCCTCTTTTCCCTTAAAACTGCTGCTTGTCGCGATACCCGGTCGAAATACCCGGTCGGGTATTTTGGGTCTCGACCGGGTATAATGAAAACGCGCGTTTTGCCTCAGGGGAAAATCCCCTGTTATGTCCAATAATCCCCGACCGGGGATTTAAGCTTCACGACCGGGACCCCCTCTGTTCCTCAGATGTCCAAAACGGCAAATACCCGGTCTCCTCCAAATAATACCCGGCCGGGTATTTCTGGTCATGGCCGGGTATTTTTGTCCTCCGGCACACTTCAAGCCTCACTTGCTCCTTTCGACCCGAATCTCGTTCCTTCGCCTCGATTCCAACGCCGGGTCCTGAAATATGACATAAACGCACAACCTAGCGTGAAATCGGCTTAAAACACGAGAATCAACATCTCAAACGGCTCAAAAATAGGGGTGAAAACATGTGAAATTATCGGTCTATCACCTCTTTTTCTTCAAGAACTCCACTATTTATAAGCGCTGGAATTATCGGGAAAGTTCGCGGCCTGTGGGAGAATGATTGTGGGTGCAAACTTTTGTGTTTGCGGCCACGATCTATTTTCACGGCTGAATCAACATAGCCTGCGAGACGAGTGGGTAAACTCTATGCTCTTCTAGCGACGCACATTGCACCAAACTGTTGCAAACTCTTTGCAAGTAATCATCTCGCCCTCATTACCAAGACCGGATAGATAATTGTCTTCCCTATCAAGGTCACATGTGGGGAATTTGATGGTTGGATTCGTCTTAGCCCGAACACCACTTCCCAGCGTGCACTTCACATTGGGTTGCCACACATGTTGGGTACAAATGAGAGCCGGTGTATTGTTTTCTGTGAGAAGGAGAGGTGTTTTGGGGATGGTAAAGAGTGAGATGATAGGAATGCAAGAAAGCTATCTGGTCCCCAAACACATCCTCGAGTGGCAATTCAAGCCAAGAGAAAACCCCTTTGACGACTTAACTCAAACACTATGCTCGGTGCTTCTAACATGAAATCTTCTATTGCAAATATCTTTTTTTTTAAGTTGAGCACATATTTGCAATAGTTTTGAGTTCAAAAGTGGTGGAGAGTCCCGCACACATGTTCTTCCTAAAATAGCAAGCATTATCGACTTACCAAAGAGGAAGAAGAGAGTAAAATATCTCATTCACCAGTACTCTAATCATGCAACTACTCCCTATCAAACACAAACATCAATTATCTATAAATTCAAAGCATACTGAGTAGGAAGTTGCAAGAAACAAGGTATTTTGGATCCCTCAAATTTGGGATAATTTGGGTATTGCATTCTAGGTTCCAAAACACAATCAATAAGCCATTCAACACCACAAACACGATCAATCTCTATTCACACATATCAAGGGAGGATACTAGTGCTTCATGGCTCAATCAATCATGATAATCATGAAAGCATTCACCCCCCCCCCCTCCACACTTGAGCGACGCATTTTTCTCAATGTGGGAGATTCAAAAGAGAAGATCATGAAGGTTACCATAGGTTGGGTTGTGGGTTGGTGAAGGTACACAAGTGTAGGCCTTTGTCTTCCTGATGGTTTTCACAATGATAAAGCGCATAAGAAAGAGAGGAAGATGATTATAGGACATAGGTACGATAAGTAGATAATATAATTAAGGTCACTGCAACTACTAGAATATTTAAAGTACAAAAATTAAAACAAAAATAAAAGAAATAATTAAATATGGTATAAAGAAAAAGAAAATAAGAGCAAAGAAAAAGAAAAGATAGAACTTAGGTCTTGGATGCCTAGTACTTAATCCTCCTTGGAGTTTCCTTCTTCTTCTTCTTGGAATGGCAAAGGGAAAGGTGAGCGAGGAAATTGGGGCGATACATCTTCAATCGGGATATCCATCTTCATTATAGCATGGATGCACGCCATGATATGGAGATGCGCTTCCTTCTCCCTCCTTTGATTGTGAAAGATTGTTGTTATCACGCTTCAAATCGGAGATCCCTTGCATGGTTGGGTGGTGGGGAAAACGGATGAGAACTGGATAGATGTGCCTCTCCTCCCTCATACATGATTTCATCCTATTCTTCCTCGTTGATTAGCTCTCTTCGTCCTCTTACCGCCTTGGCTTTCGAAAGACGGAACACGGTACCCTCCATATCCAATGTGTTAGTGGTTTGAAATTGAAGTCCACGTACTCCCCAAATGCCATTGTCACTCAAATGTAACATTTTAATTCTCGATTTCAAGATGTCTAAGGATATAGAAGTAGTCCTACTATCCAGCGGAAATTGCACAACCAAGAAGTCGACTCCGAAATACCTTGCAAGTTGAGTTACATAAGCAAAACCATGAAGGGCAGTGAGTCCACGGTCCATTTCATATCGCTTGAAGATGGAAAAAATTTCCAAACTAAGGTGAAGCGATTGAGGAAGATGCATTCTTTGGAAGAAAATGACGCCTCGGCAGTCAAATTGCCCTTGCTTTTGTTCTTTCCACCCAGAGACCTAGCAATAACATGGTGGATTAATCGCCACTCTGGTTCCACCTTACTAGCCTTTGATAGCTAGACATCCTACTTTTGACTGTTGGACTTCTTGACTTCGGAATCATAGAAAGGCTTGAAACATGGGAAGTCGAATTCCCTTGCCAAAGTAGCAAAAGCTTCCGGAGAGTCAACGAAGTCCACCGGGTAAATATTCATGGCTCTTGTAAACTGCCGGATCGACATTTGGTGATGTTCTCATCCTAGTTCGAATTGGATTCAAATCGAATCACACCAACATTATGGAAGTTTCTGGATTGTGTAAAATAAGAGTAGTACCAAAGGCACCTTGACCCACTTCTCTCTCATCTTTTGGCTGGGTGATAATGGGTTCGGGGAATGAGTGAAACTTTACCACAAAATATATGAAGGTGAACCACAAACGAAACAGAATGAGATGGGAACTACTAGTGCTGGGGCTTACGGGAAGAGAAAGATAAGAAAAGAAAGGGTTTGTTCTGTTGTCTTGAAGGTTGGCGACACCTCACATAACTTGAATGGTAAGAGTTTTAATGAATTATAGAACAAGTACCCTGTAAATGTTTTCTTGAATGGTTAATAATTTAAGCCACTCCAACTTCTGAATCTTGGAACGAATTGCTTCCTAGATCCCAAGCTTGCAAAGAGTATCCAGTTGAGACATGTACTCTCGCCAAGAGGAACTCCTTGAAGCCAAAAAAGTTTGGTCTTAAATTGCTAGGGACATTGTACAAATTTAAATGAGTAAGATGCTTCATGCCGCCTCTAACATTGGCTTGACTTTCATGATAAATTTCCCTTGTTAGACGGAGAGAGAGAGAGAGAGAGAGAGAGAGAGAGAGAGAGAGAGAGAGTGAGGGATGGTAGATTCAGTTCTTCAACAACTACTTCCTTTTATCCGAATTTGCTTTTCTTCTTCCGATGGTCGTGGCGAGGATGAGAAGTTTAAGAGCTTTCCATATTGGAAGAACTCTCTTTACGCGCCATTCCCTTGTCCTTGTAAGTTATCCTTCAAAACAAGTAGTACAATATGTACAAACCATCAATCCAAACATCATATACCATAAAAAAAAAACTTCCAAAAGAAATCTTATCAATTTTCTAAGCTCCCTCACACTTGAGTGAAACTAAAGCTTGGAAAGAAGGGAGGACTTAGAGGTAGATATAGCTCAATGAAAAGGAATAATCCTAGAATCTCCTTAACCAACTCAAATAAAGTAAACAAGGGTCAACAAGTGCAATGAAATTGATGATCAATAAATAGGATTGAAGAGAATGAAAAACCATGTAGTTGGGGAATTTCTACGAACACTTGGTGGGTGGTCTATGAAAGCTTAAAACATGAATGAAAATAGCCCACCAAGGTCTCACAAAATTCTTAGCAAACCATTAAAGCAAAGTTAAAAATCCTATGACATCATGCCGAAGTTTAGATGAGTGTTTAAAGTTCTCAAAGCACTCAACACATGTTGAGCCAAATAATATAATTAAAATATAGGAAAATGAAAAGGTGCAATGAAGTCAAAAATTAGCTTTTTGGTAGAAGCGAAATGATGGGTAGAAGCGAAATGATGGGTAGAAGCGAAAAAGAAAAAAACTTTTACATATACTGTAAATTATATTAAAAATGTCTAACTATAGCATGTATTCTGCAGAATATAAACAAATAAGCAAGTTAGATCGTATTCAAAAGAACATTCAAACTAAATGATAGGCTCTTAAACTAGAATAAACCTAAGTCGCAAGTCCCAACAATAGTTCTTAATAATAGAAAAAAAGTTACACACTAATAGAATTCATGACTCACTAGCAAGCTTAAAATCCAAACTGCGAAAATCAAATTAAGATAAGTACTAAACCATAAAAATGAAACTACATCAGTTCATCGCCCTCAATAGTTGCATCCAAGTCATCATCATCTTCATCACCGACATCACCATCACCATCATCATCATCACTATCATTTCTTGCACCATCACCAAAACTAGTACTATCCTCACCATAATTACTTCCATCATCAAATCGAACCACTTAATCAGTTTCCACATTTGTAACTTCCAAATCTCCAACTTGTGGCTCGTCTTCTTCATTGTCATCCCCACAAATCTATTCATTGTCGGAGTTTATGTCCTCAAATGCCACTTCAAGTTTTCTTGTTTGCTTGACATTCCCCAATAACTTGTTGTTGCACATGACATATACAAGATCATTCATCTTTTGTGTTTGAAAATTGTTCCTTTTATTAGTGTGAATCTAAAAAACAAAAATATAACACATACAAAACCATTAGCAATGACAAACTAGACTATACATGTAGCATAAAGTATTAAACATGATAAAATTATAGAAACTAGAAATGATCTTACTTACCCTCCCAAATGCACTCCAATTACGCTCACAACCAGAAGCACTGCAAGTCAAACTCAGCACTCGAATGGCAAATTTCTGCAGTTCTGGTACTTCATCTCCAAATGAATTTCACCAATCAGCAGGATGTTTCTATCCTTCAAAGACATTGCACCAAACTGATTGAACATGCCTCTAGCATAATGAAATGCATCCATCTGTTCCATTATCTTAAACTTCTCTTCTTCATCCCTTGCCAATCTTCCCACACATTCATACAATGCTAGTTTCACCTTTTTATCATTATGATTGAACCCTTTAGCATAATGAACTTGAGATTTGTGAACTTTAATATGCTTCTCAAAATCCTCTAACATCAAGTATATGCAATGAGCTGCACATGGTGTCCAGAATAGATGCTTTCACTTCTCCATCGATAATTTCCCTGCTGCTTTGTAAGCTGAAGCATTATCGGTCACAACCTGGACAATATTTTCTTCCCCAACCTTTTAAACAATACCATCTAGCATTTCAAATACCTTTGAAGCAGTCTTTGGAAAATCTGACTCAATAAATACAGTACCTCTAGGACTGTTAACCAAAAAGTTGCAAAGGCAACGCCTTTTCCTATCGGTCCATCCATCAGAGATGATTGTGCAACCCATTATCTTCCATTCATCTTTAAATATCTAAATTTTTTCCTCCACTACTTTTATTTCCTCTTTCAGAAATGTCTCCCTTAGCTCATGGTAGGATGGAGGCTTAAAACCAGGACCATGTCGAGCTACATCTTCCCACATCTGAGGATATGTAGAACTCCTCGATGAATTGAACGGAAGTGCATTTTCATAGAACCATTTTGATATTGTCTTGCATGCTTTTTGCCTAAGCACTTTTTTCAAAAAAGCACTCATTGTTGTTTGCTTCTTAGTATCACTGCCACTAGCTATATACTTCCTTATATCAGATGCACTAGTTGAATGCTTGTTGGATGTCCCTTCTCTTCTAACACACTCATCCTCATGTTGTCCATAATCATGCAAACGTTTCCTTTTTGTCGTTTTTGCTTCTTCTTTGGCATACCACATTTCCCGAAATTGTTTCCTATCTACATCAGGGACACTAAGACAAGCCTCAACATTAACCTTATTTCCTGCAAGATGATTCTTCAACCGATAGATGCCCCCTTTGTATTTGTTCTAACAGTAATTGCATTTCACCCTTACACCCTTACAATCAAGATCAATTCCATGATCCCACCCCGGATCATCACGAGTCTCAGCTGCATTTTTATGCTTAGCCTTAGCTTTAGAACCAGGTTTTGATGTTGTAGAGGACGCCATATAAGAAAATCCAAATCTGAAATTTCACACCATTACACAAAATTAATCACTCAAGTCAAACGAACCCAGCAATCATTGTATATGATTTTTGGTGGCTAAGACTTAAATCATTGCAAGCAAATTAATAACTCAAATGAACAATTGAAATGAGTAACGAAATGGATAGAGGCAGCCAGAGAGGGACGAGTGGAGTAAAAAAAAACAGAAGCAATATATAGAAATCTAAGTAACTCAGAGTAACGAAATGGACAGAGGTAGTGGGCATAACAAAGAAACAACAACCTATTCTCACTTAAGCAAAGTGTTGATATTTTTGTATTTGCAACTTGCAAGTTTGGCCTTCTCAAAATAGTTTGTTTATTTCATTGACTTTATAGTAGAAGTGGTCATGGTCATAACAAAGAAAAAACAACAAATTGTATATGTCAATAAATATTAATCCCCCTTGATACCTAGAAGAAATACAGAAGAGTGAAGACAAAAACCCTCCCACGAATATACGAATTGACTAACCAATTTGGGGAGAAGACCAAACTTGCTGCAGTAATGGGTCGGTGGCAAGTGGGATGCCGGAGTGTCTTCGCCTGAAGAAGAAGAAGCATATACGGTGGTCGGAAGAAGCAGGGACGTTGGAGTTTTTGGTTGCAGAGTACTATCGCGCGGATTAGAGTTGCGAGCATCAATTGGTGTGGCCCGTCGGTGAGAAGAATGGATTCCATTTCACTTTTTTCTTTTGGAGATTGGTTCATTTGGAAAAGTCTACATTATCTTGCTATGAGACATATTGAAAATCCAAAAATGATTGATAATACTTCTCAAAAGATGTTGGAAAGTGAAGTAGAGGAAGTATGCTCAACAAGCTAACAAAGCGTTAGGAAACATGGCATTGAGATCTAAAAGATGAGATGGAGAGACTACACATGGTTACAAAGTGCACCTCTCCCTTAAATACACTTGGACAAGATTGGAGCCGCGATGTCTAAGGTGCTAACCCCAATCTTTGCCCTGAACACAATGATCATGATTTCACCAAACCTTAAGCTTAATCATTCATCTAAATCAATAAAACATCCAGAAAATGAGACAAGGCAAGGACTAAGTCCTATTAATTAGCATCTATGCAATTCTAATCCTCTACTTAATCAATTAATCAAAAAGAATAAGTAAAAGATACGCAAACCAAATCATTGGTTTTCCTCCCTACTAGTGCGTCTTTTAAAGTCTTTTTGTTGGACTTGACTCCTTGAGATCAAGAGGTAAGAGCTCCTTTCTCCACCAATGATTCTTCAAAGAAATCATACTTGTGTTGAAGTCCCAAATGAAGACCATGGAGTCTCTCCGATGCCTCATCCGGTGCTTGAGATTCAATAGACATATCCGAAGGTCGATGTTCATGATCAAGAAACTACACTCCCTTGCACAACTATCCTCATTCGTGAATGCTTATAGCATTCTTCGGATTCTTCATACTAAAAAATGGGAGCTACCTTGATCATATTATTTTTCTTCATCTTGTCTCGAACTCTTCCCTTGGGGTATCTCTCTTCAAGGATGAACCTTCTGAGTTCACTTCTATTTTCCTTGGCTTGTTGAGAAGCTTCAAACAACTCTTGAAAAGTCATTTTAAAAGGAAATTTTTCTTTCCCCGGTCTCTTCTTAAACTTTCAAGAATCATCCACACCTTCAACTCTTCTATCTTGAGAATCAACATGAGAGACCATATCGAACCATTATATCTCGGGGCTTGAAGTTGGGGTGGAAGGAGGTGTGACCGGCTCACAATGCATCTTCCCATTTGTAGTACTTGTGAAACTTGGGGATTGGAGTCATCTTGAAGCTTTTCTCCTCCTCTCCAAACCTTAAGGTGATCTTGCTTTAATTCAAATCGATAATGGTCCGTGTCATAGCTAAGAATGGTCGGCCTAGGATTATCGATGCATCACATCCTTCCGTGTCGAAAACCATGAAGTCTACAGGGTAAACAAAATGACCACATTTTACTAAGATATATTCTATGACTCCCCTTGGCTCGACAATGGACCTATTGGCCAACTCAATCCGCATTTTAGTAGGCATGAGTGGTCCAAGGTCTAACTCATTGTATATTCTTGTAGGCATAATGTGGATACTAGACCCCAAATCTGCTAGCGAAATCCAAAAAGTTTTGACTCCATAGGTGCATGGAATAGTGAAGAATCCCCGATCTCTTAGCTTTGTAGGGAAGCCTTTACACCCAATGGATGTTGAAGCAACTTCACTAATAGAGACCATAGAAACTACCTCCGTCTTCCTCTTTCCCGACAATATCTCTCTCAAGAATTTAGTATATTTAGGAATTTTCATGACCTTGTATAAGAAAGGAATGACTACCTTCAACTGCTTCAAAGTATCCTTCTATGGAGCATATTCATGATGTAGATAACTTTCTAATAACCGTCTAGATAATGAGCTTTTGAGGTTGAATTGGGTACTTGAGTCCTCTTAGACTTCTCTTCATCTTCAATCTTGATTTCGATAGGAGGTTGTACTTCTTCCCGAACTATCTATTCTTCTTGCAAATCTTCTCTTTGAACCTCTCTTACCAGTATCCTGGATGTTGGGATAGGAACCTCCTTTAGAGGGCGGCCACTCCTTAGAGTTACCATGTGACATCCCTCTTTAGGATTAGGTTCGGTATTTCCTGGTAAGGTTCCTTGTGGTCTTGACGATAAAGCTTGTGTCAATGAGCTTAGTTGAGTTTCAAGATTTTGAAGCAAAGCTTGTTGATTCCTTTAACCCGCTTCCAAACTTGAGAATTGGTCGTATTACTCTCCATGAATTTGTCAATATCATTAAACTTCTTGTTGGTGTTTGTAACGAATTGAACTACCAAGTCTTCAAGTTTACAGGCTCGACCATCGCAGGGCCGACCTTGATCTTGATAAGCTACTTGGTATGAAGGTTGAATTGGCCTTGGATACTCATTTTGCATAAGAGCTTCAGATTGAAACCCTGGAGGCTTTCTATCCGTAAGAGAAGACCAAAGAAAGTTGGGATGGTTCCTCCAACCCGGATTATATGTAGAGATATATGGGTTGTTCCCTTGTGACTGGCCACCAAGAAAGTTGGCTTGCTCAAACTGTATTGAGGCCTCAATCATAGACTTACACTCCTCCATAGTGTGATTCAACTCACCACACCGATCACATTTCATGAGTTGCTTTCCATTGTCTTTCATAGATGACGCAACTTGATCAATTTTCTTGGAGAGTTGTTGCATATGAGCCACTAACGAAGATTGTTCTTCAATCTTTAATAAACTTCCCTTCTTCACATTCTTACCTCTTCTTTCATCATCCTAATTGTATCTATTTAGGGACATCTCTTCAATGAGTTTTTGAAGTTCACCAACTTCATTGTTCTTGATGGCACCTCCACTAGCAAACATCGATGAGGTTTCGTGACTCCCCATTCAAACCTTTATAAAATCTTTCCACTTTCAACCAATCAGCGATGTCGTGGTGTGGACATTTGAGTATAAGAGATTTAAAACTTTCCCATGCTTCAAACAATGGTTCATCTTCCTCTTGACGGAACATAGTAATCTCGCTTCTCATTGAGGCAGTCTTAGAAGGGGGAATATACCTTGCGAAGAACTTGTATCATAGATCCGCCCATGAGGTGATGGGGATGGTTACTCAACCATTGCTTTGCCACTCCATTCAAAGTAAACGGGAATAACCTCAGATGGATTGCCTCTTAAGGAACCCCATTTATCTTAATTCCATCCGTCAATTCGTGGAAAGACTTGATATGTTCGTGATAGTCTTCACTCATCATCCCATTGAATTGAAATGCACTTTGAAGCATCAAAATTGTGCACGGCTTTATCTCATAGTTGTTGTTTAGCACTGGTGGGTGAAGAATAGTAGATTGAACACTATCCGCACGTGGCCTTGAATAAGATCTCATTGTTCTAGGCCTTGGTGCAATTTGAGGTTGTTGTTGATCCGCCATTGGAGGAGGTTGATGTCTAGCAACTCTTCTAGCGAGAAGAGTGGGTAGACTCTCTGCTCTTCCAACTATGTTTCCTCCTGAAGTTTGCGGATAAAGCGCTTCAATTCGCGGTCGGGACCCTTTGGTCTTGTCCCGCGATCTCCAAGGAAACTTCACGGTCTCACTTATCGTTTGGGAAATTGTGCCCTTTAACTGCGATCTTTGTAATTTATGGCTTCTTTCCTTGCTTCTACACATTTTTTCCCATTTCTCTACATTTGTAACCTTTTTGTACCTAATTCACATGTATCGTCTAAAGCACCCTAGAATGACAACATAATAAAAAATAAACGAAATAGGTATGCAATCTACGATATTCTTCTGATTGTGTACACGAATTAGCACGAAATAAATCTGAATATGAAGGATAAATTGCACCAATTTAGGTGTTATCAGTAAGTAATCACTATCTCTCTTAATAAACATCAGAATACGTCCAAGAAATAGGATTTGGCCATATGTGGAATGATGTGCAGTGGAGATTAAACAATAATAATTGATTTGTCTTCGTCGGCTTAGTAAAGTGAGCTTAGAAAGATGTGTTTTTGAAATTCTTTATGTGCAGGATGGAAGACCAAATTGAGCTCGTTTTATGCCATTGAGGTTTTATGGATATGTCAGTGGCTGTTCCAAAGTGCATTGGAGGTAATGAAGCTGTAGTGAATCTGCTTGTCGATGTACTATCATATTTTGAGATCATGAAGACACTAATTGAAGATTTACAATATGTTTCGGTGGAAAGGATTTGGTACTTGACCCCGGGGGAAAGTATGGCCACTGGATTGCATGAAATACATTCATAGGTGGAGCCTTTAAGATGCAGCTAAAAGAGATGCGAGGCTCTACTTTGAAGCAACCAAAGACATTGGTGATGATGGATTTATGGGTGACAACTATGGCCATGATCATGATGGATCAGATGAGGAGGGTGAAAACTCAGCTGTACCTGAATTTCTACGAGTAGATGAAGAGGATGATGCCCAAACATATGATGAAGAGTACCATGAAATTAGGGAAAGTTTCGAATGAGGAGGCATAATTTTAGAGCACATATTGAGGTATCGGGGTACGAGGTGGATCAAGCGGTCTCTGAGGACGAGGAGTAGAATTTGATTACTGATAATCCGGGGCAAAATGAAAAGAGTGAAAGTGGGGGATCCAATGAGCCATCTAAATCTAGAGAAGTTGATGTAGATAGTGGAGTATCGATGGAAACTGAGTATGTGGGATCAAAGGAGTTTGCTCATGTTAGAGGCGACATTGGCGAACAAGAGAATGGTACCAGGTTTGGTAAGAGTCTGCTTTATGATCCAAAGTGTGATCATAAAGCATTGAGATTCGTCACTTGTATGCTCTTTAGCACCCCTGAATAGTTTAAGGCAACTGTAATGAGGCACTCAATTGAGATTGGTGTTTATATCATATGGGTAAGGAGCACTACAGTTAGGAAAGAAGTTGTGTGTGCGCAAAAGAAAGAGTACTCATGTGGCTAGAGGGTATATGCAAGTTGGTTTCACAAGCATGAAGCCTTTATGGTAAAAGGAGTTGGACCAGCTCACAGTTGCTCGCATTCACCTTGGATTCGTGCAGTCACTCAGAAGTGGATAGCAGAAGAATATATCGAGACTTTATGGAAAATCAAGGGTGGTATATTGGCCTAATAGAGGCTGAAGTCAAACACAAGTTCAACTTGGTTGTGTCAAACCAAACTTGCTACCGAGCATTGATTCCCCATAACGAATAGACTAGCTCTATCCTAGGTTGGAAGCGCGTCGCATACTATGTGGCTCACTTGAAGAAGATTTTAACCAGATTAGATTGTATATAGGCCATTTAGTGAAATTTGACCCGCACGGATGCTTTCTTCTCGAGGTGGATTTAGATACGGGTTGTGACAAAGTCTTCTTCAAAAGACTTTATATTGGCTTCTCCAATTTGTGCAAAGGGTTCCTAGCAGGTTGTAAACCGTTCTTCTACCTTGATGGTTGTTTCCTAAAGGGGGAGGTCCAAGGAATGCTTTTGTAGGTTGTTAGGAAGGATGAGAACAACCACATGTTCCCAATTGTGTTGGCAATAGTGGAGTTTGAGAATAAATCCTCTTGGATTTGGTTCGTTAGTGCGTTGCAAGACCAACTTGGGAGAATTGATGGTAGTGCGTAGACGATTGTCTCATACCAAAAGAAGGTAACTAGTTCACTTGTTAACCTTATGGTATTATTACCCTTGCTATTATTTGCATACTGCCACTTATACTCACTGCTCTTCCTAATGTTGTCCATGTAACACATGGGCTTGTAGAGGCGCTCCGTACTTGCTTGCCAAATGCGGAATACCGGAAATATGCTCGGCATGTTCACTCCCACGTTCGAGAGAAGCATAAGACGGCTATAGCGACTAACATTTTTTTGGAAATTTGTGTACTCGTTTAATGAGTCGGATTTGAGGGATGCCATGGTTCGAATGAAAGGTCTTGGTAGGACTGAATATGCAAATTTTATGGCTTAGGAACCGAAGCACTTTTTTCGGTTGTTCATGAAGACATTCTCCAAAAGTGACTCGGTGGAGAGCAACATATGCGAATCATTCAACAACTGGATACTGCGATTTAGGTCTGTCAGACCGATTGCAATGTTGGAGGGGATTTGAGTGTATGTTATGATTCGACTAGTGAACAACAAAAGGATGATGAATCGGTGGAAGGATGTTTTCCCTCTGATGGTCAGAGGAAAACTGGAGAAGGCAAAACATGAAGCGAGAATGTGTACTAGTCGTCCCTCATCGGATACGTTGCATGAGGTATCTGTCGATGGCAAGGGCTTTGTGGTTGACTTGAACAGCCAGACATGTATGTGCGGTTGGTGGGCACTCAACAGTATCCCTTGCTGCTCTTGCATCCATCACACACATGAGACATAAACCGGATAATTATGTCGATGATTACTTCAAGATGGAGTTCATCAAATCGGTATACAAGTATCCCATTCCACCATCAGAAGGGCGGCAAGTATGGATGCCCACATTTGGGAACAAGTTTTACCCACCTAGGATTAGGCTCGTGCCTAATCGTTCGAAGACAAAACGAAGAATGGAGGCTTGGGAGATCTGGAGCAGACGAGCTAAAAATGGAATTGTGGAGGTTGCTAGTCGGGAGAACCTCATGGTTCATTTTGGGAAATGTTGTGGAGAAGGCCAAAATGCGAGGACATGTAAGAATGCGCCTATTTCCCCAAAGACTGCATCACCTACAAAGAAGAAGCAAGCATGCTCGAATCATAGGCCACCTATTCCTTAATCAAATGACAAAGTCGGAAGGGAGAATAAGGTAACTCGAAAAAGTCCCTCCCAATCACCAATCACAATTATTGGTTATGTTTGATACATGTTTGACATGTTAAATGTTACAACAACCACGAAAAAGGAAGAAGGGGTGTTGCTCAAAATGTGTGTCTAAGCACCATAATGCAAGATGTTGTTAACTGATTGTAGGAATCCAGGTAACCATTTTTTTTAACTATGTGAGCATAGAGAATTCAATGCATGGAATGAATGAATGCTAGTCCTCTATAAACGTGTAGGCTCCCCGTGTTTGCTAGTCCAGTAGAAAGGTAACTGATCATGAAATTAGAAGAGCTATGCAAGACATTGGAACATATATTGACATGGAGATTGGAAACATGTATGCAAGGGTATATGTTAATCTCATTGTGTTTAGCGTTTGTAAAAACTTGTTGCTGTTTCTATTCCTAATATGAAGAAACTTGTGTTCTGCAACTTAGTAACAGAGTTCCAGCACCTGGTGTACAACCAAGAGAATCGAACCTACCTCCTGTCAATACCACATAGCCTTCGACTAATCAATGGAGTCACCTTAAGGAGCAAGAAGAAGCTATGTTTGGAAGTAGATAGCTATGTTTGGTAGTAGATAGGACTCCACTTTTTGTACGTGCTATGTGCATGTTACGGATCCTAGTGATTCGTTGGAGTGTAAGAAGAAGTCTGTAATTGCATTTTGTACATCTGTAGGACATGAGATCAGATTTAAAGCAACTCCATGGTTAGGATTCTCCCTTTTGTACATGGTTTGGACATGTTCCCAATCCTAAAATAAGGTTCGAGTTGGAGTCTAAGTTAAAGTATGTAATGAGAGCATTAGCTCATATGTAGGTATTCTCCCTTTTGTAAATGGTCTGAACATGTTTGAATGTTCAATAAGTTTATGGTTGTGAATGAATAAATTGGATATGTTCAATCGAAATAAGTTCATTGCAATCGTCAAAGACTACACAGATTAGACATGAAGCTTACAGTTGAACAAGCTTACCATTGAATAAGCACCAAAATGAAAAAGGACCAGGACTACAAATATTACACAGATGGTTAGCCGTCTTTGTAGCGCAAAAATCACATTTTCATACTTTGCAATTCAAGAAAACTAGCTGAAGTGATCTCTCTAACCTTCGTCAAGTCTGCAAGCATCACCAACTTCTCCTGTTTCCTCTTCTTTGCCTTCTCTTCTACCCTATGAATTATTTTTAATTATTCGGGGTGTAGTTTTTAGATTTCAATTGGACGATATGATTAGCGTAAATTTTGAATTGTTATAGTTACTTGATAATGTTTACGTTGACGTAAAAATATTTTTTAGATTAGTTGGACTCGAACCTATTGGTTGCCTACATACCCGACTTAGTCGGGATCAAAGTCCACGTAGTTCGTTTTAAATCAAGAGGTTTTAAAATGTTGAGTCTCACACGTTGAAATGTGGAGAAAGTTTTTGATTAATTGGACTTGAAACCTATTGGTTGCCTGCGTACCCGAGTAGTCGGGATCAAAGTCCACGTAGTTCGATTGTAATTGAGAGGTTTGATGTGATCTTAATACGTTCTAATGATCGTGATTAAGATAACAATTTGAATTGTTAGGAAATATATTTATCACGTTTCAACTTAGTATTTGAGTGGTAAGATAATTTTTTAATAGTTTCATCGAGAGTGACTATCATGGTCTATTGACCATGATTCGTGTTAAGAGAGTTTCTAAGTAGAACGAGTATGTGTATGAATAATGAAGCCAAAGCAATTATGGTAACCAAGTTTTTTTTAATATTTTGAAATATTTAGAGGCCGACATAATTTGGTTAAAGCAACAATGTTAGCACGATTAGTTGATACAAATATTGCCTATTAAGCTTAAACATAAATAAATTGAGATGAGAAGACTAGAGTTTCACGTATGATGTGATGTCTTAGTGGCTAGTTGCATTGATTTGGGACGAGTGGTGAGCTCTGGGCCTCGGGCTCGAGACACAGAGTAGGTGATTTTTTTTGGATTTTCGCGGAAGCAAACTCAGAGTGGCAGTGGGTAATTAAACGAAAATCATGAGGGTAATTTTGTACTTTTGCACTCGAGGGTATATTTACCCGTTTGGAGAAACCCTAGCCTCCCCATTCTCGTTTCAGCCGCTCAATTCCCTCCTCTCTCTCGTTCTCTCACGTCCCGGTCTGAAACCAAAACAAGGTTGTCAACCCGGGGTAATTTTGTACTTTTGCACTCGAGGGTATATTTACCCGTTTGGAGAAACCCTAGCCTCCCCATTCTCGTTTCAGCCGCTCAATTCCCTCCTCTCTCTCGTTCTCTCTCGTCCCGGTCTGAAACCAAAACAAGGTTGTCAACCCGCGGGTTGACCCACGGATCGACCCAATTTGACCCTGAACCGGTGAGAAAAACGGGCTGCACGCACCCGCCGGGCCCACCGCTATTAGGTACAGGGTTGGAGGTCAAATTGTGTCATTTTTTTCTTTAGTTTGCGAAATGCGCTTATTTTCCAATTTTTCTTTTCGCCTAACTCAATCTTTGGAATACTAAGTTGAACATTTGAATATTTATGTTATATAAGTGTGTGTGAATTTTCACTATATGTTGGATCTAAGTACGATATGTTATTTTGGTGTAATATTATATGTTATAACTCATAAGTTAGATAAGATTTTATATAATGATTGTTTCTATATTTCTGGGCCAAATCGGGCTAAAACGGTTGACCCATTAACCCTTGACCCACTAGCTCGATCGGGTCCGGGTCAACCCGCGGGTTGACAACCTTGAACCAAACGAAAAAAAGCAGAAGAAAGGGGCTTAGGTTAGCGTCAGTAACCAATGGTTACTAACTTATGAGTAACTAAATCTGGAACTTTAGATTTAAGTAGGTCCAAAAAATTCAGATCTATGGGTTGTCAATTAAAGACATTTTATTTTTTCTAGGTTTCTTAATTGGCTCTTATCTTCTTCGTTCTAACTCGGATTTCAAATTTTTTTTTTTGCACAGATGGAACGAGTTCGTTGTGCTCTACAAAATGAGATCAATTTTCAATATATTTCGAGAAACTTTTTTTTTACCAACTACATACCATATGGTAACTTCTTCATTTTTAAGTCGTTTTTAAAAACGTTTGCTCAGAAGGAACGAGTTCATCATGATCTATTGGATCTATAAATTTCTAGGTGAAAAAAATAATGGATAAAAAATTACCATACTTTACCACTATGGTATGTGATTGATAACTTGTGGTAACTTGTAGTAAACAATGATAAAAGTCGTAAATGACAGTTAATATACTCATACTATCATGTATTCAACCTTCTTACCATATTGGTATGTGCATACCATCATGGTACGCTTTCTTACCATATGGTATTAAATTTGAGCATACTATATGGTAATGACTGGTAAAAAATTATTCATTTTTTTGTACTAAAAATATATCAAAGTGGATATTATTTTGAAGAACATATTTAATCTGATTTATCTGTGCAAAAAAAAAATTAAATTTTGACTTAAAACGAGAGAGAAATCGTTCGTTAAAGATTAAAGGGGAAAAGATAAAAGACTTTCTAGGAAAGAGAGGCTACTGATGCCATGCTGATGTGGACAGGTTACTCGTGGTTACTGACCATAGAGTTACTCACCTAATCCGCTCCCGAAGAAAGGAGAGGAAATCCATCCCATCTCCCTCGCCTCTTCATATTCTAGATTTCCAAACCTTCCTCACCTCGATCCCTCCCGTTCTTCCTCTGTGCTGATCTCCCCTCTTCTTCTCTCTTCCGTTCTGGTAGCGACGAGGAGAAGGGTAGAAAAGGAAGAGGAGAGCGACAGTGATTTACGCCAGTGTTAAGGATAGCGGCGGCGGGAAAAGGTAGGAGGTTAATTTTGGCTTGCATGTCGGGTTTGAGGGTTTGAGGGTCTGATTTGGTTGTTTCGATTTCTGATTGTATTTTTTGGGTTTCTATTTTTCTGGGTCTGATCGAGGTGAAGCGAGAGGAAGGGGAGCCGCCGCCGACGGAGGAACCCTCGTCAGTTATGACGAAACAGGAGAAACCTGGCCCGACGGTAAGTCTGGGGTTTTTGCATTCTTTTTTTTATCCTATTGTTTGGTTTGCATTTTAATCAGCATTTAGAGTTATGATTTCTTCGTTTTTGTTTATTTTATGAGTTTCTGATGGCAGATGAGAAGGGGAGAATGGAGCCGCCGCCGGCAGTCCTAGGTCTTACCGGCGGCTATGGCGACGTGGATGAGGTAAAAAAAACTACTTCGGTAAGATTGTATTTGGGTTTTTTTAATTATTTTTCTGGATTTGCAGTTTAGTTGAGGGGAAGAGACAAAATTAGTGTAAATATGAGGGGAAGGAGAGGCTGCTGGTGGGTAGAGTGGTGAGTTTTGTTTAAATTTTGTTATCAATGGGACTCTAGATTCTTGGGGATTCATGGCGAGTGTTTTGGATTATAATATGTGTGTTTTGGTGTTCTTTATTTTTGTTGGCCACATCTGTTTTGGGATAGCATAGTGCATTGACTATATCTTAGGTATGCATGTAATATACTACTTAAACGAAACAGATTAAGGAGAAACAAGCATAGACAACATAAACAGAAACTCCTGATAAACTGTAATGGATGTAAACAGAAGGGTGGGTCTAACAAAGAACAATAAAGCCTATTTGTTGATCATTTCAAGGTGAACCTTGTAAATTACTTGGATTGATTGGGATTTCGATTAAATGGTTCACAATAACAAAAAGCATTACCATGTGAATATCTGATGCATGATGATGGTGAGTGTTAGTGTTCTTTGATTTGGGCCATTGGGGGTTATTTTAATTTGATTGTTGGTAGCTCTAACTCTGAATACCTCTGTGTGTTAGCTTTTGCTGGGCGGCTGAAATCTGGAAATGGGTAGTTGTGTTTTATGGTAGCTTGCGTGTTTGGAATTTGGATATGGAAAAGGAAGAAGTTCTAATGTTATTTTATGGTGGCTTGAATATGGTAGCTTGTGTATCTGAATCTGGAAATATGTATGTTGTGGGTTGTGGTTTCAATTTAGGGAGTTAAAGTTTGTTTGATGGTTTTGGTTTGAGATTAGGCTTATTGAATGGGTATGGTTTTGGTGAGGTAGGTTTCAAGATTAGAAGGGGCTCCTTCAAAACCAAAGAGGTATTCTAAAATACCGCACAAAGTTGAGCTTTGGTTTAATATTGCTTTTTATTGGTTTGCTTGCGAACATTTTTTTAATTTGTGTCTCGATAGATTGAGATGTTAAAAGTTACATAGAAGATGAAACAAAACCAGTAAAACTTAAACAAACAGGGCAGAACAAGCAAAAATATTGTTTATGCTTTGATGAAAGTACATGGATGACGGTGCTTAATGTTGATTACCAACCTTCGGCTTATAGTTTGGGGAAGGGATAGAGATGTTTTCCCTCCACTTTCGCTGCAACAGTTGCTTCTTGTGTTTGTTGTTGTTGCGTTTTGTGCGTCGCTAAAGAAAGAAGAAGAAGAGGAGAGGTGGGAAATTTACATATTTTTTTTTTTGTGTTTGTATGGGAGAGGAAGTGTTAGTGGAGTCTTTTTGTTCTGTTTTCTATTGAAAGGGAGGTAGCATGGAGGTTTTTTCTTTCCACTGTGCTTTCTTTTTTTTTTTGCTATCCGTTTGTGATGTCGACCCTAGCAAGAAGGGGAAGAGTATGTTTTTTTCTAATAATTTTTGGGTGTTTCTGTGTGTTGTTTTCCAGCTGAGAAGAAGAAAAGGGATGTAGAGAGCCTTGGTTTTCGCTGCTCGTGGGGAGGAGGAAAAGGAAGGAAATCGTCTGAAAGATGTAGAAGAAGAAGGAGAAGAACCGAGCAACTCTTTGTTTTTTTTTTTGTCTCTTTTTGTTTGTGTTGTAGAAAGTGGAGAGCTGTGGGGAAGAAGAAGAAGAAGAAGAAAGAAGAGAGGAAGCCAGAAGAAGAAGGAACATTTTGGTTTGGTTTCCTTGCTCGTGGGGAAAAAGAAGAAGAATTGTCCAGTTCGTCCTCTCCCAAAAAAATCTTTTTTCTCCATTCTTGTAAGAGCCAAGGGGCTCTCTTTTATAGCAAATTGCTGCTTGGGGAGCAAGTATGCAACAGTAGTAGTTATGGTTTTGGGTCGGACCGGTCTGAGTTCGATCGGACCGATATGGATTTGGTCAGACCTGTTCTCTGACCGGTTTGATTTTGTTGACTGGTTTGATTGAGGGTTGACTTTGACTTGGACCGAAATTCATTTATTGATTTGTAATTAGTGTGATGTAATACCAAATTAGCAGTGTAATTACTTACAATTATTATGCATTGTAATCACAATTTTACTTATTTAGCATTGTATTTATTTTAATAAAACTGTTATGACTTAACGTTTTATTGTTTTGAATTTGCGATTCAATTCTCACAAGACCCAATATCTTAACAATTAATTAACTTGCATGACACCCAACATCGAACTTAAGCATAATAGATTGTATAATTCATCTAAACATATCAATTCGTCACGAATATAGATTGTATCAATTGAGATTTGCTATTGCTAATCTCATTGGCTTATGGCAAACAAGACCCAACCCAAGCACTACAATTTGTTTTAGATAGAAATTTGCTATTGCAAATCCCAAACAAAAATTAAATTTTATTTAGTTAAATATGCTTTAACCGGACAAAAAGTGGTGTCTACACCAGTTATTCTTTTCATCCATCCAAAACGGGCAAGAATAAAACAATCTTCTAAGATTGGCGTCTATGCGAGAAGTGTTGACATCGCATGGAGCTTTGTGGACTTTGCAACTTTTTTGTCTTTGTGTTTGACGAACCAGAAGAGGATGAATATTGGTTGGCGATTTTTCCAACTCGCCTGGACATTATTGCTGGAAGGGTCTAAGTCTGATAGAAAGGAAGAAGAGAGCGCGAGAGAGGACCAAAAGGGAAAGGGAACCTTGTCGGAGAGTAAGGTGAGCGCGAGAGAGGACCGGCTGCTGCTGCGTTTTTCGTTTGGGATATGGTGGCGGCGGATCACCAGAGAAGAATAGTTTTTTGTGTATAGGGTTTTGTGAGAGAGGGGAGACACTCGATTCTAATAAGGGGTCAAAACTAATTTTGGGGTTTTATTGTTTTATTATTTATTAATTAGATAAAGAAAATAAGAAAATAAATTTGTAATTTGATTTTTTTTATTTGGTGCTGACATGGTAGTGACCTAGCCAGTTGGCTAATGGTCAACGGTATTGACCGTCCAAATAGATGATCAAACCACGCGTCTGACCAATTGAGTCTATATGATGTATAGTTGAGGTCAGGATAACAATTTCTGAAATCACGGATCAAAATTGATTATATGAGTATAATTCGGTTCAGAGAGTACTTAATCCTAAATAGAATACAATAAGGGTACTTATCAGTTATCACTCACAATTAGTGAGACCTACATAAATATCTTCCGAATTAGCCCTTGGGCTGTTAGAAACCGATTTATGTAGGGTTTCTTTATTTATTAATATAATTATTATTAGGATAATTATCAATAAGGTTAGTAGTTATTTAGTAGGATTAGGTTTATTATTAGGGTTACCTAGTATTCCCTATAAATATGTACTTTGAGTCTACGTTATGATCAGTCAATAAAGAATTATCAAAGAATTCCCTAAACCCTAATCTCCCTATCTTCCCTATTCTCGATCTCAATCCCTCTAAAGGCCTAGGCCGATTCTCTTCTGTTCTTCCCCAATTCTTTCCCAAATCCCTAATTCTATCCTCTCAATCCCTAAATTCCCAAATATCACCCAATTCAAATCCCGTTAGAAACTTTGTTTCTAACATCTGGTATCAGAGCCCGGTTTCGATCGGTGAGTTCGTCTCAACTCTATCAGGGACAGCTGAGAAACCGGAGCATCGACATGGAAAAATCAGAGCAGTCATGGGCTAAGTTGCGAGAGGAGTTATGGCAAATCGCGAACTCCTGGAAGAGGGAGCCGGCGCGAGGCGCCGCGACAGAGAAGGAGGGCGCGCGGCTGGCGGCGCTCGCTGACGCCGACCGAGGCGACGGCGCGGGACGCGGCTCGTGCGTCCGGGCGAGCGGGGTGGAAGGCGGCGGCTGGGACGGAGCGCCCGTGGCCGAGGCGCGCGCGACGGCACGCGAAGAAGAGGGCGGCTGCGGCTCTCTCTCTCTCCCGATTGAGGGCGAACCTCAATCGCAGTTGAAGAGGAATCCGCCGGAGATGGAGAAGGAGAGAGGCAGTGTTGAGCTTCCTCGGGCGTTGCAAGAGGTGGAGAGGAAGGAGTCATCGAAGGAGAAGCCGCTGGAGAAGAAGGAAGGAGCGAGCGGCGGGGAGTCTTCTATCGCGGCTACGGAGATGAAGGCATTACGGAAGGAGGAGACTAGTCGGGACGAGGCGGCGACAGGCCTGGCTGCGTCGCTAGAGCTGGAGAAGGAAGCGTCGAAGATGACGCGGGGCGTTGCCGGGATTTTTCGCCGGCGGTTCAGCTCGACGAACGAGGTAACAGAGAGGGAGAGATGCGCCGACGGCATCACCTCTCCGCGCGCTGCTCGAGAATCCGGCAAGGCAATCTGCCCGTCGGTCGCAAAGGGAGAAGAGGCGGCACGATCTTTGGCAGCTCAACTGGCGGCGACAGCTGTCGCATCGAACGGCGGGGAGAGGCAGCCTCGTCGCCGGGTGCGTTGGTCGGAGGAGCAGTTGACGGCGGAAGAGGAGGCATCGACGGCGGGCGGCGCGATGAGGAAGAGGAAGACGAAGAAGGATGGTGGCAGCTGTGTTTTCAAAAACCCTAGGCCTCCTGATTCGGATCGAGGGGCACGACAGCAGCAGTTCTTTCGATCGGGCCAAGCATGTTGGGCCTTTAGCTCGGATGTTTGGACCGCAAGCCCTAATCGACTGAGGAAATCGGGCCGAGTGATGGAGGACGGCGGCAGTCTTCTCACAAACCCTAGGGTGCCATCCTTGGGTCGAGTAGTGCAGCAGCTGAACTCGTTGGGCTGGGCATGTTGTGAGGCGCCGCTAGTAAGGATGGGCCGACTTGGGCTCGTAAGAGGCTGGCCGGGCCCATGGTGCGAGTTGAAGGCAGAGCAGCAGAGCGGGCCAAAGGTGAAAGCGATTTGGGCCGAATGTTGGCCAAAAGAGTGGGCCTGCTGTGGGTCGGAAAGGTCAGGAGGGCAGGCCAAGATTTGGGATCAGTTGGGCCGATCAGATAAGCAAAATGGACCGAAATTAGAATCTCAATGGGCTGAACAGGGATTAAGTAATAGGCCTAGTCATGGAAGGCCTAGCGGGCCTCGAGGAGATGATGGGCTGTGTCATGAAAGGTCCGGGACTCAAATGGGTTGTTTAGTTGAATCTCTATTATATGGTGTGGGCTTGGAAGGAGAGAATGATGAATATGTGGGCTTGGTAAATGAGCTCTCAAGGAAGCATAAACCATCAGTATTTAAAGAAGCAACAAACCAAGGTTATGAGTCAGCTCCAACAAAGAAGTTCGAAGGCCTTGATGAGCTGGTACATAATGATGGGGACTTACACAAGAAAGTACTTTTTGATTCAATAAGTTGCTGGAGCGCGATGCTAATAAAGGAGGAATTATTGAAGTTTGAATACTTCGAGGACACGAGGATTGGGCCATCAGAATTGAAGCTTACAACTTTGCAGCGGCATCAGAAGGTCGAAGAAGAAAGGCCAAATCAAGGAGTTGAGCATGATTGGAAGAAAAGAAAGCGCAGGAAGGATGCGGATTACACGGAGAACGTGGCAGAGTGGGTCAAGTTGGTCAACCTTGAGGGCAAGGTTGGTCTGAAGGGGGAGGAGATGTTAGAAACCGATTTATGTAGGGTTTCTTTATTTATTAATATAATTATTATTAGGATAATTATCAATAAGGTTAGTAGTTATTTAGTAGGATTAGGTTTATTATTAGGGTTACCTAGTATTCCCTATAAATATGTACTTTGAGTCTACGTTATGATCAGTCAATAAAGAATTATCAAAGAATTCCCTAAACCCTAATCTCCCTATCTTCCCTATTCTCGATCTCAATCCCTCTAAAGGCCTAGGCCGATTCTCTTCTGTTCTTCCCCAATTCTTTCCCAAATCCCTAATTCTATCCTCTCAATCCCTAAATTCCCAAATATCACCCAATTCAAATCCCGTTAGAATTGGGAAATTAGCTAGACCAACTAGGGATTGATCAAGCTAGGGATTAGAATTAGGGAATTTAGGAAGAAGAAAGGGGAAGGATGGCTGCCGATCGGCCAAAGAGAGAGGGAAAGAGAGAGGAAGTTCGGCGCTAGGGAGAGAGAGAGAGAGGGAGAAATTAGGATTTAGGTTTTCTGTAATTGATTGCAGTGGTGGGAATGGATGGAGCGGACCTATGCTGAAGCTCGAACGCTGATTACCTGGCCGATGTTCAAGGAGGAGCTGAGGTATCAGTTTGGCAAGTCGGAAGGGTGGGCCCCGGAGCAGCTGGCGAAGCTGCGCCAGACTGGGACAGTGGCGGAGTATCGAGCAGAGTTCTTTAAACTGGGTAACCAGTGCAAGGGCGTACCGGAGGAGACATTGGTGGGTCTGTGCATGGCGGGACTCCGGCCAGAGATCGCAGCGGCTGTGCGGGTATTTGAGCCCGATTCACTTCGAGCTGTTTTCCGTCTTGCAGGTAATAAGGAGGAGGAGCTGGCTAGTTGGCGGGGCGTGATAGGCCGCTACCAGAAGCCGGCCGGGGGAGGAGGCGGTGGTAGCAGCGCGAGTGGGGGAACGAGTGGAGCTGCATCGGGGCCTAGTTCGGGAGGGGGTGCGGCGGCTGGCCCACCTGCGGCTGTCATTCGAACGGGACCGAGGCCACCACCCAAGGGATTTAGGACGCTATCTCCGGCCGAGATCGAGCAGAAGAGGCGGGAAGGGAAGTGTTTCAACTGTGACGAGCGGTTTACCTTTGGTCACAAGTGCGGGAAGCCTGATTTGATGTTCTTGGTGGGACGATGGGAAGACGAGGCGGAGGATGAGATGGTGGAGGAACCCGGAGCAGAGCAAGAGAAGCCGCAACCTTGAGGACAAGGTTGTTTTCCAAGGAGGCGGGGATGTTAGAAACAAACACTTTACAGCTTTTCATTATTTCGTATTATTGTCGGTTTTGATAATTGGGGGACCATTTGGGGTATTTTCGTTATATGGGTAGCAGTTAGGTATTTGGCGGATTATATAATCTGCAGTAGGAGTTATTTTGTCATTAAGCAATCAATTACAGAAAACCTAAATCCTAATTTCTCCCTCTCTCTCTCTCTCCCTAGCGCCGAACTTCCTCTCTCTTTCCCTCTCTCTTTGGCCGATCGGCAGCCATCCTTCCCCTTTCTTCTTCCTAAATTCCCTAATTCTAATCCCTAGCTTGATCAATCCCTAGTTGGTCTAGCTAATTTCCCAATTCTACAACTGTTAGAAACCTTGTTTCTAACATCTGGTATCAGAGCCCGGTTCCGATCGGAGAGTTCTTCCCAACTCCGTCAGGGACAGCTTAGAAACCGGAGAACCAACGATGGTAACGACGAAATCCATGAAGGCAGCAGAGAAAGCGGAGAAGGCGAATCAGGCGGGTGACAAGGGCGCCGATGCAGGTGACGACGGGGTCGATGGGGCTGTGGAGGATCTGACCGGCAATGAGGAGTTGAGGAGGGATCTGGAGGCGTAGGCGAGGAGACAGGCGCGGGTGGAGGAAGAGTTGGGAGAACTGCAGGAGAGGGCTAGGGAGCAAGGCCAAACCCTTGATGCTCTGACAGGAGCTGTGAAGGCACTGGCGGGACAGGTGGGTGACTTGGTGGCGGCCCTGAAGAAATCAGGGATCGAAGCTGGCGGCGGCGGCCAGTTGCACGGGGAGGACGGCGCGCCAGGGGAGGGGTCGATGTCGGTGGAGGCGGCCGGCGACCACGGCGCCGCGCGGGCCTCGGCGAACACGGCGGCGGAGGGGCGAGGAGAGAAGGGCGGCGCGGCGGCCAACCCTAACCGGCTGGGGTTGCGTGCGGGCCAGGTCTCCTTTGGCCCAACCATCAAAGATGGGCTGCTTCCGACTCCCTCGGCCCAGGAGAAGGCGCGCGCGCGGGGCAAGGCCAAGATGGCAGAGTACGTGGGCTTGGATGAAGAAGAGTTGATGGGCTTGGAGCAGGAGTATGATCATGAGCCGTGGCCCAATGAGCCGAATGGGCCCGGGGAGGATTATAACAGGGATGAAGGAAGCCATATGGGCCGAGCTGGGACGGAAGGCGGGCCAGGTGGGAAGCGGCGAGAAGCGGACCGCGGCTGGGAGGTGGGTCGGCCGAGCTCCATGGGCCGGGGACCCGCGGGCCGGGCCGAGTATGCGGGCCGGGCGGGGTCGAGCAGGGGCCCAAGCGGTCGGGTCGAAACCGGTCGGGTCGAACCCGGTCGGACCGAACCCGGTCGGACCAGGACCGAACCAGGGCAGCAGCTGGCGCGCCAAGGGGGAACGGGCAGCAGGGGCTTTCCGGCTCGCCAAGGTCAGTTTGACGAGCCTAGTGGCAATCAACCGCCGTTTGTGAATCAGCACGGCACTGGTAGGGAATTCATGGGATCAGGAACGGGTGATCAGAGGCAGAGAAATGAGATGGGCCGAGGACGGGGACATCAAGAGGAGGAGGAAGGAGAGTGGGAGTATGAAGGGGGACACCGGTACTCGCAGCATTATCACCGCGAGGCGCCGGGGTATGGGAGGCACGCTGGTTACTCCCGAGGTGGTGAGGAGGAAGATGACATGGTGTTTCGAGCTAAGCCCCCAACCATTGAGTTCCCAAAATTCAATGGCAGGGAGGATGCAGGTCTGTGGCTATACTCCGCAGAACGGTGGTTCAAGAACCATCCCACTAGAGAGGAACGGAAGGCTCAGTTGGCGTCCTTCTATTTAGAGGGGGATGCATTGCAGTGGTGGGAATGGATGGAGCGGACCTATGCTGAAGCTCGAACGCTGATTACCTGGCCGATGTTCAAGGAGGAGCTGAGGTATCAGTTTGGCAAGTCGGAAGGGTGGGCCCCGGAGCAGCTGGCGAAGCTGCGCCAGACTGGGACAGTGGCGGAGTATCGAGCAGAGTTCTTTAAACTGGGTAACCAGTGCAAGGGCGTACCGGAGGAGACATTGGTGGGTCTGTGCATGGCGGGACTCCGGCCAGAGATCGCAGCGGCTGTGCGGGTATTTGAGCCCGATTCACTTCGAGCTGTTTTCCGTCTTGCAGGTAATAAGGAGGAGGAGCTGGCTAGTTGGCGGGGCGTGATAGGCCGCTACCAGAAGCCGGCCGGGGGAGGAGGCGGTGGTAGCAGCGCGAGTGGGGGAACGAGTGGAGCTGCATCGGGGCCTAGTTCGGGAGGGGGTGCGGCGGCTGGCCCACCTGCGGCTGTCATTCGAACGGGACCGAGGCCACCACCCAAGGGATTTAGGACGCTATCTCCGGCCGAGATCGAGCAGAAGAGGCGGGAAGGGAAGTGTTTCAACTGTGACGAGCGGTTTACCTTTGGTCACAAGTGCGGGAAGCCTGATTTGATGTTCTTGGTGGGACGATGGGAAGACGAGGCGGAGGATGAGATGGTGGAGGAACCCGGAGCAGAGCAAGAGAAGCCGCAACCTTGAGGACAAGGTTGTTTTCCAAGGAGGCGGGGATGTTAGAAACAAACACTTTACAGCTTTTCATTATTTCGTATTATTGTCGGTTTTGATAATTGGGGGACCATTTGGGGTATTTTCGTTATATGGGTAGCAGTTAGGTATTTGGCGGATTATATAATCTGCAGTAGGAGTTATTTTGTCATTAAGCAATCAATTACAGAAAACCTAAATCCTAATTTCTCCCTCTCTCTCTCTCTCCCTAGCGCCGAACTTCCTCTCTCTTTCCCTCTCTCTTTGGCCGATCGGCAGCCATCCTTCCCCTTTCTTCTTCCTAAATTCCCTAATTCTAATCCCTAGCTTGATCAATCCCTAGTTGGTCTAGCTAATTTCCCAATTCTACAACTGTTAGAAACCTTGTTTCTAACATCGATGTTAGAAACAAAGAAGTTCCACAAGGGAATTAGGGATTGAGAAGAGAAGAAATTAGGGATTTGAGAAGAATTGGGGAAGAACAAGAGATAGAGAGAATTGGGAATTAGGGATTTTGATTGATAATATTCGTAATTGACTACTCTGCAGAATAGTGTTCTCTCCTCTTAAATACAAAAGCTGAATAATGAAAATAACGAAACTGCCACTCCCTCACCCAACCGGCCCAACCCGCCGGTTTCTAACATCCTCCCCCTCTTCAAGTCTGACCTTGTCCTCAAGGTGAAAGTACGGAAACTTCTGCTGCAATTCGCCCGACTCCTCCCAAGTCGCGTCCTCCGGCTCCAAATGCCTCCAAAGCACTAAGCTTTCCTCCACCAGTCGACCCTTCTTCTTCACCCACCTGGTCTCGAGAACCTTCAGCGGCTGCAGCTCAAGATCACCATCTGCACTGATCGGCGGAGCTGTCGTCTCAACTCTGTCTGCTGCTCCCCTGTAACGTTTCAACAATGAAACATGGAAGGTAGGATGAATGCGAGACTCTGCCGGCAGCTGCAAACGATAGGCCACTGGATTGACCTTCTGCAGAATCTCGTAGGGCCCGAAATAACGAGCCGCCAGCTTCTGATAGGCGCGCCTGAAGACCGAGGCCTGTCGATAGGGATGCAGTCTCAACAGCACCCGATCGCCCACCTCAAACTCCTCCTCCCGCCTACCCGCATCCTCTAACTGCTTCATCCTGTTATTGGCTGCCGCCAACGTACTCCGCAGCTGCTCAAGCGCCTCATCCCTCGCCCCCAGCCACCTGTCCACAGCATCCACCGAACTATCACCCATCCTGTATCGCACCAGAGACGGCGGAGCTCGCCCGTATAGAGCCTCGAAAGGAGTCATCCGAATAGCCCTGTGATAGGTGGTGTTATACCACAACTCAGCCCATGGAATCATGGCCAACCAGCTCTTGGGCTGCTGGTGGGCAAAACACCTGAGATACTGCTCCAGATGTTTGTTCACGATCTCCGTCTGGCCATCCGTCTGCGGGTGATAGGCCGAACTCATCTTCAGCGCGGTCTTGGCCATAGCAAAGACCTCCTGCCAGAAGTGACTCAAGAAGACTGAATCCCGATCACTCACAATAGATCGAGGAAATCCGTGATGCCGCACCACTCCTGATACAAACTGCTCAGCCACTGCCTTTGCCGTGTACGGGTGAGCCAAAGGCATGAAGTGAGCATACTTCGTCAGGCGATCCACCACCACGAACAACACCGTCTTGCCACCTGAGGGAGGAAGTCCCACTATAAAATCCATGCTGATGTCTTCCCAAACCCGCTCCGGCACCGGTAATGGCTGCAACAACCCTGCAGGTCTGAGATGAGATAACTTCACCCTCTGACAGGTGTCACAGGACGCTACATAGCTCTTCACGTCGTCCGCCATGCGAGGCCAATAGAAATGAGCCCGAATCCGCCGTAGGGTCCGCTCCACGCCCGAATGACCCCCCAGCGGCGAGTCCTGAAACTCCATCAGCACAGTCGTGACCAGGTTTGACCCCGGCGGAAGGACCACCCGGCCCTTGAAAAGGACCAGCCCCTGTCGGAACTGGTAGCGACCCGGCTCGTCGCTCACAGCAATGTCCCGGCAGTTCTGCAGATAAGAACTGGTCTCCAAAGATGTACGGAGCTCATCCCAAAACTCCGGCACCGGCCCGGTCACTGCCATGAGAACCTCCCCACCCGGACGCCTGGATAGGCCGTCGGCCACCACATTGGTGGGTCCTGGTCTGTAATGAATCTCGTAGTCATACCCCAGTAGCTTCGCAATCCACTTATGCTGGTCCGGCGTCGACACCCTCTGCTCTAGGAGATGCTTCAGACTCTGATGATCTGTATAGATGTGAAACTTCTGGCCCAGCAAATATGGTCTCCACATCTGTACTGCTGTGATAATAGCCTGCATCTCCTTCTGATATGTCGACCAGGCCTCCTTCGAAGGAGGTAGTGTCTTGCTCATGAAAGCAATGGGATGTCGATCCTGAGACAGTACTGCCCCAATACCGCGGCCAGACGCGTCGGCCTCAATCACGAACGTCTTCGAGAAATCCGGCATGGCCAAGGTGGGGGTTGTGGACATCGCCTGCTTCAGCTTCTGGAACGCCTCCTCTGCCTGTGGTGACCAACCAAACCCCCCCTTCTTCAGCAAGTCCGTCAGAGGCCTCGCGATCATACTGTATCCCTGCACGAACTTCCGGTAATACCCGGTCAATCCCAGGAAGCCACGCAACTCGGTCACATTGGTGGGCACGGGCCAGTCCACCATGGCTCGAATCTTGGCCTGGTCCACCTGCACTCCCTGAGGCGTCACTACATGACCCAGGTAATCCACCTTCTGCACCCCAAACTCACACTTGGAGGCCTTGACATAGTACTGGTGCCTCCGAAGAATCTCAAACACCTCCTGCAGATGTCTCAAATGGTCCTCCCAAGTAGGACTATAAACCAGTATATCATCAAAAAATACCAAGACATACCGTCTCAGGAGAGGTCGAAAAATGTCGTTCATGGCAGCCTGGAATGTCGAAGGAGCATTGCACAGCCCAAATGGCATGACCAAATACTCATAATGGCCATTATGAGTGCGAAATGCGGTTTTGGGCACATCCTCCTCCTGCATCCTGATCTGATGGTAACCGGCTCTCAAGTCGAGCTTAGTGAAATAGCTCGACCCATGCAGTTCATCTAGCATGTCATCCACTGTCGGGATCGGGAACCGATCCTTCATGGTCGCCTTGTTGAGAGCCCGGTAATCTGTGCAGAATCTCCAAGTCCCATCCTTCTTCTTAACCAGCAACACCGGCGAAGAAAAAGGACTGGTGCTAGGCCGGATCAGTCCGGTCGCGAGCATCTCCTCTACCTGCTTCTCGATCTCCCCCTTCTGTGAGTGCCCATAGCGGTATGGCCTCACATTTACTGCTTCCACTCCCTCCTTCAGACAAATCTGGTGGTCCACCTGCCTATGAGGCGGCAGAGTGGTCGGCGCCCGGAACAGTTCCGGATACCGGTCCAACAGCTCCTGCATCTCTCCATCAACCTCCGCCTTCCCTGCTGCAGCTAGAGGCCAGCATAGAACAGCGAGCTCGGTGTCCTCCCCCTTCGCGCACTCCTCCATCTCAATCGGCCCAATGGCGGTGGTCAAGCCTCTCAGACTCCATTCCTTATCCCTCCACTTGAAGCACATCGTCAGCCTTCGCCAATCACTGGTAATCGGTCCTAGGCTCTGCAGCCAAGGTATGCCGAGGATAATGTCGAACCCGCGCAAAGGCAGTACATAGAGGTCGGTGACGATCTCGAGGCCTTGAATCTCCAATGCCAAATCCCTGTACACCTCGACGCACCGCATCGGCGCCCCATTAGCCACTCGGACCACCATCGATTGCGTTGGACTCGCCGCCACCCGAAGGGTTTTGGCGAATTCCTCCCCAATGAAATTCAGCGACGCTCCACTGTCGACAAGAACGAGGCCCTGCTGCCCGGCGACCTTGGCTCGGAACCGCAGGGTACCGGGCGACGAGACCCCCGCTACGGAGTGCAGGGAGATCTCCGCCGGCCCCCTCTCTTCCTCGCGCCCCCTTCCCACGTCGCCGCTGCTCTTCCCTCCGCGCGCCGTCACGCGCTCCTCGGCCGCGGGCCTGCCCCCCGCACCGCCGCCTTCCGCCCCGCTCGCCCTGCCGCGCAAGTCGCGCCCAAGGTTTCTAACAGTTGTAGAATTGGGAAATTAGCTAGACCAACTAGGGATTGATCAAGCTAGGGATTAGAATTAGGGAATTTAGGAAGAAGAAAGGGGAAGGATGGCTGCCGATCGGCCAAAGAGAGAGGGAAAGAGAGAGGAAGTTCGGCGCTAGGGAGAGAGAGAGAGAGGGAGAAATTAGGATTTAGGTTTTCTGTAATTGATTGCTTAATGACAAAATAACTCCTACTGCAGATTATATAATCCGCCAAATACCTAACTGCTACCCATATAACGAAAATACCCCAAATGGTCCCCCAATTATCAAAACCGACAATAATACGAAATAATGAAAAGCTGTAAAGTGTTTGTTTCTAACATCCCCGCCTCCTTGGAAAACAACCTTGTCCTCAAGGTTGCGGCTTCTCTTGCTCTGCTCCGGGTTCCTCCACCATCTCATCCTCCGCCTCGTCTTCCCATCGTCCCACCAAGAACATCAAATCAGGCTTCCCGCACTTGTGACCAAAGGTAAACCGCTCGTCACAGTTGAAACACTTCCCTTCCCGCCTCTTCTGCTCGATCTCGGCCGGAGATAGCGTCCTAAATCCCTTGGGTGGTGGCCTCGGTCCCGTTCGAATGACAGCCGCAGGTGGGCCAGCCGCCGCACCCCCTCCCGAACTAGGCCCCGATGCAGCTCCACTCGTTCCCCCACTCGCGCTGCTACCACCGCCTCCTCCCCCGGCCGGCTTCTGGTAGCGGCCTATCACGCCCCGCCAACTAGCCAGCTCCTCCTCCTTATTACCTGCAAGACGGAAAACAGCTCGAAGTGAATCGGGCTCAAATACCCGCACAGCCGCTGCGATCTCTGGCCGGAGTCCCGCCATGCACAGACCCACCAATGTCTCCTCCGGTACGCCCTTGCACTGGTTACCCAGTTTAAAGAACTCTGCTCGATACTCCGCCACTGTCCCAGTCTGGCGCAGCTTCGCCAGCTGCTCCGGGGCCCACCCTTCCGACTTGCCAAACTGATACCTCAGCTCCTCCTTGAACATCGGCCAGGTAATCAGCGTTCGAGCTTCAGCATAGGTCCGCTCCATCCATTCCCACCATTGCAATGCATCCCCCTCTAAATAGAAGGACGCCAACTGAGCCTTCCGTTCCTCTCTAGTGGGATGGTTCTTGAACCACCGTTCTGCGGAGTATAGCCACAGACCTGCATCCTCCCTGCCATTGAATTTTGGGAACTCAATGGTTGGGGGCTTAGCTCGAAACACCATGTCATCTTCCTCCTCACCACCTCGGGAGTAACCAGCGTGCCTCCCATACCCCGGCGCCTCGCGGTGATAATGCTGCGAGTACCGGTGTCCCCCTTCATACTCCCACTCTCCTTCCTCCTCCTCTTGATGTCCCCGTCCTCGGCCCATCTCATTTCTCTGCCTCTGATCACCCGTTCCTGATCCCATGAATTCCCTACCAGTGCCGTGCTGATTCACAAACGGCGGTTGATTGCCACTAGGCTCGTCAAACTGACCTTGGCGAGCCGGAAAGCCCCTGCTGCCCGTTCCCCCTTGGCGCGCCAGCTGCTGCCCTGGTCCGACCGGGTTCGGTCCGACCGGGTTCGGTTCGACCGGGTTCGACCCGACCGGTTTCGACCCGACCGCTTGGGCCCCTGCTCGACCCCGCCCGGCCCGCATACTCGGCCCGGCCCGCGGGTCCCCGGCCCATGGAGCTCGGCCGACCCACCTCCCAGCCGCGGTCCGCTTCTCGCCGCTTCCCACCTGGCCCGCCTTCCGTCCCAGCTCGGCCCATATGGCTTCCTTCATCCCTGTTATAATCCTCCCCGGGCCCATTCGGCTCATTGGGCCACGGCTCATGATCATACTCCTGCTCCAAGCCCATCAACTCTTCTTCATCCAAGCCCACGTACTCTGCCATCTTGGCCTTGCCCCGCGCGCGCGCCTTCTCCTGGGCCGAGGGAGTCGGAAGCAGCCCATCTTTGATGGTTGGGCCAAAGGAGACCTGGCCCGCACGCAACCCCAGCCGGTTAGGGTTGGCCGCCGCGCCGCCCTTCTCTCCTCGCCCCTCCGCCGCCGTGTTCGCCGAGGCTCGCGCGGCGCCGTGGTCGCCGGCCGCCTCCACCGACATCGACCCCTCCCCTGGCGCGCCGTCCTCCCCGTGCAACTGGCCGCCGCCGCCAGCTTCGATCCCTGATTTCTTCAGGGCCGCCACCAAGTCACCCACCTGTCCCGCCAGTGCCTTCACAGCTCCTGTCAGAGCATCAAGGGTTTGGCCTTGCTCCCTAGCCCTCTCCTGCAGTTCTCCCAACTCTTCCTCCACCCGCGCCTGTCTCCTCGCCTGCGCCTCCAGATCCCTCCTCAACTCCTCATTGCCGGTCAGATCCTCCACAGCCCCATCGACCCCGTCGTCACCTGCATCGGCGCCCTTGTCACCCGCCTGATTCGCCTTCTCCGCTTTCTCTGCTGCCTTCATGGATTTCGTCGTTACCATCGTTGGTTCTCCGGTTTCTAAGCTGTCCCTGACGGAGTTGGGAAGAACTCTCCGATCGGAACCGGGCTCTGATACCAGATGTTAGAAACAAGGTTTCTAACAGTTGTAGAATTGGGAAATTAGCTAGACCAACTAGGGATTGATCAAGCTAGGGATTAGAATTAGGGAATTTAGGAAGAAGAAAGGGGAAGGATGGCTGCCGATCGGCCAAAGAGAGAGGGAAAGAGAGAGGAAGTTCGGCGCTAGGGAGAGAGAGAGAGAGGGAGAAATTAGGATTTAGGTTTTCTGTAATTGATTGCTTAATGACAAAATAACTCCTACTGCAGATTATATAATCCGCCAAATACCTAACTGCTACCCATATAACGAAAATACCCCAAATGGTCCCCCAATTATCAAAACCGACAATAATACGAAATAATGAAAAGCTGTAAAGTGTTTGTTTCTAACATCCCCGCCTCCTTGGAAAACAACCTTGTCCTCAAGGTTGCGACTTCTCTTGCTCTACTCCGGGTTCCTCCACCATCTCATCCTCCGCCTCGTCTTCCCATCGTCCCACCAAGAACATCAAATCAGGCTTCCCGCACTTGTGACCAAAGGTAAACCGCTCGTCACAGTTGAAACACTTCCCTTCCCGCCTCTTCTGCTCGATCTCGGCCGGAGATAGCGTCCTAAATCCCTTGGGTGGTGGCCTCGGTCCCGTTCGAATGACAGCCGCAGGTGGGCCAGCCGCCGCACCCCCTCCCGAACTAGGCCCCGATGCAGCTCCACTCGTTCCCCCACTCGCGCTGCTACCACCGCCTCCTCCCCCGGCCGGCTTCTGGTAGCGGCCTATCACGCCCCGCCAACTAGCCAGCTCCTCCTCCTTATTACCTGCAAGACGGAAAACAGCTCGAAGTGAATCGGGCTCAAATACCCGCACAGCCGCTGCGATCTCTGGCCGGAGTCCCGCCATGCACAGACCCACCAATGTCTCCTCCGGTACGCCCTTGCACTGGTTACCCAGTTTAAAGAACTCTGCTCGATACTCCGCCACTGTCCCAGTCTGGCGCAGCTTCGCCAGCTGCTCCGGGGCCCACCCTTCCGACTTGCCAAACTGATACCTCAGCTCCTCCTTGAACATCGGCCAGGTAATCAGCGTTCGAGCTTCAGCATAGGTCCGCTCCATCCATTCCCACCATTGCAATGCATCCCCCTCTAAATAGAAGGACGCCAACTGAGCCTTCCGTTCCTCTCTAGTGGGATGGTTCTTGAACCACCGTTCTGCGGAGTATAGCCACAGACCTGCATCCTCCCTGCCATTGAATTTTGGGAACTCAATGGTTGGGGGCTTAGCTCGAAACACCATGTCATCTTCCTCCTCACCACCTCGGGAGTAACCAGCGTGCCTCCCATACCCCGGCGCCTCGCGGTGATAATGCTGCGAGTACCGGTGTCCCCCTTCATACTCCCACTCTTCTTCCTCCTCCTCTTGATGTCCCCGTCCTCGGCCCATCTCATTTCTCTGCCTCTGATCACCCGTTCCTGATCCCATGAATTCCCTACCAGTGCCGTGCTGATTCACAAACGGCGGTTGATTGCCACTAGGCTCGTCAAACTGACCTTGGCGAGCCGGAAAGCCCCTGCTGCCCGTTCCCCCTTGGCGCGCCAGCTGCTGCCCTGGTTCGGTCCTGGTCCGACCGGGTTCGGTCCGACCGGGTTCGACCCGACCGGTTTCGACCCGACCGCTTGGGCCCCTGCTCGACCCCGCCCGGCCCGCATACTCGGCCCGGCCCGCGGGTCCCCGGCCCATGGAGCTCGGCCGACCCACCTCCCAGCCGCGGTCCGCTTCTCGCCGCTTCCCACCTGGCCCGCCTTCCGTCCCAGCTCGGCCCATATGGCTTCCTTCATCCCTGTTATAATCCTCCCCGGGCCCATTCGGCTCATTGGGCCACGGCTCATGATCATACTCCTGCTCCAAGCCCATCAACTCTTCTTCATCCAAGCCCACGTACTCTGCCATCTTGGCCTTGCCCCGCGCGCGCGCCTTCTCCTGGGCCGAGGGAGTCGGAAGCAGCCCATCTTTGATGGTTGGGCCAAAGGAGACCTGGCCCGCACGCAACCCCAGCCGGTTAGGGTTGGCCGCCGCGCCGCCCTTCTCTCCTCGCCCCTCCGCCGCCGTGTTCGCCGAGGCCCGCGCGGCGCCGTGGTCGCCGGCCGCCTCCACCGACATCGACCCCTCCCCTGGCGCGCCGTCCTCCCCGTGCAACTGGCCGCCGCCGCCAGCTTCGATCCCTGATTTCTTCAGGGCCGCCACCAAGTCACCCACCTGTCCCGCCAGTGCCTTCACAGCTCCTGTCAGAGCATCAAGGGTTTGGCCTTGCTCCCTAGCCCTCTCCTGCAGTTCTCCCAACTCTTCCTCCACCCGCGCCTGTCTCCTCGCCTGCGCCTCCAGATCCCTCCTCAACTCCTCATTGCCGGTCAGATCCTCCACAGCCCCATCGACCCCGTCGTCACCTGCATCGGCGCCCTTGTCACCCGCCTGATTCGCCTTCTCCGCTTTCTCTGCTGCCTTCATGGATTTCGTCGTTACCATCGTTGGTTCTCCGGTTTCTAAGCTGTCCCTGACGGAGTTGGGAAGAACTCTCCGATCGGAACCGGGCTCTGATACCAGATGTTAGAAACAAGGTTTCTAACAGTTGTAGAATTGGGAAATTAGCTAGACCAACTAGGGATTGATCAAGCTAGGGATTAGAATTAGGGAATTTAGGAAGAAGAAAGGGGAAGGATGGCTGCCGATCGGCCAAAGAGAGAGGGAAAGAGAGAGGAAGTTCGGCGCTAGGGAGAGAGAGAGAGAGGGAGAAATTAGGATTTAGGTTTTCTGTAATTGATTGCTTAATGACAAAATAACTCCTACTGCAGATTATATAATCCGCCAAATACCTAACTGCTACCCATATAACGAAAATACCCCAAATGGTCCCCCAATTATCAAAACCGACAATAATACGAAATAATGAAAAGCTGTAAAGTGTTTGTTTCTAACATCAGAAGTTCCACAAGGGAATTAGGGATTGAGAAGAGAAGAAATTAGGGATTTGAGAAGAATTGGGGAAGAACAAGAGATAGAGAGAATTGGGAATTAGGGATTTTGATTGATAATATTCGTAATTGACTACTCTGCAGAATAGTGTTCTCTCCTCTTAAATACAAAAGCTGAATAATGAAAATAACGAAACTGCCACTCCCTCACCCAACCGGCCCAACCCGCCGGTTTCTAACATCCTCCCCCTCTTCAAGTCTGACCTTGTCCTCAAGGTCAAAGTACGGAAACTTCTGCTGCAATTCGCCCGACTCCTCCCAAGTCGCGTCCTCCGGCTCCAAATGCCTCCAAAGCACTAAGCTTTCCTCCACCAGTCGACCCTTCTTCTTCACCCACCTGGTCTCGAGCACCTTCAGCGGCTGCAGCTCAAGATCACCATCTGCACTGACCGGCGGAGCTGTCGTCTCAACTCTGTCTGCTGCTCCCCTGTAACGTTTCAACAATGAAACATGGAAGGTAGGATGAATGCGAGACTCTGCCGGCAGCTGCAAACGATAGGCCACTGGATTGACCTTCTGCAGAATCTCGTAGGGCCCGAAATAACGAGCCGCCAGCTTCTGATAGGCGCGCCTGAAGACCGAGGCCTGTCGATAGGGATGCAGTCTCAACAGCACCCGATCGCCCACCTCAAACTCCTCCTCCCGCCTACCCGCATCCTCTAACTGCTTCATCCTGTTATTGGCTGCCGCCAACGTACTCCGCAGCTGCTCAAGCGCCTCATCCCTCGCCCCCAGCCACCTGTCCACAGCATCCACCGAACTATCACCCATCCTGTATCGCACCAGAGACGGCGGAGCTCGCCCGTATAGAGCCTCGAAAGGAGTCATCCGAATAGCCCTGTGATAGGTGGTGTTATACCACAACTCAGCCCATGGAATCATGGCCAACCAGCTCTTGGGCTGCTGGTGGGCAAAACACCTGAGATACTGCTCCAGATGTTTGTTCACGATCTCCGTCTGGCCATCCGTCTGCGGGTGATAGGCCGAACTCATCTTCAGCGCGGTCTTGGCCATAGCAAAGACCTCCTGCCAGAAGTGACTCAAGAAGACTGAATCCCGATCACTCACAATAGATCGAGGAAATCCGTGATGCCGCACCACTCCTGATACAAACTGCTCAGCCACTGCCTTTGCCGTGTACGGGTGAGCCAAAGGCATGAAGTGAGCATACTTCGTCAGGCGATCCACCACCACGAACAACACCGTCTTGCCACCTGAGGGAGGAAGTCCCACTATAAAATCCATGCTGATGTCTTCCCAAACCCGCTCCGGCACCGGTAATGGCTGCAACAACCCTGCAGGTCTGAGATGAGATAACTTCACCCTCTGACAGGTGTCACAGGACGCTACATAGCTCTTCACGTCGTCCGCCATGCGAGGCCAATAGAAATGAGCCCGAATCCGCCGTAGGGTCCGCTCCACGCCCGAATGACCCCCCAGCGGCGAGTCATGAAACTCCATCAGCACAGTCGTGACCAGGTTTGACCCCGGCGGAAGGACCACCCGGCCCTTGAAAAGGACCAGCCCCTGTCGGAACTGGTAGCGACCCGGCTCGTCGCTCACAGCAATGTCCCGGCAGCTCTGCAGATAAGAACTGGTCTCCAAAGATGTACGGAGCTCATCCCAAAACTCCGGCACCGGCCCGGTCACTGCCATGAGAACCTCCCCACCCGGACGCCTGGATAGGCCGTCGGCCACCACATTGGTGGGTCCTGGTCTGTAATGAATCTCGTAGTCATACCCCAGTAGCTTCGCAATCCACTTATGCTGGTCCGGCGTCGACACCCTCTGCTCTAGGAGATGCTTCAGACTCTGATGATCTGTATAGATGTGAAACTTCTGGCCCAGCAAATATGGTCTCCACATCTGTACTGCTGTGATAATAGCCTGCATCTCCTTCTGATATGTCGACCAGGCCTCCTTCGAAGGAGGTAGTGTCTTGCTCATGAAAGCAATGGGATGTCGATCCTGAGACAGTACTGCCCCAATACCGCGGCCAGACGCGTCGGCCTCAATCACGAACGTCTTCGAGAAATCCGGCATGGCCAAGGTGGGGGTTGTGGACATCGCCTGCTTCAGCTTCTGGAACGCCTCCTCTGCCTGTGGTGACCAACCAAACCCCCCTTCTTCAGCAAGTCCGTCAGAGGCCTCGCGATCATACTGTATCCCTGCACGAACTTCCGGTAATACCCGGTCAATCCCAGGAAGCCACGCAACTCGGTCACATTGGTGGGCACGGGCCAGTCCACCATGGCTCGAATCTTAGCCTGGTCCACCTGCACTCCCTGAGGCGTCACTACATGACCCAGGTAATCCACCTTCTGCACCCCAAACTCACACTTGGAGGCCTTGACATAGTACTGGTGCCTCCGAAGAATCTCAAACACCTCCTGCAGATGTCTCAAATGGTCCTCCCAAGTAGGACTATAAACCAGTATATCATCAAAAAATACCAAGACATACCGTCTCAGGAGAGGTCGAAAAATGTCGTTCATGGCAGCCTGGAATGTCGAAGGAGCATTGCACAGCCCAAATGGCATGACCAAATACTCATAATGGCCATTATGAGTGCGAAATGCGGTTTTGGGCACATCCTCCTCCTGCATCCTGATCTGATGGTAACCGGCTCTCAAGTCGAGCTTAGTGAAATAGCTCGACCCATGCAGTTCATCTAGCATGTCATCCACTGTCGGGATCGGGAACCGATCCTTCACGGTCGCCTTGTTGAGAGCCCGGTAATCTGTGCAGAATCTCCAAGTCCCATCCTTCTTCTTAACCAGCAACACCGGCGAAGAAAAAGGACTGGTGCTAGGCCGGATCAGTCCAGTCGCGAGCATCTCCTCTACCTGCTTCTCGATCTCCCCCTTCTGTGAGTGCCCATAGCGGTATGGCCTCACATTCACTGCTTCCACTCCCTCCTTCAGACAAATCTGGTGGTCCACCTGCCTATGAGGCGGCAGAGTGGTCGGCGCCCGGAACAGTTCCGGATACCGGTCCAACAGCTCCTGCATCTCTCCATCAACCTCTGCCTTCCCTGCTGCAGCTAGAGGCCAGCATAGAACAGCGAGCTCGGTGTCCTCCCCCTTCGCGCACTCCTCCATCTCAATCGGCCCAATGGCGGTGGTCAAGCCTCTCAGACTCCATTCCTTATCCCTCCACTTGAAGCACATCGTCAGCCTTCGCCAATCACTGGTAATCGGTCCTAGGCTCTGCAGCCAAGGTATGCCGAGGATAATGTCGAACCCGCGCAAAGGCAGTACATAGAGGTCGGTGACGATCTCGAGGCCTTGAATCTCCAATGCCAAATCCCTGTACACCTCGACGCACCGCATCGGCGCCCCATTAGCCACTCGGACCACCATCGATTGCGTTGGACTCGCCGCCACCCGAATGGTTTTGGCGAATTCCTCCCCAATGAAATTCAGCGACGCTCCACTGTCGACAAGAACGAGGCCCTGCTGCCCGGCGACCTTGGCTCGGAACCGCAGGGTACCGGGAGACGAGACCCCCGCTACGGAGTGCAGGGAGATCTCCGCCGGCCCCCTCTCTTCCTCGCGCCCCCTTCCCACGTCGCCGCTGCTCTTCCCTCCGCGCGCCGTCACGCGCTCCTCGGCCGCGGGCCTGCCCCCCGCACCGCCGCCTTCCGCCCCGCTCGCCCTGCCGCGCAAGTCGCGCCCCGCGCCGACGCCGCGGTCAGCGCCCTCGCGCGCCGCCAGCCGCGCGCCCTCCACCTCTGCCTCGGCGCCTCGCGCCGGCTCCCCCTTCCAGGAGTTTGCGATTTGCCACAACTCCTCTCGCAATTGAGCCCATGCCTGCGCTGACCTTTCCATGTCGATGCTCCGGTTTCTTTCAGCTGTCCCTGATGGAGTTTAGGAGAACTCACCGATCGTAACCAGGCTCTGATACCAGATGTTAGAAACAAAGAAGTTCCACAAGGGAATTAGGGATTGAGAAGAGAAGAAATTAGGGATTTGAGAAGAATTGGGGAAGAACAAGAGATAGAGAGAATTGGGAATTAGGGATTTTGATTGATAATATTCGTAATTGACTACTCTGCAGAATAGTGTTCTCTCCTCTTAAATACAAAAGCTGAATAATGAAAATAACGAAACTGCCACTCCCTCACCCAACCGGCCCAACCCGCCGGTTTCTAACATCGATGTTAGAAACAAACACTTTACAGCTTTTCATTATTTCGTATTATTGTCGGTTTTGATAATTGGGGGACCATTTGGGGTATTTTCGTTATATGGGTAGCAGTTAGGTATTTGGCGGATTATATAATCTGCAGTAGGAGTTATTTTGTCATTAAGCAATCAATTACAGAAAACCTAAATCCTAATTTCTCCCTCTCTCTCTCTCTCCCTAGCGCCGAACTTCCTCTCTCTTTCCCTCTCTCTTTGGCCGATCGGCAGCCATCCTTCCCCTTTCTTCTTCCTAAATTCCCTAATTCTAATCCCTAGCTTGATCAATCCCTAGTTGGTCTAGCTAATTTCCCAATTCTACAACTGTTAGAAACCTTGTTTCTAACATCTGGTATCAGAGCCCGGTTTCGATCGGTGAGTTCGTCTCAACTCTATCAGGGACAGCTGAGAAACCGGAGCATCGACATGGAAAAATCAGAGCAGTCATGGGCTAAGTTGCGAGAGGAGTTATGGCAAATCGCGAACTCCTGGAAGAGGGAGCCGGCGCGAGGCGCCGCGACAGAGAAGGAGGGCGCGCGGCTGGCGGCGCTCGCTGACGCCGACCGAGGCGACGGCGCGGGACGCGGCTCGTGCGTCCGGGCGAGCGGGGTGGAAGGCGGCGGCTGGGACGGAGCGCCCGTGGCCGAGGCGCGCGCGACGGCACGCGAAGAAGAGGGCGGCTGCGGCTCTCTCTCTCTCCCGATTGAGGGCGAACCTCAATCGCAGTTGAAGAGGAATCCGCCGGAGATGGAGAAGGAGAGAGGCAGTGTTGAGCTTCCTCGGGCGTTGCAAGAGGTGGAGAGGAAGGAGTCATCGAAGGAGAAGCCGCTGGAGAAGAAGGAAGGAGCGAGCGGCGGGGATTCTTCTATCGCGGCTACGGAGATGAAGGCATTACGGAAGGAGGAGACTAGTCGGGACGAGGCGGCGACAGGCCTGGCTGCGTCGCCAGAGCTGGAGAAGGAAGCGTCGAAGATGACGCGGGGCGTTGCCGGGATTTTTCGCCGGCGGTTCAGCTCGACGAACGAGGTAACAGAGAGGTAGAGATGCGCCGACGGCATCACCTCTCCGCGCGCTGCTCGAGAATCCGGCAAGGCAATCTGCCCGTCGGTCGCAAAGGGAGAAGAGGCGGCACGATCTTTGGCAGCTCAACTGGCGGCGACAGCTGTCGCATCGAACGGCGGGGAGAGGCAGCCTCGTCGCCGGGTGCGTTGGTCGGAGGAGCAGTTGACGGCGGAAGAGGAGGCATCGACGGCGGGCGGCGCGATGAGGAAGAGGAAGACAAAGAAGGATGGTGGCAGCTGTGTTTTCAAAAACCCTAGGCCTCCTGATTCGGATCGAGGGGCACGACAGCAGCAGTTCTTTCGATCGGGCCAAGCATGTTGGGCCTTTAGCTCGGATGTTTGGACCGCAAGCCCTAATCGACTGAGGAAATCGGGCCGAGTGATGGAGGACGGCGACAGTCTTCTCGCAAACCCTAGGGTGCCATCCTTGGGTCGAGTAGTGCAGCAGCTGAACTCGTTGGGCTGGGCATGTTGTGAGGCGCCGCTAGTAAGGATGGGCCGACTTGGGCTCGTAAGAGGCTGGCCGGGCCCATGGTGCGAGTTGAGGGCAGAGCAGCAGAGCGGGCCAAAGGTGAAAGCGATTTGGGCCGAATGTTGGCCAAAAGAGTGGGCCTGCTGTGGGTCAAGTTGGTCAACCTTGAGGGCAAGGTTGGTCTGAAGGGGGAGGAGATGTTAGAAACCGATTTATGTAGGGTTTCTTTATTTATTAATATAATTATTATTAGGATAATTATCAATAAGGTTAGTAGTTATTTAGTAGGATTAGGTTTATTATTAGGGTTACCTAGTATTCCCTATAAATATGTACTTTGAGTCTACGTTATGATCAGTCAATAAAGAATTATCAAAGAATTCCCTAAACCCTAATCTCCCTATCTTCCCTATTCTCGATCTCAATCCCTCTAAAGGCCTAGGCCGATTCTCTTCTGTTCTTCCCCAATTCTTTCCCAAATCCCTAATTCTATCCTCTCAATCCCTAAATTCCCAAATATCACCCAATTCAAATCCCGTTAGAAACTTTGTTTCTAACATCTGGTATCAGAGCCCAATTCTAGCCTTTGTTAGAAACCCAATTCTTTCCCAAATCGCTTTCACCTTTGGCCCGCTCTGCTGCTCTGCCCTCAACTCGCACCATGGGCCCGGCCAGCCTCTTACGAGCCCAAGTCGGCCCATCCTTACTAGCGGCGCCTCACAACATGCCCAGCCCAACGAGTTCAGCTGCTGCACTACTCGACCCAAGGATGGCACCCTAGGGTTTGCGAGAAGACTGCCGCCGTCCTCCATCACTCGGCCCGATTTCCTCAGTCGATTAGGGCTTGCGGTCCAAACATCCGAGCTAAAGGCCCAACATGCTTGGCTCGATCGAAAGAACTGCTGCTGTCGTGCCCCTCGATCCGAATCAGGAGGCCTAGGGTTTTTGAAAACACAGCTGCCACCATCCTTCTTCGTCTTCCTCTTCCTCATCGCGCCGCCCGCCGTCGATGCCTCCTCTTCCGCCGTCAACTGCTCCTCCGACCAACGCACCCGGCGACGAGGCTGCCTCTCCCCGCCGTTCGATGCGACAGCTGTCGCCGCCAGTTGAGCTGCCAAAGATCGTGCCGCCTCTTCTCCCTTTGCGACCGACGGGCAGATTGCCTTGCCGGATTCTCGAGCAGCGCGCGGAGAGGTGATGCCGTCGGCGCATCTCTCCCTCTCTGTTACCTCGTTCGTCGAGCTGAACCGCCGGCGAAAAATCCCGGCAACGCCCCGCGTCATCTTCGACGCTTCCTTCTCCAGCTCTGGCGACGCAGCCAGGCCTGTCGCCGCCTCGTCCCGACTAGTCTCCTCCTTCCGTAATGCCTTCATCTCCGTAGCCGCGATAGAAGACTCCCCGCCGCTCGCTCCTTCCTTCTTCTCCAGCGGCTTCTCCTTCGATGTTAGAAACCGATTTATGTAGGGTTTCTTTATTTATTAATATAATTATTATTAGGATAATTATCAATAAGGTTAGTAGTTATTTAGTAGGATTAGGTTTATTATTAGGGTTACCTAGTATTCCCTATAAATATGTACTTTGAGTCTACGTTATGATCAGTCAATAAAGAATTATCAAAGAATTCCCTAAACCCTAATCTCCCTATCTTCCCTATTCTCGATCTCAATCCCTCTAAAGGCCTAGGCCGATTCTCTTCTGTTCTTCCCCAATTCTTTCCCAAATCCCTAATTCTATCCTCTCAATCCCTAAATTCCCAAATATCACCCAATTCAAATCCCGTTAGAAACTTTGTTTCTAACATCTGGTATCAGAGCCCGGTTTCGATCGGTGAGTTCGTCTCAACTCTATCAGGGACAGCTGAGAAACCGGAGCATCGACATGGAAAAATCAGAGCAGTCATGGGCTAAGTTGCGAGAGGAGTTATGGCAAATCGCGAACTCCTGGAAGAGGGAGCCGGCGCGAGGCGCCGCGACAGAGAAGGAGGGCGCGCGGCTGGCGGCGCTCGCTGACGCCGACCGAGGCGACGGCGCGGGACGCGGCTCGTGCGTCCGGGCGAGCGGGGTGGAAGGCGGCGGCTGGGACGGAGCGCCCGTGGCCGAGGCGCGCGCGACGGCACGCGAAGAAGAGGGCGGCTGCGGCTCTCTCTCTCTCCCGATTTAGGGCGAACCTCAATCGCAGTTGAAGAGGAATCCGCCGGAGATGGAGAAGGAGAGAGGCAGTGTTGAGCTTCCTCGGGCGTTGCAAGAGTTGGAGAGGAAGGAGTCATCGAAGGAGAAGCCGCTGGAGAAGAAGGAAGGAGCGAGCGGCGGGGAGTCTTCTATCGCGGCTACGGAGATGAAGGCATTACGGAAGGAGGAGACTAGTCGGGACGAGGCGGCGACAGGCCTGGCTGCGTCGCCAGAGCTGGAGAAGGAAGCGTCGAAGATGACGCGGGGCGTTGCCGGGATTTTTCACCGGCGGTTCAGCTCGACGAACGAGGTAACAGAGAGGGAGAGATGCGCCGACGGCATCACCTCTCCGCGCGCTGCTCGAGAATCCGGCAAGGCAATCTGCCCGTCGGTCGCAAAGGGAGAAGAGGCGGCACGATCTTTGGCAGCTCAACTGGCGGCGACAGCTGTCGCATCGAACGGCGGGGAGAGGCAGCCTCGTCGCCGGGTGCGTTGGTCGGAGGAGCAGTTGACGGCGGAAGAGGAGGCATCGACGGCGGGCGGCGCGATGAGGAAGAGGAAGACGAAGAAGGATGGTGGCAGCTGTGTTTTCAAAAACCCTAGGCCTCCTGATTCGGATCGAGGGGCACGACAGCAGCAGTTCTTTCGATCGGGCCAAGCATGTTGGGCCTTTAGCTCGGATGTTTGGACCGCAAGCCCTAATCGACTGAGGAAATCGGGCCGAGTGATGGAGGACGGCGGCAGTCTTCTCGCAAACCCTAGGGTGCCATCCTTGGGTCGAGTAGTGCAGCAGCTGAACTCGTTGGGCTGGGCATGTTGTGAGGCGCCGCTAGTAAGGATGGGCCGACTTGGGCTCGTAAGAGGCTGGCCGGGCCCATGGTGCGAGTTGAGGGCAGAGCAGCAGAGCGGGCCAAAGGTGAAAGCGATTTGGGCCGAATGTTGGCCAAAAGAGTGGGCCTGCTGTGGGTCGGAAAGGTCAGGAGGGCAGGCCAAGATTTGGGATCAGTTGGGCCGATCAGATAAGCAAAATGGACCGAAATTAGAATCTCAATGGGCTGAACAGGGATTAAGTAATAGGCCTAGTCATGGAAGGCCTAGCGGGCCTCGAGGAGATGATGGGCTGTGTCATGAAAGGTCCGGGACTCAAATGGGTTGTTTAGTTGAATCTCTATTATATGGTGTGGGCTTGGAAGGAGAGAATGATGAATATGTGGGCTTGGTAAATGAGCTCTCAAGGAAGCATAAACCATCAGTATTTAAAGAAGCAACAAACCAAGGTTATGAGTCAGCTCCAACAAAGAAGTTCGAAGGCCTTGATGAGCTGGTACATAATGATGGGGACTTACACAAGAAAGTACTTTTTGATTCAATAAGTTGCTGGAGCGCGATGCTAATAAAGGAGGAATTATTGAAGTTTGAATACTTCGAGGACACGAGGATTGGGCCATCAGAATTGAAGCTTACAACTTTGCAGCGGCATCAGAAGGTCGAAGAAGAAAGGCCAAATCAAGGAGTTGAGCATGATTGGAAGAAAAGAAAGCGCAGGAAGGATGCGGATTACACGGAGAACGTGGCAGAGTGGGTCAAGTTGGTCAACCTTGAGGGCAAGGTTGGTCTGAAGGGGGAGGAGATGTTAGAAACCGATTTATGTAGGGTTTCTTTATTTATTAATATAATTATTATTAGGATAATTATCAATAAGGTTAGTAGTTATTTAGTAGGATTAGGTTTATTATTAGGGTTACCTAGTATTCCCTATAAATATGTACTTTGAGTCTACGTTATGATCAGTCAATAAAGAATTATCAAAGAATTCCCTAAACCCTAATCTCCCTATCTTCCCTATTCTCGATCTCAATCCCTCTAAAGGCCTAGGCCGATTCTCTTCTGTTCTTCCCCAATTCTTTCCCAAATCCCTAATTCTATCCTCTCAATCCCTAAATTCCCAAATATCACCCAATTCAAATCCCGTTAGAAACTTTGTTTCTAACATCTGGCGCCCTCCTTCTCTGTAAAGTGTTTGTTTCTAACATCTCCTCCCCCTTCAGACCAACCTTGCCCTCAAGGTTGATCGACTCGACCCATTTCTTCACATCTCCCGCGCAATCCGCGTTTTGTCTTCTCCACTCCTTGCGCTTTCGTGTCTTCCAATTGTGCTCCATTGCTCGAATGAAACCCACACCAGCGACTCCGACTCCAATGGCCTCTTCCCAACACACGTGACGCAGGTTGCAACCATGATCAAATATCCCTCCATCATCCTTTTCAAACTCCACAATATAAGAATCATAGAGTCTTTCTTCTTTGAGCCCATCCTCTAAGCCCATGAATTTCATCTTCTATTTCTTCCAAGCCCACACCATATAATAGAGATTCAACTAAACAACCTATTTCGGGCCTAAGCTCTCTTTGAGCACCCAGCCCATTAGTTCCTTGAAATCTGATGGCTCTTTTCGGCCCAATCCCTTCTTTGGCCCACTTCACTCTAAACTTATGTCTTCTAAGTTGATCTGCTGGGCCCAGAGTGGGCCAAAGAATTGGCCCATGAGAAGTCCAATTCACCTCCCACTTCAGACCAGCAGCCTTCATTCCACTAGCCAACTTGTAACCCAAACTTGGGTTGGCTTTCGGCCCATACCAAGGAGCAGCCCAATCCGCCTGGCCCGAGAGAGAGAGCTGATGTTGTCCTGCTCCTCGACCCAAATCAGGAAGCCTAGGGTTTTCAAAGACACAGCAGCCACCCTCCTTCTTCGGCTTCGTCTTCCTCGCCGCGCCACCCGCCACCCAGCGACGGCGAGACCAGTTCTCCTCCGGCCTCGCTGGCGCCGTCATCACTCGTCCGCTCCTCCCCGCCGCGCGGGTTGTCTGGACCGTCGGCTGCAACTTCCCCAGCTCTCCCCTCTCCGGCTCGCCGCCTGCAGCGCCGGTCCTTCGCTCCGCCATCGTCGCCGCGACTGGAGCTATCGGCGACCCCGACTCCTTCGCCGGCCGCGCGCTTCCCGGCGCCTCCCCGCCAGCCCCGACGAATGGGCTCTGCCCGGCGCCGCCACCCGCTGTCGCGCGCGCAGCCTCCTGCCGCGCGGCTCCTTCCTCGCCTCGGCCGGCCTGCCCATGCGCCGTCGCGCGCCCGTCGGCCCCGGGCCCTCCGTCCCAGCCGCCGCCTTCCACCCCGCTCGCCCGGACGCACGAGCCGCGTCCCGCGCCGTCGCCTCGGTCGGCGTCAGCGAGCGCCGCCAGCCGCGCGCCCTCCTTCTCTGTCGCGGCGCCTCGCGCCGGCTCCCTCTTCCAGGAGTTCGCGATTTGCCATAACTCCTCTCGCAACTTAGCCCATGACTGCTCTGATTTTTCCATGTCGATGCTCCGGTTTCTCAGCTGTCCCTGATAGAGTTGAGACGAACTCACCGATCGAAACCGGGCTCTGATACCAGATGTTAGAAACAAAGTTTCTAACGGATTTGATATTTGGGGATTAGGGTTTATACGAATAGAATTAGGGATTGAGATTGGGGATTTGGGGAAGAAGAAGAATAGAATAGAGAATCGGCCGAGGCTTTGGAGGGATAGGGATCGAGAATTGAGAGGATAGAGAGAGATTAGGTTTTAGGAGATTATTTGATAATTCTTTCTTGATTGATTCTGAATAAAACGCAAAGTACATATTTATAACGAAAGACTGGAAAACCCTAATAATAAACCTAATTCTATTAAATGACTACTAACCTTAATAAGACTTACCCTAATAATAATGAAAATAATAAATATAGAAACCCTAGATAACTCGGTTTCTAACATCATGTTAGAAACCGATTTATGTAGGGTTTCTTTATTTATTAATATAATTATTATTAGGATAATTATCAATAAGGTTAGTAGTTATTTAGTAGGATTAGGTTTATTATTAGGGTTACCTAGTATTCCCTATAAATATGTACTTTGAGTCTACGTTATGATCAGTCAATAAAGAATTATCAAAGAATTCCCTAAACCCTAATCTCCCTATCTTCCCTATTCTCGATCTCAATCCCTCTAAAGGCCTAGGCCGATTCTCTTCTGTTCTTCCCCAATTCTTTCCCAAATCCCTAATTCTATCCTCTCAATCCCTAAATTCCCAAATATCACCCAATTCAAATCCCGTTAGAAACTTTGTTTCTAACATCTGGTATCAGAGCCCGGTTTCGATCGGTGAGTTCGTCTCAACTCTATCAGGGACAGCTGAGAAACCGGAGCATCGACATGGAAAAATCAGAGCAGTCATGGGCTAAGTTGCGAGAGGAGTTATGGCAAATCGCGAACTCCTGGAAGAGGGAGCCGGCGCGAGGCGCCGCGACAGAGAAGGAGGGCGCGCGGCTGGCGGCGCTCGCTGACGCCGACCGAGGCGACGGCGCGGGACGCGGCTCGTGCATCCGGGCGAGCGGGGTGGAAGGCGGCGGCTGGGACGGAGCGCCCGTGGCCGAGGCGCGCGCGACGGCACGCGAAGAAGAGGGCGGCTGCGGCTCTCTCTCTCTCCCGATTGAGGGCTAACCTCAATCGCAGTTGAAGAGGAATCCGCCGGAGATGGAGAAGGAGAGAGGCAGTGTTGAGCTTCCTCGGGCGTTGCAAGAGGTGGAGAGGAAGGAGTCATCGAAGGAGAAGCCGCTGGAGAAGAAGGAAGGAGCGAGCGGCGGGGAGTCTTCTATCGCGGCTACGGAGATGAAGGCATTACGGAAGGAGGAGACTAGTCGGGACGAGGCGGCGACAGGCCTGGCTGCGTCGCCAGAGCTGGAGAAGGAAGCGTCGAAGATGACGCGGGGCGTTGCCGGGATTTTTCGCCGGCGGTTCAGCTCGACGAACGAGGTAACAGAGAGGGAGAGATGCGCCGACGGCATCACCTCTCCGCGCGCTGCTCGAGAATCCGGCAAGGCAATCTGCCCGTCGGTCGCAAAGGGAGAAGAGGCGGCACGATCTTTGGCAGCTCAACTGGCGGCGACAGCTGTCGCATCGAACGGCGGGGAGAGGCAGCCTCGTCGCCGGGTGCGTTGGTCGGAGGAGCAGTTGACGGCGGAAGAGGAGGCATCGACGGCGGGCGGCGCGATGAGGAAGAGGAAGACGAAGAAGGATGGTGGCAGCTGTGTTTTCAAAAACCCTAGGCCTCCTGATTCGGATCGAGGGGCACGACAGCAGCAGTTCTTTCGATCGGGCCAAGCATGTTGGGCCTTTAGCTCGGATGTTTGGACCGCAAGCCCTAATCGACTGAGGAAATCGGGCCGAGTGATGGAGGACGGCGGCAGTCTTCTCGCAAACCCTAGGGTGCCATCCTTGGGTCGAGTAGTGCAGCAGCTGAACTCGTTGGGCTGGGCATGTTGTGAGGCGCCGCTAGTAAGGATGGGCCGACTTGGGCTCGTAAGAGGCTGGCCGGGCCCATGGTGCGAGTTGAGGGCAGAGCAGCAGAGCGGGCCAAAGGTGAAAGCGATTTGGGCCGAATGTTGGCCAAAAGAGTGGGCCTGCTGTGGGTCGGAAAGGTCAGGAGGGCAGGCCAAGATTTGGGATCAGTTGGGCCGATCAGATAAGCAAAATGGACCGAAATTAGAATCTCAATGGGCTGAACAGGGATTAAGTAATAGGCCTAGTCATGGAAGGCCTAGCGGGCCTCGAGGAGATGATGGGCTGTGTCATGAAAGGTCCGGTACTCAAATGGGTTGTTTAGTTGAATCTCTATTATATGGTGTGGGCTTGGAAGGAGAGAATGATGAATATGTGGGCTTGGTAAATGTGCTCTCAAGGAAGCATAAACCATCAGTATTTAAAGAAGCAACAAACCAAGGTTATGAGTCAGCTCCAACAAAGAAGTTCGAAGGCCTTGATGAGCTGGTACATAATGATGGGGACTTACACAAGAAAGTACTTTTTGATTCAATAAGTTGCTGGAGCGCGATGCTAATAAAGGAGGAATTATTGAAGTTTGAATACTTCGAGGACACGAGGATTGGGCCATCAGAATTGAAGCTTACAACTTTGCAGCGGCATCAGAAGGTCGAAGAAGAAAGGCCAAATCAAGGAGTTGAGCATGATTGGAAGAAAAGAAAGCGCAGGAAGGATGCGGATTACACGGAGAACGTGGCAGAGTGGGTCAAGTTGGTCAACCTTGAGGGCAAGGTTGGTCTGAAGGGGGAGGAGATGTTAGAAACCGATTTATGTAGGGTTTCTTTATTTATTAATATAATTATTATTAGGATAATTATCAATAAGGTTAGTAGTTATTTAGTAGGATTAGGTTTATTATTAGGGTTACCTAGTATTCCCTATAAATATGTACTTTGAGTCTACGTTATGATCAGTCAATAAAGAATTATCAAAGAATTCCCTAAACCCTAATCTCCCTATCTTCCCTATTCTCGATCTCAATCCCTCTAAAGGCCTAGGCCGATTCTCTTCTGTTCTTCCCCAATTCTTTCCCAAATCCCTAATTCTATCCTCTCAATCCCTAAATTCCCAAATATCACCCAATTCAAATCCCGTTAGAAACTTTGTTTCTAACATCAATCAAGAAAGAATTATCAAATAATCTCCTAAAATCTAATCTCTCTCTATCCTCTCAATTCTCGATCCCTATCCCTCCAAAGCCTCGGCCGATTCTCTATTCTATTCTTCTTCTTCCCCAAATCCCCAATCTCAATCCCTAATTCTATTCGTATAAACCCTAATCCCCAAATATCAAATCCGTTAGAAACTTTGTTTCTAACATATCCCAATTGTTTCTAACAGTTGTAGAATTGGGAAATTAGCTAGACCAACTAGGGATTGATCAAGCTAGGGATTAGAATTAGGGAATTTAGGAAGAAGAAAGGGGAAGGATGGCTGCCGATCGGCCAAAGAGAGAGGGAAAGAGAGAGGAAGTTCGGCGCTAGGGAGAGAGAGAGAGAGGGAGAAATTAGGATTTAGGTTTTCTGTAATTGATTGCTTAATGACAAAATAACTCCTACTGCAGATTATATAATCCGCCAAATACCTAACTGCTACCCATATAACGAAAATACCCCAAATGGTCCCCCAATTATCAAAACCGACAATAATACGAAATAATGAAAAGCTGTAAAGTGTTTGTTTCTAACGGGACCCCGCCTCCTTGGAAAACAACCTTGTCCTCAAGGTTGCGGCTTCTCTTGCTCTGCTCCGGGTTCCTCCACCATCTCATCCTCCGCCTCGTCTTCCCATCGTCCCACCAAGAACATCAAATCAGGCTTCCCGCACTTGTGACCAAAGGTAAACCGCTCGTCACAGTTGAAACACTTCCCTTCCCGCCTCTTCTGCTCGATCTCGGCCGGAGATAGCGTCCTAAATCCCTTGGGTGGTGGCCTCGGTCCCGTTCGAATGACAGCCGCAGGTGGGCCAGCCGCCGCACCCCCTCCCGAACTAGGCCCCGATGCAGCTCCACTCGTTCCCCCACTCGCGCTGCTACCACCGCCTCCTCCCCCGGCCGGCTTCTGGTAGCGGCCTATCACGCCCCGCCAACTAGCCAGCTCCTCCTCCTTATTACCTGCAAGACGGAAAACAGCTCGAAGTGAATCGGGCTCAAATACCCGCACAGCCGCTGCGATCTCTGGCCGGAGTCCCGCCATGCACAGACCCACCAATGTCTCCTCCGGTACGCCCTTGCACTGGTTACCCAGTTTAAAGAACTCTGCTCGATACTCCGCCACTGTCCCAGTCTGGCGCAGCTTCGCCAGCTGCTCCGGGGCCCACCCTTCCGACTTGCCAAACTGATACCTCAGCTCCTCCTTGAACATCGGCCAGGTAATCAGCGTTCGAGCTTCAGCATAGGTCCGCTCCATCCATTCCCACCACTGCAATGCATCCCCCTCTAAATAGAAGGACGCCAACTGAGCCTTCCGTTCCTCTCTAGTGGGATGGTTCTTGAACCACCGTTCTGCGGAGTATAGCCACAGACCTGCATCCTCCCTGCCATTGAATTTTGGGAACTCAATGGTTGGGGGCTTAGCTCGAAACACCATGTCATCTTCCTCCTCACCACCTCGGGAGTAACCAGCGTGCCTCCCATACCCCGGCGCCTCGCGGTGATAATGCTGCGAGTACCGGTGTCCCCCTTCATACTCCCACTCTCCTTCCTCCTCCTCTTGATGTCCCCGTCCTCGGCCCATCTCATTTCTCTGCCTCTGATCACCCGTTCCTGATCCCATGAATTCCCTACCAGTGCCGTGCTGATTCACAAACGGCGGTTGATTGCCACTAGGCTCGTCAAACTGACCTTGGCGAGCCGGAAAGCCCCTGCTGCCCGTTCCCCCTTGGCGCGCCAGCTGCTGCCCTGGTTCGGTCCTGGTCCGACCGGGTTCGGTCCGACCGGGTTCGACCCGACCGGTTTCGACCCGATCGCTTGGGCCCTGCTCGACCCCGCCCGGCCCGCATACTCAGCCCGGCCCGCGGGTCCCCGGCCCATGGAGCTCGGCCGACCCACCTCCCAGCCGCGGTCCGCTTCTCGCCGCTTCCCACCTGGCCCGCCTTCCGTCCCAGCTCGGCCCATATGGCTTCCTTCATCCCTGTTATAATCCTCCCCGGGCCCATTCGGCTCATTGGGCCACGGCTCATGATCATACTCCTGCTCCAAGCCCATCAACTCTTCTTCATCCAAGCCCACGTACTCTGCCATCTTGGCCTTGCCCCGCGCGCGCGCCTTCTCCTGGGCCGAGGGAGTCGGAAGCAGCCCATCTTTGATGGTTGGGCCAAAGGAGACCTGGCCCGCACGCAACCCCAGCCGGTTAGGGTTGGCCGCCGCGCCGCCCTTCTCTCCTCGCCCCTCCGCCGCCGTGTTCGCCGAGGCCCGCGCGGCGCCGTGGTCGCCGGCCGCCTCCACCGACATCGACCCCTCCCCTGGCGCGCCGTCCTCCCCGTGCAACTGGCCGCCGCCGCCAGCTTCGATCCCTGATTTCTTCAGGGCCGCCACCAAGTCACCCACCTGTCCCGCCAGTGCCTTCACAGCTCCTGTCAGAGCATCAAGGGTTTGGCCTTGCTCCCTAGCCCTCTCCTGCAGTTCTCCCAACTCTTCCTCCACCCGCGCCTGTCTCCTCGCCTGCGCCTCCAGATCCCTCCTCAACTCCTCATTGCCGGTCAGATCCTCCACAGCCCCATCGACCCCGTCGTCACCTGCATCGGCGCCCTTGTCACCCGCCTGATTCGCCTTCTCCGCTTTCTCTGCTGCCTTCATGGATTTCGTCGTTACCATCGTTGGTTCTCCGGTTTCTAAGCTGTCCCTGACGGAGTTGGGAAGAACTCTCCGATCGGAACCGGGCTCTGATACCGAGATGTTAGAAACAAGGTTTCTAACAGTTGTAGAATTGGGAAATTAGCTAGACCAACTAGCGATTGATCAAGCTAGGGATTAGAATTAGGGAATTTAGGAAGAAGAAAGGGGAAGGATGGCTGCCGATCGGCCAAAGAGAGAGGGAAAGAGAGAGGAAGTTCGGCGCTAGGGAGAGAGAGAGAGAGGGAGAAATTAGGATTTAGGTTTTCTGTAATTGATTGCTTAATGACAAAATAACTCCTACTGCAGATTATATAATCCGCCAAATACCTAACTGCTACCCATATAACGAAAATACCCCAAATGGTCCCCCAATTATCAAAACCGACAATAATACGAAATAATGAAAAGCTGTAAAGTGTTTGTTTCTAACATCCCCGCCTCCTTGGAAAACAACCTTGTCCTCAAGGTTGCGGCTTCTCTTGCTCTGCTCCGGGTTCCTCCACCATCTCATCCTCCGCCTCGTCTTCCCATCGTCCCACCAAGAACATCAAATCAGGCTTCCCGCACTTGTGACCAAAGGTAAACCGCTCGTCACAGTTGAAACACTTCCCTTCCCGCCTCTTCTGCTCGATCTCGGCCGGAGATAGCATCCTAAATCCCTTGGGTGGTGGCCTCGGTCCCGTTCGAATGACAGCCGCAGGTGGGCCAGCCGCCGCACCCCCTCCCGAACTAGGCCCCGATGCAGCTCCACTCGTTCCCCCACTCGCGCTGCTACCACCGCCTCCTCCCCCGGCCGGCTTCTGGTAGCGGCCTATCACGCCCCGCCAACTAGCCAGCTCCTCCTCCTTATTACCTGCAAGACGGAAAACAGCTCGAAGTGAATCGGGCTCAAATACCCGCACAGCCGCTGCGATCTCTGGCCGGAGTCCCGCCATGCACAGACCCACCAATGTCTCCTCCGGTACGCCCTTGCACTGGTTACCCAGTTTAAAGAACTCTGCTCGATACTCCGCCACTGTCCCAGTCTGGCGCAGCTTCGCCAGCTGCTCCGGGGCCCACCCTTCCGACTTGCCAAACTGATACCTCAGCTCCTCCTTGAACATCGGCCAGGTAATCAGCGTTCGAGCTTCAGCATAGGTCCACTCCATCCATTCCCACCACTGCAATGCATCCCCCTCTAAATAGAAGGACGCCAACTGAGCCTTCCGTTCCTCTCTAGTGGGATGGTTCTTGAACCACCGTTCTGCGGAGTATAGCCACAGACCTGCATCCTCCCTGCCATTGAATTTTGGGAACTCAATGGTTGGGGGCTTAGCTCGAAACACCATGTCATCTTCCTCCTCACCACCTCGGGAGTAACCAGCGTGCCTCCCATACCCCGGCGCCTCGCGGTGATAATGCTGCGAGTACCGGTGTCCCCCTTCATACTCCCACTCTCCTTCCTCCTCCTCTTGATGTCCCCGTCCTCGGCCCATCTCATTTCTCTGCCTCTGATCACCCGTTCCTGATCCCATGAATTCCCTACCAGTGCCGTGCTGATTCACAAACGGCGGTTGATTGCCACTAGGCTCGTCAAACTGACCTTGGCGAGCCGGAAAGCCCCTGCTGCCCGTTCCCCCTTGGCGCCAGCTGCTGCCCTGGTTCGGTCCTGGTCCGACCGGGTTCGGTCCGACCGGGTTCGACCCGACCGGTTTCGACCCGACCGCTTGGGCCCCTGCTCGACCCCGCCCGGCCCGCATACTCAGCCCGGCCCGCGGGTCCCCGGCCCATGGAGCTCGGCCGACCCACCTCCCAGCCGCGGTCCGCTTCTCGCCGCTTCCCACCTGGCCCGCCTTCCGTCCCAGCTCGGCCCATATGGCTTCCTTCATCCCTGTTATAATCCTCCCCGGGCCCATTCGGCTCATTGGGCCACGGCTCATGATCATACTCCTGCTCCAAGCCCATCAACTCTTCTTCATCCAAGCCCACGTACTCTGCCATCTTGGCCTTGCCCCGCGCGCGCGCCTTCTCCTGGGCCGAGGGAGTCGGAAGCAGCCCATCTTTGATGGTTGGGCCAAAGGAGACCTGGCCCGCACGCAACCCCAGCCGGTTAGGGTTGGCCGCCGCGCCGCCCTTCTCTCCTCGCCCCTCCGCCGCCGTGTTCGCCGAGGCCCGCGCGGCGCCGTGGTCGCCGGCCGCCTCCACCGACATCGACCCCTCCCCTGGCGCGCCGTCCTCCCCGTGCAACTGGCCGCCGCCGCCAGCTTCGATCCCTGATTTCTTCAGGGCCGCCACCAAGTCACCCACCTGTCCCGCCAGTGCCTTCACAGCTCCTGTCAGAGCATCAAGGGTTTGGCCTTGCTCCCTAGCCCTCTCCTGCAGTTCTCCCAACTCTTCCTCCACCCGCGCCTGTCTCCTCGCCTGCGCCTCCAGATCCCTCCTCAACTCCTCATTGCCGGTCAGATCCTCCACAGCCCCATCGACCCCGTCGTCACCTGCATCGGCGCCCTTGTCACCCGCCTGATTCGCCTTCTCCGCTTTCTCTGCTGCCTTCATGGATTTCGTCGTTACCATCGTTGGTTCTCCGGTTTCTAAGCTGTCCCTGACGGAGTTGGGAAGAACTCTCCGATCGGAACCGGGCTCTGATACCGAGATGTTAGAAACAAGGTTTCTAACAGTTGTAGAATTGGGAAATTAGCTAGACCAACTAGCGATTGATCAAGCTAGGGATTAGAATTAGGGAATTTAGGAAGAAGAAAGGGGAAGGATGGCTGCCGATCGGCCAAAGAGAGAGGGAAAGAGAGAGGAAGTTCGGCGCTAGGGAGAGAGAGAGAGAGGGAGAAATTAGGATTTAGGTTTTCTGTAATTGATTGCTTAATGACAAAATAACTCCTACTGCAGATTATATAATCCGCCAAATACCTAACTGCTACCCATATAACGAAAATACCCCAAATGGTCCCCCAATTATCAAAACCGACAATAATACGAAATAATGAAAAGCTGTAAAGTGTTTGTTTCTAACATCCCCGCCTCCTTGGAAAACAACCTTGTCCTCAAGGTTGCGGCTTCTCTTGCTCTGCTCCGGGTTCCTCCACCATCTCATCCTCCGCCTCGTCTTCCCATCGTCCCACCAAGAACATCAAATCAGGCTTCCCGCACTTGTGACCAAAGGTAAACCGCTCGTCACAGTTGAAACACTTCCCTTCCCGCCTCTTCTGCTCGATCTCGGCCGGAGATAGCGTCCTAAATCCCTTGGGTGGTGGCCTCGGTCCCGTTCGAATGACAGCCGCAGGTGGGCCAGCCGCCGCACCCCCTCCCGAACTAGGCCCCGATGCAGCTCCACTCGTTCCCCCACTCGCGCTGCTACCACCGCCTCCTCCCCCGGCCGGCTTCTGGTAGCGGCCTATCACGCCCCGCCAACTAGCCAGCTCCTCCTCCTTATTACCTGCAAGACTATTAACAGCTCGAAGTGAATCGGGCTCAAATACCCGCACAGCCGCTGCGATCTCTGGCCGGAGTCCCGCCATGCACAGACCCACCAATGTCTCCTCCGGTACGCCCTTGCACTGGTTACCCAGTTTAAAGAACTCTGCTCGATACTCCGCCACTGTCCCAGTCTGGCGCAGCTTCGCCAGCTGCTCCGGGGCCCACCCTTCCGACTTGCCAAACTGATACCTCAGCTCCTCCTTGAACATCGGCCAGGTAATCAGCGTTCGAGCTTCAGCATAGGTCCGCTCCATCCATTCCCACCACTGCAATGCATCCCCCTCTAAATAGAAGGACGCCAACTGAGCCTTCCGTTCCTCTCTAGTGGGATGGTTCTTGAACCACCGTTCTGCGGAGTATAGCCACAGACCTGCATCCTCCCTGCCATTGAATTTTGGGAACTCAATGGTTGGGGGCTTAGCTCGAAACACCATGTCATCTTCCTCCTCACCACCTCGGGAGTAACCAGCGTGCCTCCCATACCCCGGCGCCTCGCGGTGATAATGCTGCGAGTACCGGTGTCCCCCTTCATACTCCCACTCTCCTTCCTCCTCCTCTTGATGTCCCCGTCCTCGGCCCATCTCATTTCTCTGCCTCTGATCACCCGTTCCTGATCCCATGAATTCCCTACCAGTGCCGTGCTGATTCACAAACGGCGGTTGATTGCCACTAGGCTCGTCAAACTGACCTTGGCGAGCCGGAAAGCCCCTGCTGCCCGTTCCCCCTTGGCGCGCCAGCTGCTGTCCTGGTCCGACCGGGTTCGGTCCGACCGGGTTCGACCCGACCGGTTTCGACCCGACCGCTTGGGCCCCTGCTCGACCCCGCCCGGCCCGCATACTCGGCCCGGCCCGCGGGTCCCCGGCCCATGGAGCTCGGCCGACCCACCTCCCAGCCGCGGTCCGCTTCTCGCCGCTTCCCACCTGGCCCGCCTTCCGTCCCAGCTCGGCCCATATGGCTTCCTTCATCCCTGTTATAATCCTCCCCGGGCCCATTCGGCTCATTGGGCCACGGCTCATGATCATACTCCTGCTCCAAGCCCATCAACTCTTCTTCATCCAAGCCCACGTACTCTGCCATCTTGGCCTTGCCCCGCGCGCGCGCCTTCTCCTGGGCCGAGGGAGTCGGAAGCAGCCCATCTTTGATGGTTGGGCCAAAGGAGACCTGGCCCGCACGCAACCCCAGCCGGTTAGGGTTGGCCGCCGCGCCGCCCTTCTCTCCTCGCCCCTCCGCCGCCGTGTTCGCCGAGGCCCGCGCGGCGCCGTGGTCGCCGGCCGCCTCCACCGACATCGACCCCTCCCCTGGCGCGCCGTCCTCCCCGTGCAACTGGCCGCCGCCGCCAGCTTTGATCCCTGATTTCTTCAGGGCCGCCACCAAGTCACCCACCTGTCCCGCCAGTGCCTTCACAGCTCCTGTCAGAGCATCAAGGGTTTGGCCTTGCTCCCTAGCCCTCTCCTGCAGTTCTCCCAACTCTTCCTCCACCCGCGCCTGTCTCCTCGCCTGCGCCTCCAGATCCCTCCTCAACTCCTCATTGCCGGTCAGATCCTCCACAGCCCCATCGACCCCGTCGTCACCTGCATCGGCGCCCTTGTCACCCGCCTGATTCGCCTTCTCTGCTTTCTCTGCTGCCTTCATGGATTTCGTCGTTACCATCGTTGGTTCTCCGGTTTCTAAGCTGTCCCTGACGGAGTTGGGAAGAACTCTCCGATCGGAACCGGGCTCTGATACCAGATGTTAGAAACAAGGTTTCTAACAGTTGTAGAATTGGGAAATTAGCTAGACCAACTAGGGATTGATCAAGCTAGGGATTAGAATTAGGGAATTTAGGAAGAAGAAAGGGGAAGGATGGCTGCCGATCGGCCAAAGAGAGAGGGAAAGAGAGAGGAAGTTCGGCGCTAGGGAGAGAGAGAGAGAGGGAGAAATTAGGATTTAGGTTTTCTGTAATTGATTGCTTAATGACAAAATAACTCCTACTGCAGATTATATAATCCGCCAAATACCTAACTGCTACCCATATAACGAAAATACCCCAAATGGTCCCCCAATTATCAAAACCGACAATAATACGAAATAATGAAAAGCTGTAAAGTGTTTGTTTCTAACATCAGAAGTTCCACAAGGGAATTAGGGATTGAGAAGAGAAGAAATTAGGGATTTGAGAAGAATTGGGGAAGAACAAGAGATAGAGAGAATTGGGAATTAGGGATTTTGATTGATAATATTCGTAATTGACTACTCTGCAGAATAGTGTTCTCTCCTCTTAAATACAAAAGCTGAATAATGAAAATAACGAAACTGCCACTCCCTCACCCAACCGGCCCAACCCGCCGGTTTCTAACATCCTCCCCCTCTTCAAGTCTGACCTTGTCCTCAAGGTCAAAGTACGGAAACTTCTGCTGCAATTCGCCCGACTCCTCCCAAGTCGCGTCCTCCGGCTCCAAATGCCTCCAAAGCACTAAGCTTTCCTCCACCAGTCGACCCTTCTTCTTCACCCACCTGGTCTCGAGCACCTTCAGCGGCTGCAGCTCAAGATCACCATCTGCACTGACCGGCGGAGCTGTCGTCTCAACTCTGTCTGCTGCTCCCCTGTAACGTTTCAACAATGAAACATGGAAGGTAGGATGAATGCGAGACTCTGCCGGCAGCTGCAAACGATAGGCCACTGGATTGACCTTCTGCAGAATCTCGTAGGGCCCGAAATAACGAGCCGCCAGCTTCTGATAGGCGCGCCTGAAGACCGAGGCCTGTCGATAGGGATGCAGTCTCAACAGCACCCGATCGCCCACCTCAAACTCCTCCTCCCGCCTACCCGCATCCTCTAACTGCTTCATCCTGTTATTGGCTGCCGCCAACGTACTCCGCAGCTGCTCAAGCGCCTCATCCCTCGCCCCCAGCCACCTGTCCACAGCATCCACCGAACTATCACCCATCCTGTATCGCACCAGAGACGGCGGAGCTCGCCCGTATAGAGCCTAGAAAGGAGTCATCCGAATAGCCCTGTGATAGGTGGTGTTATACCACAACTCAGCCCATGGAATCATGGCCAACCAGCTCTTGGGCTGCTGGTGGGCAAAACACCTGAGATACTGCTCCAGATGTTTGTTCACGATCTCCGTCTGGCCATCCGTCTGCGGGTGATAGGCCGAACTCATCTTCAGCGCGGTCTTGGCCATAGCAAAGACCTCCTGCCAGAAGTGACTCAAGAAGACTGAATCCCGATCACTCACAATAGATCGAGGAAATCCGTGATGCCGCACCACTCCTGATACAAACTGCTCAGCCACTGCCTTTGCCGTGTACGGGTGAGCCAAAGGCATGAAGTGAGCATACTTCGTCAGGCGATCCACCACCACGAACAACACCGTCTTGCCACCTGAGGGAGGAAGTCCCACTATAAAATCCATGCTGATGTCTTCCCAAACCCGCTCCGGCACCGGTAATGGCTGCAACAACCCTGCAGGTCTGAGATGAGATAACTTCACCCTCTGACAGGTGTCACAGGACGCTACATAGCTCTTCACGTCGTCCGCCATGCGAGGCCAATAGAAATGAGCCCGAATCCGCCGTAGGGTCCGCTCCACGCCCGAATGACCCCCCAGCGGCGAGTCATGAAACTCCATCAGCACAGTCGTGACCAGGTTTGACCCCGGCGGAAGGACCACCCGGCCCTTGAAAAGGACCAGCCCCTGTCGGAACTGGTAGCGACCCGGCTCGTCGCTCACAGCAATGTCCCGGCAGCTCTGCAGATAAGAACTGGTCTCCAAAGATGTACGGAGCTCATCCCAAAACTCCGGCACCGGCCCGGTCACTGCCATGAGAACCTCCCCACCCGGACGCCTGGATAGGCCGTCGGCCACCACATTGGTGGGTCCTGGTCTGTAATGAATCTCGTAGTCATACCCCAGTAGCTTCGCAATCCACTTATGCTGGTCCGGCGTCGACACCCTCTGCTCTAGGAGATGCTTCAGACTCTGATGATCTGTATAGATGTGAAACTTCTGGCCCAGCAAATATGGTCTCCACATCTGTACTGCTGTGATAATAGCCTGCATCTCCTTCTGATATGTCGACCAGGCCTCCTTCGAAGGAGGTAGTGTCTTGCTCATGAAAGCAATGGGATGTCGATCCTGAGACAGTACTGCCCCAATACCGCGGCCAGACGCGTCGGCCTCAATCACGAACGTCTTCGAGAAATCCGGCATGGCCAAGGTGGGGGTTGTGGACATCGCCTGCTTCAGCTTCTGGAACGCCTCCTCTGCCTGTGGTGACCAACCAAACCCCCCCTTCTTCAGCAAGTCCGTCAGAGGCCTCGCGATCATACTGTATCCCTGCACGAACTTCCGGTAATACCCGGTCAATCCCAGGAAGCCACGCAACTCGGTCACATTGGTGGGCACGGGCCAGTCCACCATGGCTCGAATCTTGGCCTGGTCCACCTGCACTCCCTGAGGCGTCACTACATGACCCAGGTAATCCACCTTCTGCACCCCAAACTCACACTTGGAGGCCTTGACATAGTACTGGTGCCTCCGAAGAATCTCAAACACCTCCTGCAGATGTCTCAAATGGTCCTCCCAAGTAGGACTATAAACCAGTATATCATCAAAAAATACCAAGACATACCGTCTCAGGAGAGGTCGAAAAATGTCGTTCATGGCAGCCTGGAATGTCGAAGGAGCATTGCACAGCCCAAATGGCATGACCAAATACTCATAATGGCCATTATGAGTGCGAAATGCGGTTTTGGGCACATCCTCCTCCTGCATCCTGATCTGATGGTAACCGGCTCTCAAGTCGAGCTTAGTGAAATAGCTCGACCCATGCAGTTCATCTAGCATGTCATCCACTGTCGGGATCGGGAACCGATCCTTCACGGTCGCCTTGTTGAGAGCCCGGTAATCTGTGCAGAATCTCCAAGTCCCATCCTTCTTCTTAACCAGCAACACCGGCGAAGAAAAAGGACTGGTGCTAGGCCGGATCAGTCCGGTCGCGAGCATCTCCTCTACCTGCTTCTCGATCTCCCCCTTCTGTGAGTGCCCATAGCGGTATGGCCTCACATTCACTGCTTCCACTCCCTCCTTCAGACAAATCTGGTGGTCCACCTGCCTATGAGGCGGCAGAGTGGTCGGCGCCCGGAACAGTTCCGGATACCGGTCCAACAGCTCCTGCATCTCTCCATCAACCTCCGCCTTCCCTGCTGCAGCTAGAGGCCAGCATAGAACAGCGAGCTCGGTGTCCTCCCCCTTCGCGCACTCCTCCATCTCAATCGGCCCAATGGCGGTGGTCAAGCCTCTCAGACTCCATTCCTTATCCCTCCACTTGAAGCACATCGTCAGCCTTCGCCAATCACTGGTAATCGGTCCTAGGCTCTGCAGCCAAGGTATGCCGAGGATAATGTCGAACCCGGGCAAAGGCAGTACATAGAGGTCGGTGACGATCTCGAGGCCTTGAATCTCCAATGCCAAATCCCTGTACACCTCGACGCACCGCATCGGCGCCCCATTAGCCACTCGGACCACCATCGATTGCGTTGGACTCGCCGCCACCCGAAGGGTTTTGGCGAATTCCTCCCCAATGAAATTCAGCGACGCTCCACTGTCGACAAGAACGAGGCCCTGCTGCCCGGCGACCTTGGCTCGGAACCGCAGGGTACCGGGCGACGAGACCCCCGCTACGGAGTGCAGGGAGATCTCCGCCGGCCCCCTCTCTTCCTCGCGCCCCCTTCCCACGTCGCCGCTGCTCTTCCCTCCGCGCGCCGTCACGCGCTCCTCGGCCGCGGGCCTGCCCCCCGCACCGCCGCCTTCCGCCCCGCTCGCCCTGCCGCGCAAGTCGCGCCCCGCGCCGACGCCGCGGTCAGCGCCCTCGCGCGCCGCCAGCCGCGCGCCCTCCACCTCTGCCTCGGCGCCTCGCGCCGGCTCCCCCTTCCAGGAGTTTGCGATTTGCCACAACTCCTCTCGCAATTGAGCCCATGCCTGCGCTGACCTTTCCATGTCGATGCTCCGGTTTCTCAGCTGTCCCTGATAGAGTTGAGACGAACTCACCGATCGAAACCGGGCTCTGATACCAGATGTTAGAAACAAAGAAGTTCCACAAGGGAATTAGGGATTGAGAAGAGAAGAAATTAGGGATTTGAGAAGAATTGGGGAAGAACAAGAGATAGAGAGAATTGGGAATTAGGGATTTTGATTGATAATATTCGTAATTGACTACTCTGCAGAATAGTGTTCTCTCCTCTTAAATACAAAAGCTGAATAATGAAAATAACGAAACTGCCACTCCCTCACCCAACCGGCCCAACCCGCCGGTTTCTAACATCCTCCCCCTCTTCAAGTCTGACCTTGTCCTCAAGGTCAAAGTACGGAAACTTCTGCTGCAATTCGCCCGACTCCTCCCAAGTCGCGTCCTCCGGCTCCAAATGCCTCCAAAGCACTAAGCTTTCCTCCACCAGTCGACCCTTCTTCTTCACCCACCTGGTCTCGAGCACCTTCAGCGGCTGCAGCTCAAGATCACCATCTGCACTGACCGGCGGAGCTGTCGTCTCAACTCTGTCTGCTGCTCCCCTGTAACGTTTCAACAATGAAACATGGAAGGTAGGATGAATGCGAGACTCTGCCGGCAGCTGCAAACGATAGGCCACTGGATTGACCTTCTGCAGAATCTCGTAGGGCCCGAAATAACGAGCCGCCAGCTTCTGATAGGCGCGCCTGAAGACCGAGGCCTGTCGATAGGGATGCAGTCTCAACAGCACCCGATCGCCCACCTCAAACTCCTCCTCCCGCCTACCCGCATCCTCTAACTGCTTCATCCTGTTATTGGCTGCCGCCAACGTACTCCGCAGCTGCTCAAGCGCCTCATCCCTCGCCCCCAGCCACCTGTCCACAGCATCCACCGAACTATCACCCATCCTGTATCGCACCAGAGACGGCGGAGCTCGCCCGTATAGAGCCTAGAAAGGAGTCATCCGAATAGCCCTGTGATAGGTGGTGTTATACCACAACTCAGCCCATGGAATCATGGCCAACCAGCTCTTGGGCTGCTGGTGGGCAAAACACCTGAGATACTGCTCCAGATGTTTGTTCACGATCTCCGTCTGGCCATCCGTCTGCGGGTGATAGGCCGAACTCATCTTCAGCGCGGTCTTGGCCATAGCAAAGACCTCCTGCCAGAAGTGACTCAAGAAGACTGAATCCCGATCACTCACAATAGATCGAGGAAATCCGTGATGCCGCACCACTCCTGATACAAACTGCTCAGCCACTGCCTTTGCCGTGTACGGGTGAGCCAAAGGCATGAAGTGAGCATACTTCGTCAGGCGATCCACCACCACGAACAACACCGTCTTGCCACCTGAGGGAGGAAGTCCCACTATAAAATCCATGCTGATGTCTTCCCAAACCCGCTCCGGCACCGGTAATGGCTGCAACAACCCTGCAGGTCTGAGATGAGATAACTTCACCCTCTGACAGGTGTCACAGGACGCTACATAGCTCTTCACGTCGTCCGCCATGCGAGGCCAATAGAAATGAGCCCGAATCCGCCGTAGGGTCCGCTCCACGCCCGAATGACCCCCCAGCGGCGAGTCATGAAACTCCATCAGCACAGTCGTGACCAGGTTTGACCCCGGCGGAAGGACCACCCGGCCCTTGAAAAGGACCAGCCCCTGTCGGAACTGGTAGCGACCCGGCTCGTCGCTCACAGCAATGTCCCGGCAGCTCTGCAGATAAGAACTGGTCTCCAAAGATGTACGGAGCTCATCCCAAAACTCCGGCACCGGCCCGGTCACTGCCATGAGAACCTCCCCACCCGGACGCCTGGATAGGCCGTCGGCCACCACATTGGTGGGTCCTGGTCTATAATGAATCTCGTAGTCATACCCCAGTAGCTTCGCAATCCACTTATGCTGGTCCGGCGTCGACACCCTCTGCTCTAGGAGATGCTTCAGACTCTGATGATCTGTATAGATGTGAAACTTCTGGCCCAGCAAATATGGTCTCCACATCTGTACTGCTGTGATAATAGCCTGCATCTCCTTCTGATATGTCGACCAGGCCTCCTTCGAAGGAGGTAGTGTCTTGCTCATGAAAGCAATGGGATGTCGATCCTGAGACAGTACTGCCCCAATACCGCGGCCAGACGCGTCGGCCTCAATCACGAACGTCTTCGAGAAATCCGGCATGGCCAAGGTGGGGGTTGTGGACATCGCCTGCTTCAGCTTCTGGAACGCCTCCTCTGCCTGTGGTGACCAACCAAACCCCCCCTTCTTCAGCAAGTCCGTCAGAGGCCTCGCGATCATACTGTATCCCTGCACGAACTTCCGGTAATACCCGGTCAATCCCAGGAAGCCACGCAACTCGGTCACATTGGTGGGCACGGGCCAGTCCACCATGGCTCGAATCTTGGCCTGGTCCACCTGCACTCCCTGAGGCGTCACTACATGACCCAGGTAATCCACCTTCTGCACCCCAAACTCACACTTGGAGGCCTTGACATAGTACTGGTGCCTCCGAAGAATCTCAAACACCTCCTGCGGATGTCTCAAATGGTCCTCCCAAGTAGGACTATAAACCAGTATATCATCAAAAAATACCAAGACATACCGTCTCAGGAGAGGTCGAAAAATGTCGTTCATGGCAGCCTGGAATGTCGAAGGAGCATTGCACAGCCCAAATGGCATGACCAAATACTCATAATGGCCATTATGAGTGCGAAATGCGGTTTTGGGCACATCCTCCTCCTGCATCCTGATCTGATGGTAACCGGCTCTCAAGTCGAGCTTAGTGAAATAGCTCGACCCATGCAGTTCATCTAGCATGTCATCCACTGTCGGGATCGGGAACCGATCCTTCACGGTCGCCTTGTTGAGAGCCCGGTAATCTGTGCAGAATCTCCAAGTCCCATCCTTCTTCTTAACCAGCAACACCGGCGAAGAAAAAGGACTGGTGCTAGGCCGGATCAGTCCGGTCGCGAGCATCTCCTCTACCTGCTTCTCGATCTCCCCCTTCTGTGAGTGCCCATAGCGGTATGGCCTCACATTCACTGCTTCCACTCCCTCCTTCAGACAAATCTGGTGGTCCACCTGCCTATGAGGCGGCAGAGTGGTCGGCGCCCGGAACAGTTCCGGATACCGGTCCAACAGCTCCTGCATCTCTCCATCAACCTCCGCCTTCCCTGCTGCAGCTAGAGGCCAGCATAGAACAGCGAGCTCGGTGTCCTCCCCCTTCGCGCACTCCTCCATCTCAATCGGCCCAATGGCGGTGGTCAAGCCTCTCAGACTCCATTCCTTATCCCTCCACTTGAAGCACATCGTCAGCCTTCGCCAATCACTGGTAATCGGTCCTAGGCTCTGCAGCCAAGGTATGCCGAGGATAATGTCGAACCCGCGCAAAGGCAGTACATAGAGGTCGGTGACGATCTCGAGGCCTTGAATCTCCAATGCCAAATCCCTGTACACCTCGACGCACCGCATCGGCGCCCCATTAGCCACTCGGACCACCATCGATTGCGTTGGACTCGCCGCCACCCGAAGGGTTTTGGCGAATTCCTCCCCAATGAAATTCAGCGACGCTCCACTGTCGACAAGAACGAGGCCCTGCTGCCCGGCGACCTTGGCTCGGAACCGCAGGGTACCGGGCGACGAGACCCCCGCTACGGAGTGCAGGGAGATCTCCGCCGGCCCCCTCTCTTCCTCGCGCCCCCTTCCCACGTCGCCGCTGCTCTTCCCTCCGCGCGCCGTCACGCGCTCCCCGGCAACGGCGCCACCAGATGTTAGAAACAAGGTTTCTAACAGTTGTAGAATTGGGAAATTAGCTAGACCAACTAGGGATTGATCAAGCTAGGGATTAGAATTAGGGAATTTAGGAAGAAGAAAGGGGAAGGATGGCTGCCGATCGGCCAAAGAGAGAGGGAAAGAGAGAGGAAGTTCGGCGCTAGGGAGAGAGAGAGAGAGGGAGAAATTAGGATTTAGGTTTTCTGTAATTGATTGCTTAATGACAAAATAACTACTACTGCAGATTATATAATCCGCCAAATACCTAACTGCTACCCATATAACGAAAATACCCCAAATGGTCCCCCAATTATCAAAACCGACAATAATATGAAATAATGAAAAGCTGTAAAGTGTTTGTTTCTAACATCCCCGCCTCCTTGGAAAACAACCTTGTCCTCAAGGTTGCGGCTTCTCTTGCTCTGCTCCGGGTTCCTCCACCATCTCATCCTCCGCCTCGTCTTCCTTTCGTCCCACCAAGAACATCAAATCAGGCTTCCCGCACTTGTGACCAAAGGTAAACCGCTCGTCACAGTTGAAACACTTCCCTTCCCGCCTCTTCTGCTCGATCTCGGCCGGAGATAGCGTCCTAAATCCCTTGGGTGGTGGCCTCGGTCCCGTTCGAATGACAGCCGCAGGTGGGCCAGCCGCCGCACCCCCTCCCGAACTAGGCCCCGATGCAGCTCCACTCGTTCCCCCACTCGCGCTGCTACCACCGCCTCCTCCCCCGGCCGGCTTCTGGTAGCGGCCTATCACGCCCCGCCAACTAGCCAGCTCCTCCTCCTTATTACCTGCAAGACGGAAAACAGCTCGAAGTGAATCGGGCTCAAATACCCGCACAGCCGCTGCGATCTCTGGCCGGAGTCCCGCCATGCACAGACCCACCAATGTCTCCTCCGGTACGCCCTTGCACTGGTTACCCAGTTTAAAGAACTCTGCTCGATACTCCGCCACTGTCCCAGTCTGGCGCAGCTTCGCCAGCTGCTCCGGGGCCCACCCTTCCGACTTGCCAAACTGATACCTCAGCTCCTCCTTGAACATCGGCCAGGTAATCAGCGTTCGAGCTTCAGCATAGGTCCGCTCCATCCATTCCCACCACTGCAATGCATCCCCCTCTAAATAGAAGGACGCCAACTGAGCCTTCCGTTCCTCTCTAGTGGGATGGTTCTTGAACCACCGTTCTGCGGAGTATAGCCACAGACCTGCATCCTCCCTGCCATTGAATTTTGGGAACTCAATGGTTGGGGGCTTAGCTCGAAACACCATGTCATCTTCCTCCTCACCACCTCGGGAGTAACCAGCGTGCCTCCCATACCCCGGCGCCTCGCGGTGATAATGCTGCGAGTACCGGTGTCCCCCTTCATACTCCCACTCTCCTTCCTCCTCCTCTTGATGTCCCCGTCCTCGGCCCATCTCATTTCTCTGCCTCTGATCACCCGTTCCTGATCCCATGAATTCCCTACCAGTGCCGTGCTGATTCACAAACGGCGGTTGATTGCCACTAGGCTCGTCAAACTGACCTTGGCGAGCCGGAAAGCCCCTGCTGCCCGTTCCCCCTTGGCGCGCCAGCTGCTGCCCTGGTTCGGTGCTGGTCCGACCGGGTTCGGTCCGACCGGGTTCGGTCCGACCGGGTTCGGTCCGACCGGGTTCGGTCCGACCGGGTTCGACCCGACCGCTTGGGCCCCTGCTCGACCCCGCCCGGCCCGCATACTCGGCCCGGCCCGCGGGTCCCCGGCCCATGGAGCTCGGCCGACCCACCTCCCAGCCGCGGTCCGCTTCTCGCCGCTTCCCACCTGGCCCGCCTTCCGTCCCAGCTCGGCCCATATGGCTTCCTTCATCCCTGTTATAATCCTCCCCGGGCCCATTCGGCTCATTGGGCCACGGCTCATGATCATACTCCTGCTCCAAGCCCATCAACTCTTCTTCATCCAAGCCCACGTACTCTGCCATCTTGGCCTTGCCCCGCGCGCGCGCCTTCTCCTGGGCCGAGGGAGTCGGAAGCAGCCCATCTTTGATGGTTGGGCCAAAGGAGACCTGGCCCGCACGCAACCCCAGCCGGTTAGGGTTGGCCGCCGCGCCGCCCTTCTCTCCTCGCCCCTCCGCCGCCGTGTTCGCCGAGGCCCGCGCGGCGCCGTGGTCGCCGGCCGCCTCCACCGACATCGACCCCTCCCCTGGCGCGCCGTCCTCCCCGTGCAACTGGCCGCCGCCGCCAGCTTCGATCCCTGATTTCTTCAGGGCCGCCACCAAGTCACCCACCTGTCCCGCCAGTGCCTTCACAGCTCCTGTCAGAGCATCAAGGGTTTGGCCTTGCTCCCTAGCCCTCTCCTGCAGTTCTCCCAACTCTTCCTCCACCCGCGCCTGTCTCCTCGCCTGCGCCTCCAGATCCCTCCTCAACTCCTCATTGCCGGTCAGATCCTCCACAGCCCCATCGACCCCGTCGTCACCTGCATCGGCGCCCTTGTCACCCGCCTGATTCGCCTTCTCCGCTTTCTCTGCTGCCTTCATGGATTTCGTCGTTACCATCGTTGGTTCTCCGGTTTCTAAGCTGTCCCTGACGGAGTTGGGAAGAACTCTCCGATCGGAACCGGGCTCTGATACCAGATGTTAGAAACAAGGTTTCTAACAGTTGTAGAATTGGGAAATTAGCTAGACCAACTAGGGATTGATCAAGCTAGGGATTAGAATTAGGGAATTTAGGAAGAAGAAAGGGGAAGGATGGCTGCCGATCGGCCAAAGAGAGAGGGAAAGAGAGAGGAAGTTCGGCGCTAGGGAGAGAGAGAGAGAGGGAGAAATTAGGATTTAGGTTTTCTGTAATTGATTGCTTAATGACAAAATAACTCCTACTGCAGATTATATAATCCGCCAAATACCTAACTGCTACCCATATAACGAAAATACCCCAAATGGTCCCCCAATTATCAAAACCGACAATAATACGAAATAATGAAAAGCTGTAAAGTGTTTGTTTCTAACATCGATGTTAGAAACCGATTTATGTAGGGTTTCTTTATTTATTAATATAATTATTATTAGGATAATTATCAATAAGGTTAGTAGTTATTTAGTAGGATTAGGTTTATTATTAGGGTTACCTAGTATTCCCTATAAATATGTACTTTGAGTCTACGTTATGATCAGTCAATAAAGAATTATCAAAGAATTCCCTAAACCCTAATCTCCCTATCTTCCCTATTCTCGATCTCAATCCCTCTAAAGGCCTAGGCCGATTCTCTTCTGTTCTTCCCCAATTCTTTCCCAAATCCCTAATTCTATCCTCTCAATCCCTAAATTCCCAAATATCACCCAATTCAAATCCCGTTAGAAACTTTGTTTCTAACATCTGGTATCAGAGCCCGGTTTCGATCGGTGAGTTCGTCTCAACTCTATCAGGGACAGCTGAGAAACCGGAGCATCGACATGGAAAAATCAGAGCAGTCATGGGCTAAGTTGCGAGAGGAGTTATGGCAAATCGCGAACTCCTGGAAGAGGGAGTCGGCGCGAGGCGCCGCGACAGAGAAGGAGGGCGCGCGGCTGGCGGCGCTCGCTGACGCCGACCGAGGCGACGGCGCGGGACGCGGCTCGTGCGTCCGGGCGAGCGGGGTGGAAGGCGGCGGCTGGGACGGAGCGCCCGTGGCCGAGGCGCGCGCGACGGCACGCGAAGAAGAGGGCGGCTGCGGCTCTCTCTCTCTCCCGATTGAGGGCAAACCTCAATCGCAGTTGAAGAGGAATCCGCCGGAGATGGAGAAGGAGAGAGGCAGTGTTGAGCTTCCTCGGGCGTTGCAAGAGGTGGAGAGGAAGGAGTCATCGAAGGAGAAGCCGCTGGAGAAGAAGGAAGGAGCGAGCGGCGGGGAGTCTTCTATCGCGGCTACGGAGATGAAGGCATTACGGAAGGAGGAGACTAGTCGGGACGAGGCGGCGACAGGCCTGGCTGCGTCGCCAGAGCTGGAGAAGGAAGCGTCGAAGATGACGCGGGGCGTTGCCGGGATTTTTCGCCGGCGGTTCAGCTCGACGAACGAGGTAACAGAGAGGGAGAGATGCGCCGACGGCATCACCTCTCCGCGCGCTGCTCGAGAATCCGGCAAGGCAATCTGCCCGTCGGTCGCAAAGGGAGAAGAGGCGGCACGATCTTTGGCAGCTCAACTGGCGGCGACAGCTGTCGCATCGAACGGCGGGGAGAGGCAGCCTCGTCGCCGGGTGCGTTGGTCGGAGGAGCAGTTGACGGCGGAAGAGGAGGCATCGACGGCGGGCGGCGCGATGAGGAAGAGGAAGACGAAGAAGGATGGTGGCAGCTGTGTTTTCAAAAACCCTAGGCCTCCTGATTCGGATCGAGGGGCACGACAGCAGCAGTTCTTTCGATCGGGCCAAGCATGTTGGGCCTTTAGCTCGGATGTTTGGACCGCAAGCCCTAATCGACTGAGGAAATCGGGCCGAGTGATGGAGGACGGCGGCAGTCTTCTCGCAAACCCTAGGGTGCCATCCTTGGGTCGAGTAGTGCAGCAGCTGAACTCGTTGGGCTGGGCATGTTGTGAGGCGCCGCTAGTAAGGATGGGCCGACTTGGGCTCGTAAGAGGCTGGCCGGGCCCATGGTGCGAGTTGAGGGCAGAGCAGCAGAGCGGGCCAAAGGTGAAAGCGATTTGGGCCGAATGTTGGCCAAAAGAGTGGGCCTGCTGTGGGTCGGAAAGGTCAGGAGGGCAGGCCAAGATTTGGGATCAGTTGGGCCGATCAGATAAGCAAAATGGACCGAAATTAGAATCTCAATGGGCTGAACAGGGGTTAAGTAATAGGCCTAGTCATGGAAGGCCTAGCGGGCCTCGAGGAGATGATGGGCTGTGTCATGAAAGGTCCGGGACTCAAATGGGTTGTTTAGTTGAATCTCTATTATATGGTGTGGGCTTGGAAGGAGAGAATGATGAATATGTGGGCTTGGTAAATGAGCTCTCAAGGAAGCATAAACCATCAGTATTTAAAGAAGCAACAAACCAAGGTTATGAGTCAGCTCCAACAAAGAAGTTCGAAGGCCTTGATGAGCTGGTACATAATGATGGGGACTTACACAAGAAAGTACTTTTTGATTCAATAAGTTGCTGGAGCGCGATGCTAATAAAGGAGGAATTATTGAAGTTTGAATACTTCGAGGACACGAGGATTGGGCCATCAGAATTGAAGCTTACAACTTTGCAGCGGCATCAGAAGGTCGAAGAAGAAAGGCCAAATCAAGGAGTTGAGCATGATTGGAAGAAAAGAAAGCGCAGGAAGGATGCGGATTACACGGAGAACGTGGCAGAGTGGGTCAAGTTGGTCAACCTTGAGGGCAAGGTTGGTCTGAAGGGGGAGGAGATGTTAGAAACCGATTTATGTAGGGTTTCTTTATTTATTAATATAATTATTATTAGGATAATTATCAATAAGGTTAGTAGTTATTTAGTAGGATTAGGTTTATTATTAGGGTTACCTAGTATTCCCTATAAATATGTACTTTGAGTCTACGTTATGATCAGTCAATAAAGAATTATCAAAGAATTCCCTAAACCCTAATCTCCCTATCTTCCCTATTCTCGATCTCAATCCCTCTAAAGGCCTAGGCCGATTCTCTTCTGTTCTTCCCCAATTCTTTCCCAAATCCCTAATTCTATCCTCTCAATCCCTAAATTCCCAAATATCACCCAATTCAAATCCCGTTAGGAGGAATTATTTCTCTGTTGGGAGAAAAAGCTTCTCATTAGCAAAGCTGTTTGGATGTTTGCATTAGGTACTTGGCAAGTAACTTTACGAGGCTAAGTTAATCTATTGTCCAAATAGTTAAGTGCAGGAAAAACTACAATGCTAAACTTATTACTCTGCCCGACAAGATAGTACCGCCATGAGATAATTATGTTAAGTCTAACGGTTTGGTTGAGACTGTAGGGAAGCAGAGTTTACATTGTTTTACAGATGATACGAAGCTAGAATAAAAACTCGCTTCAAGAATAACCAAGTTATTTTAACCACAATCCCACAACCTTGCTGCTCAAGTAAATTCACAGTATGGTTCGATCAAAGATGGAAAGGATTCAAACTGAACGACACTTACCTTTTCCAACTGAACGGCAGAGTGAGAAGATTGAGAAGCAAGAAGAAACTTACCTTTTCCAAGGAGATTCAGAATCGACTCAACATGGCAAGAAGTTCTCAACTGCAACGGTCGAGTTCGTGAGGCTACAAAAAGAGTCTTAGTGTGAGAAGAGAAGAACAACTTTTCTGGGGAAATCAAAACAAGAGAGTTGAGGGTTTCAGCTAGTGGTTTTGATAGGAAAAGGGGTTTCGATTGACGGGGAGTTGATCGAGGTTACGGTATCGGGGAGATACCGGGTTCTTGATCGACGAGGAGTTGATCAAGGGGATTGGATTTGATTGATTGGCTGGAGAGCTAATCGGGAGTGTTCATTTGTATGTCAGCAAGGGTTTGAATAAAGTAGCCATTGCATTGCTACTGTTGAGTCGCTGCTGAGTTGTTTTGGTTAAATTTAGTTTAGTCACTTTGTTTGTGTCTTGAGTCAATTAAGTCCAGTCGAGTTGTTAGAGGGTCTGATTGCTTTGGAGTCAAGTTAGCAGTATTGTTAGCAGTGTTAGTTAGTGGGTTAGCATAGATCAAGGGAAGTGGAGTCAAGGGGATTAGTTGGTTAGTAATGGCGAGATTGCAGGACAAGCTCTATTGTATTTATATCTTGCTTTGATTATCAATAAAATTCGTCAGTTGCCCCTTACAAAGTTCTCATTGTGGTATCAGAGCTTTGGCTAACTGTAACCAAGCAAAAGAGAGATTAAATTTCATCTGCAAGTCTGATTGCAGATCAGGGTTAGGGAAACACGAGAGAATCAGAGAGGAGATTCAAGCAGGGTGGTGAGTGAGATTTCTAGCTAAAGGCTGAAAAGAAATCTGCAGAAATGAGTGAAAATAGCAGCTTTGCACAGGTGTGCATTCCCAAATTTGATGGTGATTACGATCACTGGAGCCTGTTGATGGAGAATTTGCTGAGGTCAAAGGAATACTGGGGAGTGGTTAGTGAAGGATTCAGAGAACCCTCTGAAGGTGAGGCTCTTACTGAGGCACAAAGCAAAGTTCTGGAGGAGTCAAGGCTAAGAGATCTGAAGGCAAAAAACTACCTCTACAGCTCCATTGATAAAACAATTCTGAAGACCATCACAAAGAAAAAGACAGCAAAGGAGTTATGGGATGCAATGAAGGAAAAGTTCCAGGGAAGTGCCAGAGTCCAGAAGGCACAACTACAGGGTCTGAGGAGGAACTTTGAGCTGCTGGAAATGAAGGAAGGAGAAGTTGTCATTGATTACTTTGGTAGAGTAATGGTTATTGCAAACTTCATGAGGAATTATGGTGAAAATCTGACTGATGTTCAGATTGTAGAGAAAATTCTCAGAACCTTGACTGAGAAGTTCAATTATGTGGTGTGCTCAATAGAAGAGTCCAAAGACATTGAACAACTCAGTGTAGATGCACTTCAAAGTTCTTTGATAGTGCATGAGCAGAAGTTTCAGAAGAAGAATGCTGCAGAAGAAGATCAAGCACTTAAGGTTGGATATGAGGGTGGTGGAAGAGGAAGAGGTTTGGGAAGAGGTGGCTATCCAGGAAGCGGAAGAGGGAGAGGAAGAGGTTGGAGTAAGGATTCTGTAGAATGCTACAAATGCCATAAGTTGGGCCATTTCAGGTATGAATGCCCTGAATGGTACAACAGTCAACAGGTTAATTATTCCACCTCTTCTGAGTTAAAAGATGATATGCTACTCATGGCCTTTCTGGATGGTGGAAAAGATGAGAAGAATGAAGTGTTATGGTTCTTGGATTCAGGCTGCAGTAACCATATGTGTGGAAACAAGAAGTGGTTTACTGAGCTGGATACAAATTTTAAAGGGAGTGTGAGGCTGGGAAATGACTCCAGGCTTGATGTAGCTGGCAAAGGATCTGTTAAGTTGGTGCTAGAACATGTAAACTTACAGATTCAAGATGTGTATTATGTTCAAGAGAAAGGTCTGGCCTTTCTGATCAAGGGAGGAACATGTAAAGTGTTCCATGAAGAAAAAGGGCTGGTACTGCAGACCAGTATGCAGAAGAACAGGATGTTTGTACTAAAAGCAAACATGTGCAAAGAAGAGACCATTCAGTGTCTAAAGACTGGAGGGACTAATGAACACTCGTTGGAACTGTGGCACAGAAGATTTGGGCATATCAATTCACAAGCAATCATGCAGCTGCAACAGAAGAACTTTGTGAAGGATTTGCCTAAGCTGCAAGGAATAACTGGGGTATGCTCAACCTGCCAGATTGGAAAGCAGCACAGAACAGCATTTCCCAAGAAGAGCACATGGAGAGCAAACAGGAAACTTCAGCTCTTACATGCTGATCTCTGTGGCCCTATAACCCCAACTTCAAATGGGGGGAAAAGGTACATTTTCACTCTAATAGATTATTACAGTAGAAAGCTGTGGGTGTTTTTCTTAGCCACCAAATCTGAAACACTGGATAGATTCAAAAAGTTTAAAGCTTTGATTGAGAAAGAGGCTGAATCCCCTATAGTATGCTTGAGAACTGATAGAGGAGGGGAATTTCTCCTAAACCTGTTTAAAGATCTATGTGAAGAGACAGGTTTAAGAAGGCAGCTTACTGCAGCTCTCACCCCTCAGCAGAATGGGGTGGCTGAAAGAAAGAATAGAACCATACTGAATATGGTTCGATGCATGCTTGATGATAGAAAGGTTCCAGCTTCATTCTGGCCAGAAGCAGTGGCCTGGACCTCTCATGTTCTCAACAGGTGTTCTACTGTGGCAAATCAAGGCAGAACTCCTCAGGAATTGTGGACTGGTCATGTTCCTTCTGTTTCACATCTCAAGGTCTTTGGTTGCAAGGCCTATGTACATGTACCTGATCAACACAGAAGGAAGCTGGATGACAAGAGCACCCCTTGTCATTTTCTGGGTTTATCAGCAGAATCTAAGGCATACAAACTCTATAACCCCAATACCAAGAAAATTGTGGTTAGTAGAGATGTTGTCTTTGATGAGGATGAGGGATGGGAATGGAACTCTGAGATCCAACCTGTTCTAACAAAGATCTATTGGGAAGGAAGTGAAGAAGAATGGTATGAGTCTGATGAAGAAGATGTTGAGCAGGACTCAACAGCCACAGCAGCAGTAACTGCTGATCCTGCAACAGCAGCAGTAACTGATCCTGATCCTCAGATCACAGCTGGTACTACTCCAAATGAGCCTGAAGATCAGGAGGAGGAGGAGGAGGAAGAAGAACCTGCCACTGCATCTGGACCACCTGCTGCTGCTGCAGAGACTTTGGGACCCAGAAAGAGAACTAGACCTTCTCATTTGAAGGACTATGACTGCAACTTCCTCATAGACACTGATTGGAGAGCAATGGTGGTTGTTGATTCTGATCCCCAGACTTATGAAGAAGCTGCAGGAGATCCAAAGTGGAACGAGGCTATGCAGGTGGAGATGCAGGCAATCAAGAAGAATGAATTTTGGACTCTCACTGACCTACCAGAAGGAGTTATACCAATAGGTCTGAAGTGGGTGTACAAAACCAAACTGAAGGAACAAGGCTTGCTGGATAAACACAAAGCCAGGATCGTGGTCAAAGGATACTCTCAACAAGCTGGCATCGACTATGATGAGGTCTTTGCACCTGTTGCCAGGTGGGACACAATAAGGGCTCTTCTGGCATTAGCTGCACACCATGGCATGAATGTCTACCAGCTGGATGTCAAAAGCGCTTTCCTACATGGAGAGCTTTCTGAAGATGTGTATGTTGAGCAACCACAAGGTTTTGTGGTTGCTGGGGAGGAAAAGAAAGTATACAAACTTCATAAAGCCCTCTATGGCCTTAAACAGGCACCAAGAGCATGGTACAGTAGGATTGAAACCTACTTCTTGCAGAATGGGTTTGAAAAGAGCACTTATGAGCACACTTAGTTTATAAAGAGGGCTGCAAACTCAATCCTGGTGGTCAGTCTTTATGTCGATGATCTAATGTTTACCAGCAATTGTCCAAGCATGGTGGAAGAGTTCAAGCAGTCAATGAAAGCAGAATTTGATATGACAGATCCAGGCAAGCTGAGGTATTTTTTGGGTGATGAGATCATCCAGAATGATCAGGGCATATATCTATGTCAGCAGAAGTATGTGAAGGAGGTTCTTGCCAAATTCAACCTAACAGATTGCAACTTTGTCAAGAACCCCATAGCACCTGGTGTTCAATTCACTAAAGCAGGTGATGGAATTCTAGTGGATCCTACTGAGTACAAACAGCTAATTGGGAGCTTGCTTTATGTGACAGCTACTCGACCAGATGTTATGTATCCAATATGTTTACTGAGCAGGTTTATGGAAAAGCTAACAAGGCAGCATCTATTGGCTGCAAAAAGGGTTCTCAGGTATCTCAAAGGGACCATGAGACATGGTCTCTGGTACAAAAGAGGAAGTGCAGAGAGCTGTTTGATTGGATATACTGACAGCGATTATGCAGGGGATCCAGAAGACAGGAAAAGCACGAGTGGTTATACCTTCTTCTTGGCTGGAGCTGCTATCTCCTGGGCATCCAAGAAACAACCTGTTGTCACCCTCTCCACCACCGAGGCAGAATTCGTTGCAGCTTCCTACTGTGCATCCCAATGTGTCTGGTTGAAACGAATTATGGAGCAGATGGGTTGGAATGAGAGTGTAAAGGGAGCCACAACGATCTTCTGTGACAACAATTCAACAATCAAGCTGTCAAAGAACCCAGTTCTTCATGGAAGAAGTAAACATATAGATGTGAGGTTTCATTTTCTTAGGGATTTGGCAAGGAAGAAGTTATTGAGCTGGTACATTGCGGAACTCGGGACCAGGTGGCAGATGTGATGACAAAGGCTCTGAAACTCGAGAGTTTTGAGTTAATGAGGAGCAGGCTGGGTGTGGTTGAAGTGGCAGTAGGTTGAAGATGAAGATGGAGTGAACTGAAGCCTGCTGACTAGCGTCAGTTCAGGGGAGGCCATGTCAGCAAGGGTTTGAATAAAGTAGCCGTTGCATTGCTACTGTTGAGTCGCTGCTGAGTCGTTTTGGTTATATTCAGTTTAGTCACTTTGTTTGTGTCAATTAAGTCCAGTCGAGTTGTTAGAGGGTCTGATTGCTTTGGAGTCAAGTTAGCAATGTTAGTTAGTGGGTTAGCAGAGATCAAGGGAAGTGGAGTCAAGGGGATTAGTTGGTTAGTAATGGCGAGATTGCAGGACAAGCTCTATTGTATTTATATCTTGCTTTGATTATCAATAAAATTCGTCAGTTGCCCCTTACAAAGTTCTCATTGTATTCGAAGAGCTTCAACGAAAACATCTAGTGGATCGTCGGAGATCGCGAACAGCGAGTCTCTGACCGTGGATTAGTGAGCGCTGGGTTTCATTTTCTCCCAACTCTGGATACCACTTAAAAATGGTCCCTGTGTAATTTCTGTTCCATTGTTAAATTACCTGGTTTGTGCTGCAGAGTGTGTGCTCTGTTTCAGTTTCATTTTGCAGGGAGTTCGATTAAAGATTGACAAGAAGAAAGGAAGCCCAAGCAAAATACAAGAACGAGTTCTTTAGATCAATAATACAACTCGATTTGATTTAATTTGAATTTTAGTTTTTTGGGTTGTAGTCTGTTCTTGGCTGTTCTTCCCAACGAATTTGCAGTGCAGGGGAAGTGATTTACGATTTGAATTCGTTGAAGGGAGGAACTTGAAGTTGGAGTAAGAACGGCAGCGTTCTACTTACTGTGTGTTTCGATTAATGGTATAAGTGGGCTGTTATTTGTTTCTTTGAAAGTTTACTAGCCCTATTTAATTTAAGGGTTAATTGCATGGTTGGTCACTGAGATTACAAAAAACGTTCATGTTTGGTCACTGAAAATATTTAAATCCAATTTTGGTCACTCAAATTAGTTAAATGGTTCAAGTTTGGTCACTCTCCGTCCAACTCCGTTAAGTTTGTCTGATGTGGCAGTCAACCCTCAAAGTTGACCGTTAACTCAGTGACGTGGCAATTAAAAAATAATAAATAAAATAAATTTTAATCTTCTACCATTTCCAACTCATTTTCACAATACACTAAAACAAATAAAATAAAAAATATTATAATTACACATTAAAAAGGCCACTTCCCCTGCCACTACATCCCTACCCTACCCCTTCTTCCAACTCCATACGAGGGTGGATGAGGTGTGAAGGTCTACCGAGTCAACATGCCCCCGGGCCCTTTCATCGCCACCAACTCTCACGTCATCGTCCTGCTCGACAACAAGAGCTTCCCGGTGCACTTCAATTTATCTAAAGTCGAGAAGAAGAATGTCTTCACTGGGACCTACATGCCCTCCACGGATCTCACCGGAGGGTACCGAATCCTGTCCTACCTCAACCCGTTCGAATCCAATCACACCAAGCTCAAGCAATTGCTCTTCAATTTGATCAAATCCTGTCGCGATTACGTGATTCGCGAATGCAATTCCTCACTTACTGAGCTCTTTCAAGTGCTGGAATACGATCTGGCGAAGAAAGGGAAAGCCAATTTCGCCGACCCGAGCGAGCAGGCCGCTTTCAATTTCCTCTCGTCGGCTGGGCCTTCTTCGGCGTGAGGCCGGTCGACACTCCCTTGGGGAAAGACTCGCCGACGCTGATCTCGAAGTGGGTCCTGTTCAACCTCGCCCAGATCCTCTCCGTCGGGCTGTCGAAGGAAATCGAGGAGGCCACCCTCCACACCGTCCGTCTCCCGGCGGCGCTCTTCCAGAGCGACTACCACAACCTCTACGAATTCTTCTCCTCTGCGGCTGGGTCAGTCCTCGACGAGCCCGAGTAGTCGGGGATCTCGAGGGACGAGTCCTGCCACAACATCTTGTTTGCAATATGCTTCAACTCATGGGGTGGGTTCAAGATCCTGTTACCGAGCCTGATGAACTGGATTGGCCGGGCGAGTATGGAGCTTCATACCTGACTCGCTCAGGTATGGAGTTGGAGGAAGGGGCGTAGGTGATTATGGCCGGGGAGCGGCAGGATCGGCAGCAGGCGGAGCTAGGGATGGGAATTGGAGCTGGTTTGGTGGCGGGGAAGGGATGTATTGGCGGAGGAAGCGCCCTTTTCAATATGTAATTTTTTTTGTATTTTACTTTATTGTGAAAATGAGTTGGAAATAGTAGATGATTTAAATTTATATTTATTATTTTTTAATTGCCACGTTACTGAGTTAACGGTCAACTTTGAGGGTTGACTGCCACATCAGACAAATTTAACGGAGTTGGACGGAGAGTGACCAAACTTGAACCATTTAACTAATTTGAGTGACCAAAATTGGATTTAAATATTTTCAGTGACCAAACATGAACATTTTTTGTAATCACAGTGACCAACCATGCAATTAACCCTTTAATTTAATCTATAAATCACACACTAATCTACGTGGGCTTAAGTGAGAGAACTAGAGCCCATTAAGACATATAGAATCCAGAACCCATAAACATATCTTTGTCTAACTTGCTGTGCATTTCACGATCAAAACTTGTTTTCCTTTCCTTCATACTCTGTTCTATTTCTGTTCTTGTTTTAGAAAGCTAGGTTTCCAGGAAAGCCTGCAATAGCAGATAGATAGAATCAGTGAAATCGACGCCGGAGTCTCGCGCTCGAGACTCAATCAACATTCTCTTCGCTCTTCGGTTTTTATTCCGCGCAAACGGTATTTAGCTGGCAGGACCAGGCAGCCGAAACATCGCCAATTCCCGTGTAATATTCCCCAACAACGGCAGAGCTCAACGTCGAAGCCGAAACCAAAGGTGAAGCCTTCCTTCCTCACTAGGGTTTTATTTTCTAATTTTTTTCAACTGGCGAAATTCTTTTCGGATTTCTTGTTTCCCTATTTCCTCCGGTTTCCTCACTCGCACGTCGGGACATTTTCTTGATCTCTCGCAGTCGGCTCTTTCGATTGGTATGTTTTATGTCAACATATGCTTGTAATTGTCGCCACTTACTAGCTCTTTCTTGGATGTATTACTCTGGTTTGATGAGTAAATTTTGAAATTGCGGTTTTCCGAACGTAGAGAGAGAGTGAGAGACAGCGATTTGGAAACTGTCACCTTCTTGTTTGTTCGGATCAATGCCTGCTGTGTGGAAATTTCTCGCTTCCTTGTCTGTTACTTGTCATGTAATAGTCTCTCTGCGCGTTTTTGACAAAAAACTATTGGGTTTCTTGTTGGGTTTGATCTTTTGCCTGAATTTTGAGATTGCGCTCAAGTGGAGGTTTTAAGGTTCTATCTCAGGTTTGACTGTTATCTGCGGAGGTACTTGGGGGTATTATTTATTCAATTTAATCGGTGTTTGGGAATGGTCGATTCTTTTCATACTCGGGAGCTCTTTGTCTTGATAAGATTGGTGGGTACAGCTCAGATAAGTGGTAGACTTGAGATATTATAAATAAGGTCTTCTTGAACTCTTAAGAATTATTGCAAGTAACAGGAAGGGAAGGAAGAGGAAAAATCAGGGTTTGATTGAGGGCTTTCATTCGGCTGCTATATATCCCTCCTTGTTTAAGTCGCTAGGCCAATCATTCTCTTTTGCATCATCCCACATTTCTCTGTAGTCAACTCTGTAAGTTTCTCTCTTTGCTGTTGCCTGCACGTTCAATTCTAGGCAGCTCAGAAGGCTTCTGGGTATTGGTTAATTTGTAGAAAGCTCTGTTAAATCCGTGTTCTTTCCATATGTCAATGGGGATTGCAGGATCTGGTATTCTCTGGATGTAATAGCTCAATGGCAACTGTCTGATGTTTCTTCTTGATCCTTTTTGACTGAATTGTTTAGTGGTTCTGTGGTGATTGTAGAGAAGATGGGTAATCTGTTTTGCTGTGTTCAAGTTGATCAGTCCACTGTAGCTATAAGGGAACAATTCGGGAAGTTCGATGAAGTTCTTGAGCCTGGATGCCACTGTCTGCCCTGGTTCCTAGGAAAGCAGGTGGCTGGCTATCTGTCTCTGAGAGTTCAGCAGCTGGATGTTCGTTGTGAGACCAAGACAAAGGTAAATTCCTTTTCCTTCGCTCACAAACATTTTTACTTGTTGCCTGCCACTATTATTGAATTGCTTGAGTTTTCCTTCACTAGTCTTTGCTGATGGCACCATTTTATCTGATCTTTCTGGTTTCTATTTACTTTGTAAACTTCATAAGCAGTTTTAGGATAACTCATGAATGTGTTCCAAACTTCGCTCACAAACATTTTTACTTGTTGCCTGCCACTATTATTGAATTGCTTGAGTTTTCCTTCACTAGTCTTTGCTGATGGCACCATTTTATCTGATCTTTCTGGTTTCTATTTACTTTGTAAACTTCATAAGCAGTTTTAGGATAACTCATGAATGTGTTCCAAACTTGTTTGCCACCATGATTTCTCTTCGAATCTTTCTCCTTTCTTGCTCCAATTTCTATATTCTTATTTGCTAGTTTTCCCCGAAAGATGTATGACAGGCTACATGTTTGCATTGCTTGTCTTAGTTGGTTTGCCAAACTGTGGTGAATGGTGAATTTGTAGCTCTAGTAATGTCTTAAAATCCTTATTTTTTCAGGACAATGTTTTTGTTACTGTTGTCGCGTCTATTCAATATCGCGCACTGGCAGAGAGGGCGAACGATGCTTTCTACAAGCTTAGCAACACTAGGGGCCAAATCCAGGCCTATGTTTTTGATGGTATGTATTCTCCTTTGATCATATAGTTGTTGACATGCACAACACGTGGTTTTTTTCACTATAATTATAGTACACTGGGAGGCTGACAATGGCTTTATCTATTCAGTGATTAGGGCAAGTGTTCCAAAACTCCTTCTGGATGACACTTTTGAGCAGAAGAATGACATTGCCAAAACTGTGGAAAATGAACTTGAAAAGGTAATCTCATTGAATTTTGACCAGTTTGGTTTAGGTGAGTCATTGAATTGGCTCCTGTAATTCTAAGCATCAAGTCTACCTTCTTTTGCAGGCCATGTCTCACTATGGGTATGAGATTGTGCAAACACTCATTGTCGATATTGAACCAGATGAGCATGTAAAGAGGGCAATGAATGAAATTAATGCTGGTAAATACTTATCCTCTGTAAATTCTTTTACTTTGTTTCAATAGTAGTACGTTGCTCATTGCCCTTTTCTTTACTTCATTTAGCTGCAAGAATGAGGGTGGCTGCTACTGAGAAGGCAGAGGCTGAAAAGATTCTGCAGATCAAGCGGGCTGAAGGTGAGGCTGAATCAAAGTATCTCTCGGGGTTGGGTATCGCTCGCCAGAGGCAGGCAATTGTGGATGGATTAAGGGACAGTGTAATTGGCTTCTCTGAGAATGTACCTGGTACATCTGCCAAAGATGTCATGGACATGGTCCTGGTGACACAGTACTTTGACACCATGAAGGAAATTGGTGCTGCCTCCAAATCCTCAGCTGTCTTCATCCCCCATGGCCCTGGTGCAGTTCGTGATGTTGCTTCTCAGATTCGCGATGGTCTTCTCCAAGCTAATGTACATTAGTAAAATAAACCTCCAATGCATATTCGTGGTTGTGGTTCTCTCACTTTGAACAAGATGGATATGGAGGAAAATAGTTGGCTTGGAGAGTCTGCAGTTGTTGTCACTGGCTCTGAGCTCAAGCTCTGCTGAAGCGGCAAACATCAGCTTCTCCCACAGATCCAGCTGTATGAACGCTCCTAACTTGGCATTCGTGTCCACGCGAGCCTTCAAGAACACCAACTCAAACAGATCATGCTGTATGCCAACCGTCAAGGTACTAGCTCCATCTCCTGAGAAAGAGTGCTTTAGCTCTGCAGCAACGGCTGTCCTGGTTATGTCGCTGAAGGAATGGTAGAAGGAGGCTCTTAACGTGTCAAGTTTATCATCCCTGACAAGAAGATGGTTCATCGCTTTTTGGGTGACTGAAAGTTCAAAGCTTTGGAAAACAAATTAGGTGTAGAGAGGGGTTACTTACAAGTTCAGTGATGTGATGGGGGATGTGGTTCCATTGAAGCAGAGACCAGCACTGAAGTCGTCCAACGATTTGTTCAACACGTCAAAGGATAGTCCTGCTCCAATGGAGAAAAGATTGGCTCCAAGAAGGCCAGAGAAGCTGAGGATTGGGTCGTATGAGTTTCCTGAAAAGGGACCTTGTTTAGATGCCTTCACCCCAGCTCCTGCAGTTAGACCAACATAGTCATCTATGAACCTTAGTTCCACCTGTTATTATTCAATCCACTGTTAGAAGGAGCGCCAATCTCAAATTCTCTACACGATGACGAAAATTAGAGGAAGAGCAACAGTACCTTGCTGGAATCAGGAATGGTAAATCTGAAGAGTGTTGTGAGGCCGGGCAGGATTTCTTGAGCTGTAAGATTCAGAACAAAAGGTTACAACTTTCTCAAAAAGGATGAAGATTGAGTGAAGAGGTGATCAGAAGAGAGTTCTTACTTTCACAGGAGAGATCAAAGTTCCACTTAATCGACTGAAACTTGAAGTAGTTGGGCGGCTGACGAGCATAGTCTTTGTACAGAAGATCTGGCGGCAATTGGCAGAAGAATGAGAAGAGAATAATACTGAGAAGAGTACGAAGAAGAGAGAAGTGAGCTCCCACCTCTGGCATTCTTGCCAATGTCTGAGTAAAAACCTGGACAGTAGTAGTATCTCATTTGCTTCTTTTCGACAATTAATTGTGTTGGGCAAAAATTTCTCGACAAGAAGTAACATAAGATGTTGGTGTTCTCATTTGAGTCTTTAATAATTGGTTATTTGAAATGGTTGAGAGGCAAAGATGATGAAATAGAAGGAAGTTTCCTATATGTAACCAAATCTACCAGAAGAGAATTTTCAATCCTCGCATGAAGTACCACAAAGCCTAAGGCTGAAATTTCCAAGAACTCCCATGGCCATCAATGCTTGATTACTTATTAACATCCAATTTTTTGCCCACCTTAATTTTAAAGCAAAACATCCACTTGAAATAGCGAGTCGATGTCATCAACATCTAATCGACCTCATGGCGACACAACCTTCAAAGAGATTGTCCAATAGGACAATGACATGCTCCAAGCTAGACTCGTAGTTCAGTATTAGCTCCTTTTCGTCCGTGCGTGCTCCACACATGGTATTCAATTCTATTATATTAAGTATTTTTTGTAAATATGATGTAATGCGTTAAACAAAAAATAGAAATTGTCATGATACAATGTTTCAATTGATAAATGAAACAATATAATCTAAAATCACTTATGACTAGGACTGCAAGTTTGGTACCGGTATTTAGGATATATCGAATATCATACCAAATTTATCACTATTTGGTATTACTGAAAATCGGCTTATTTTGTAGGGATTGGGATTGGGATTCATTTTGCAGTGCTATTAGGTATTCGAGATTACAGGATTGCGGTTGGTATATACCGAAATACCGAGAAAATACCGAAAATAAAAAATTAATGAAATATAGCACACAACCTTTGGTTATTCCTCAATCTTTCACAACTTAGAAGCACACATCCAACTCAATTTTGACTTTCCAATATAAGTCACTCCCTTCCTTCACCTAACCTTTTGTTATTTTAATAACACCAAAGAGCAAACACTAGTATTAGTCGTCTCTCAGCCTCTAATTCGTCGAATTAAAGATTACCAATGACAAGAATTTGAGATGTCACCTCTCCTTCATTCTTCTTATCCATATCCTAGTTGTAGGCAAACTCAAGACTCTTTTCTTATTCTCTTTGCCCTAAATTAAACAATCAAATATAATTTATATATTTAATTATTAATTGCATAGGTAATTAATTTCGTATTCGATAATACCGATTGAGATATAGAAGTACCGATTGGGATGCCGAAATATTTAGCGATTGAGATTGGGATACCGAAATTATTTAGGAATTGTGATTGATTTTAGGGTGTAATTCGGTATTCGATATTTGGTAATGGGATACCGATACTGTACCGATTTCCTCCCTACTTATGTGTTCAGCCACATATAATACCAAGTTGAAACTAAGAGAGTAAATAGACTTGATGGCGATGAAGCCTTAAATTCTAAAATGTGAGTGTATGAAAAAATAACATATTTATGTACATAGTAAAAAAACTCGAAAAAATTGTCAATTGATTGGTGATTTGATAATGGAAAATTCCTCATTGGAATACGCACGATGAGTCAACCTCAAATTGAATAGGCTGAAAACTAACAAAGGTTGTTGACTAACATACCGTTAGGTATATATGAATTCCATAAGTTTTGAGAAATTCATTTTGAAATGAATTTTTTTCGTGTTTGGTACAGAAAAAAATTCATTTTCAATTCTAAAATTTGAATTCTACAGAATTGAAACTAGTTACAACAATTTCGAGAAATTGAGATGAAATTTTCAAATGAATTCCCCAAATATTTTACTAATCATGATAAAGTGACATAATTGTAATTAAGTTAAATTACTTACCGATACAAGTTTGGCGCCAGCAAACACTTTTGCGCGCCTAGTTAATTCCTTCAGCCGGGTGCATTAAACTCTATATATACAACTTTGTGGTAAAACCTAAACCCTACTTCCATAGCGCGACTCTCAATTTTCCTAGCTGCGCAACGCAACTTTCTTCTTCTTCTTCAATTCTGTACCATTCACGCCACCGATCAAGAAGGTTAGCTTTGTTTATTTTTTTTTTCATTTGCAGTTCTTAGATGGGCATTGTTTCTTAGATGTTGTGCTTATATATAATATGTGTTTTTCCTTTGTTTGTGTTCATTTTATGTTTTTTTTTTTTTCTGTTACTATCTCTTCCTTTTGTTATGCTTATACCCTCGACATTTGTGTGTACGTGTGTATAACTGCATAAATGGAATAAAAAATCAATCATCCAAGTTTTGAAGTTACCAGGAGATGCAGAACTTCTTTTAACAGTTGTTTGACTTCTTCAGATCATACTGGTTTAAGCTCTCTATCGGCCAAATTCAAGCAGATCATTGAGGGAAGAGACGAAATGTCCCGTACGTTCAGTCCCTTCATCGACCACTCCACAATTCAGGGAACGCCTGCAAAGAACCCTCTCCAAAAAAAATCAACTGGGAGTCAATCTGTGCCATGTTCAAGACCTGGATCAAGAGCCCACTCAACATGGAACTCCCTGCAACTTCGGGAGCTTTACTCTTCCTAGTATGACCGAAATGCTTAACCACACCATACCGAAAGAATCACACCTTCGTGATCTTTCTTCAAAATTGGTGTCCTAACTCCTAATGATGAGTGATATAGCTTAAAAATATGCAATGGACCCTGCACACATCCATTCTTGTTATTGCAATAATGGAACCATGTACTGATCCTCCACATGTTGAGAGCTATATATTATTTTGATTTGATGGAAATTAATAAGGGCGTAGTTGGAATCTTTTAATTTAATTCAATTTTGAATGTAGCCAAACATGATTTGAGAATTCAATTCATTTCATTTCTAAATATTTGAACATGACGTACCAAACACAAGAATTCATTTGACAATGAATTCTACACAGTTATTCATTTTAAAATGAAATGAATTTTTCGATTCATTTGATACCAAAACGGACCGTAAATGAAATTATCTTGTAAGTTTGAAAGAATTAAAAAATAATTAATGAAACCCTAAACCAAGACTTTAATATACCAATTCGGGTATGAAAAATGCATCGCCGGAATACACATGATCGAAATACGCGTCATTAGCCCTCTCTAGCTGAAAAGTGAGAAAAAATAAAATAAAAAACTTGTCAATCAAAGAAATTCAGTAATGGAAAAAAAGTCGTCAGAATATACGTAATTGCAATACATGTGATCGGTTGATATCTGTGAATTTGTTGATCTGCTCTAGGTAGTGAAAAGTTGGTCAACAATTAAATGGTAATGGAGATTTGGTCAACAAATTAAAGGGATGAGAGTTTTTTCGACCAAATGAAAATTGACCTTAAAGTTTGAAAGAATTACAAAAAAATTCACTTAATGAATAGTTACCCTAAACTACGACTTTTATATAAGAATTTTAGTCCAAGCGAGAGAGACAGCTATTGATATAAAACCAAATAAAAACATATAAATGAGTTTCATGATAACAACACAAAAATATGTTTGATGAATGGTAACATATATTATGTGAGAAATAAAAGAAAACAAAAAAAGTTGTTGGTAGAAAACAAAAGATAAGATTGAAAACAAAAGTAAATATTTAAAAGTAAAATTGGCCCACATGATTAATACCATTGAACTTATCGTTATTTACAAAATAACCTCTTAATCAATAGTAACCTAAAACCATATTTTTTATGTATCAATCTATCAATTTTCACGATGATTAAAGAATGTTTGTCATTAATTATTTGACGATCTGCCTCATGAAATGTATAGTTTGTTCATATTTCTTCACCAAGTTATGTTTGCAGGCGACAATCATATATTTAGACTCACAAATCTACGGTCATCCAACATTATTTTCTTACCGTCAAAATCGATACGTCAACAAATGAGAATATCCACAAGTTTCAACTTGGCAGGAATATATCTTGAAATCATCTTTCCATAGTATTGATTATTGATTTATCTCTACAATTACAAAAAAAAAAAAAAAAAGAAGGAAACTTACATGCAGATGAGTGACGGATTCATACATATACATAAGACGCACTTTACATGCAAGTCTAGCTAGGTTTGCCCCACCAATATTATCTGCAGTTTGTAGGGGTGAGATCTGAGAATTGATTAATTAGTACAAGTTTATTATGAGTTGATTAAAAACATTGCTATAATACATCATGTTAAGACTTAGTGATCCTCGGTTGGGGGTGGAGGATTGGGGTTAGTTTCAGCTTCATGGATAAGCTTGAGGATCTCTTCCTTCTTGAGGTTCAGTTCCTGCATCTTGGTCTCTATTTTTTGGAGCTTGGCCTTGAGCTTCGAAGAATCCTTCTTATCTTCAGGATTCTTCTTCTTCTTCTTCTCTTCGTGCCCATCACCATCTTCTTCCTTATCCTTATCTTTACCTTCTTTGTCTTTCTTCTTCTTTTTCTTCTTTCCCTCCTCATCCTGCTGGTGATCATTCTCATCCTCCTTGTTATGTTTTTCCTTGTGCTCCTCTTCGCTATCATGTTTCTTCTCTGACTCTTCTGTCCCACCCATTTAATTAGTCTGTTGTATATACCCCACATCAAAACCAAAATTTATAAGAAGACACTAATTGGATTATGTGGATTAAGTTAGCGATTGGTATAAGGTAGCAATTCAATGTTACAGAACATAGCAGTAGGTATTGAATATACTTAATCATGAAATGAAAAGAAGCGAGACGAAGGAATGAACCTTGAGAACGGCGTTTCCAGGTGCTGGTATTACAACCCTTTTGTTTGATCTCCTTTTTTCCCCAAAATGTATCCGGGTATGGTTGACTGTGGATATCTGTGAGGCTTCCTTCGATATACGTAAGGCAGTCTGTGCAAGAATTTTGGTAATTTATTTGATAAATGATGAAGTTGGATGGTGTGGGAATTTTGGCTAATTTGAGCTTTTTTCTTCTTATTATTAGACTATTTAGCGAGAATGATGAATGCACGAATATTTCTAAGACTAAAATTAGCGAATTATTTTGTAGCTGTTTTGTTGTTGTTGAAATGCTATATGCTGCTTTTCCTACTAACCACCCAATTGTAATTGCCCCGGTACTATAAAAGATAATAAGCCATGGTTAAACTTTTGATTATAGTTCATTCTTTATATTTTTACGGTCACATGAATAGGATGGTCAGTGATAGGGCCAGAAATTTGAACGAAGAGTGTTGATTCAAAATTTGGTAATTAAGGAGGGTGAGTTAAAGCCTTACTGACTATTATATTTCGATGTTGATGTGAATTATAGCCCCTTCTAGGTTCAACCTAGCTCCACCACTTGGATGGATAGTTAAATTCAATTTTCAAGATTAAGAATGGTTGGTTAATCAAAGATGCTTTTTTATATTATTATTAGTTATTACCTTGAATGGTTGATTAATAAAAGATGCTTTTTATTATTATTATTAGTTATTACCTTGAATGGTTGATTAATAAAAGATGCTTTTTATATTATTATTATTTATTATTTTTTTGCAGTTCGATGCCTTGGAAAAATTGGAACTTAAGAGAATTAATCTACCATTAAAAAAATTAGCAAGAAGAAAATGTGTGCTTTATATAACGTAAAATTGTATATATGTAAAAATTATCATCATTCATACCGGTAATCCATTTATTTCATTTATATAACCCCAAATCGTATATATATAAAAATTATCAACATTCCTAACGGTAATCCATTGATTTCATGTTTGTTTTCAATTTATATTTATAGTATTGTTTGGTCTTCGAATTTTTATCAAATGTATTTTTATGTTGGAGTTTTAATTTTATTGTAGTTGTTGATTTATTTGATATTGGAAACCCATCGTATAAATGTGAATATTGTGGAGCAATGATGTGAAAGGGTGAATGTACCTAACCTACAAGGAATTTTTTTTAGTAGAAGACAGACGCTAAAGCGTCCTAAATCATATCATTAACATCACGACACATGGAAACTCCCATGTTATCGTACAAAAGCCAGTAGTACAAGTTCGGGTCGCTCACATCGAACGGATGTGTGCCAAAAGTAAGGGAGTTCCCCTTGGAAGCCGCAGTAGTAGAGTCAAGGCTGAGCTTAGCAAAGTGACCATGACAGTGACCACTATTACTCCTATCCTTAATAATGGAAATCACAGTAGTAGAGTCAAGGTTGAGCTCCACTCTTCTGTGACCAAGCTGCCAGGCCATTTCCAGCCCTTCCACGACTCCTTTTAGTTCAGCTCGAGTAATGGTACACCTCCCAAGATTGCTTGCAAACGCCCCCAGGCATCTTCCAAGGTGGTCTCGAACGAGGCCCCCTGCAGCAGCATGACCAGAAGATTGGACAACTGATCCATCAGTTTGAACCTGAACCCAGCCTTCTTTTGGAGGTTTTCATGCAATCTCAATTCTGGATTTGGTCTTGTACACAGGTGCAAGGCATTTCTCAGCATTGATCCGGGCTTGGTTGTTAATGTTGATCCAAGCATTCACCCTCTGAATCAAACCCTCTTCCGAGTAAGTCTTGTCATCCATTGCTTCTTCATTTCTTTGTTTCCACAAGTTCCAGCATATTATGCCAAAATCAATTCATGTCTGCTGATTTATCATGTTCTTAATCAACCATGTCTGAAAGTCTATTCTGTTGTCATTCACCTTATGCTTATTTCTGTTGTGTCTCCAAAGTCCAACAGTTTTTCCACATTTTCGGAGAATATGCTCTGTTGTTTCTTCCTTTGTTCTGCAGTGGTTGCACATTCCATCTCAGTCTGCTTTCTCTTTTTTCTTTCCTTTTTTGTCAGTAGCCTATTGTGGTTTGCCAACCACAGGAAATGCTTGATACGGCTCAGACCCTTCCATCTCCACAATTCTTTCCATGCATCAATTGGCGTGTTGTCCACTTCCCCAGCCACCAGTTAGTAGGTTGACTTGAGCTTGAACCTGCCATCCTTATCGATTCCCCAGACTGTTCGATCCTCTCCCAGCACAATATTAGGCGCATATGTCCCTACAATAAGAGAGATTATCTCGTTAGGGAGGTATAACCTCATTCTATCCCAGTCCCACTCACCTGAAGCATCAGCCTCGCGTGAGACTGATGCACTTAGTTCTTCCTTGGTAAGCTCTTTCAATGCAAACTCCTCCAGGATCAAGCCATTCTCCACCCAGGGGGTGGGTCCAGAACACAGTTGTTTCCCCATTCCTGCCACTCCATTGGGTGGCCTGTTTCATGTAGGGCATAACTTTCATAATTCCCTTCCAAAGACTAGAATGGTTACTACTCTTCATTTTTGTTAAAATGTCATTCTTATGATGAAAGTATTTTCCTTGTAGCACTGTAACCCACAGATCTTGTTCATTGTTAAACAGATTCCAAGCAAGCTTAACCATGTATGCTAAGTTCAAACTCCTAGCAGATCTAAGGCCAAGCCCCCCTTGTCTTTAGGCTTACACACAGAGTCCCATGAAAGCAGATGCACTTTCTTTTTACCCTCAACCGAAACCTAGACAAGCCTCTGATTTTTTGGTCAATTAAATAACAAACCAAGAGAGGGAGCATAGATGTTTGCATAACATAAGAGGGAATGGAGCTAAGGACAGAGGTGGCAAGAGTCACCCTCCCTGCCAATGAGAGGGATCTTTCCTTCCACGAGGAAAGCTTCCTATCCATCCTCTCTAGGATGTAATTATAAGTATTCCTATTTTGGAGGTAAATTAGATTGATCTATAAATAATGGACGCAGAGTATATGTTTATTCGATTGAAGGTTAAGTATATCATCGATCGGTATCCTAAAACCTACTCAAAGGAACATACCAAAATTTGTTCAACTCTTCATCTATGACACTAGCAATAAATTCCAAAACCGTTTAGATTTCTCTACACATATAAGTTTCAAATCCTTTGTGCAATTCAAAATTCCAAGAGATGTTAGATTCACGTAATTTATTAGTAGTTGTAGAGTTATGTCTCATTCAGTTTTCAATTTGTAAGATTAATCTTGATCATGTATTCCGACATATATAGGAATCACAAGAAAGAACTAGATTGGACAATTTGTTTTTTCAACAAAATTGAGATTAGATGGCGGATAAGATATCGAGGAGTTCATGACATGATGATAGTTATTGATAGTTTATAACACCCTAACTACTATTTGACCTTACAAACATTATTATTTGCCATCTTACATTGTATAAATTAATTCATGTAAGTCATGGTGGAAGAGAATTGTCAATCAAGAAGAAAATGTGTTATTAGTATAAAATAAAGAACATATACATGAGTTATTCATTAAATTGTCAATCAATAGGTTATCAAATTCTATGTTGGCTCCTAGGTTGCTTATCATTGTTAGAGAGATAAAGCAAATATGAATAAAAAATGTCCAATAACTTTAAGGACATAAACATTATTGTGTGAAGATGATGCTTTTGATACAAGAGGGATCACAAAGAAATCTAAAATTAGTATTGTTGTACTTTTCTTTGACATAGAGGAGAAAATAAAGTGGTTTGATTAGATTTTTAAGTTCATTTTTCTTATTTTGGTAATTTTTTGTTGTCAATGAGTTGGTTAGGATTTAATAAAATCAAGGAGTACGATTTTTTTGATAATTTTGACGATTATATAATTTGGAATTTTATATAATATATAATAAACATATATTTCTTTTGAAAACCTATTATTGTTATTTATACAACTAATAAAATTTACCCCCCTAACATGCGGACCCTAATCTAGTTCTCTTTGGGAAATATAAAACTAGTTGAATGTTTATTTAACTGTAGAAACGCGTTGGCCGTGTATGTAAATATACTAGAAGTTAGAGGACAAGTTGTTAGTTTAGTCTTAGTAAACCCTACTTAGTCACGTTGATTGTAGCGAGTATATATAGGGAAAGGTGAGCTACGGCAGCAACTTGAAGGTAGCAAAACTATAGTAAGTTACATAATAATAATAATCCCAAAAAATCACGTTATTCGTGGATAGCCTCGTTCATATTGAAAGGTGAAACCACATATACCTGGTGTTTTGTGTCGCTTTCAAGTTATATTTCCTTTTTATATGGCATCAAAGCGGCGATTGATCATATATTTTGAAGTTTCGCAATGAGTGGATGATAACACCCAAATTGATGTTATTTTCCCTTTATGTTTAGGTTTCTTTTGTGATTTTAGGGTGTTTTAGACGATATATGCGAATTAGGTACGAAAAGGGGCATAAGAGTAGAAAAATGGTAGGAAGTTCAAGATCACAACATGGACTTGGAAGATCTCGGCCGAGACATTACACCGCAAAGAAGGAGAGAGGATCATGGCCTGAGGATAATAGTTTGCGGCCGCAAACTTGGAGCTCTTGGGCGCAAACTTCATGATGAAGCCATCAAAGAAGGAACGTAAACTTTCGAAGGTCGAATCACGATCACCGTCTTCCCTGACCGCGAGGAAGTTTGCAGCCGCTACTCACGGATCACGACCGTGAAGTCAGCTCGCAAACTCCCAAGAGATGAAGACCAAAACAGCGGCGCCTGAAGATCAGAGCCTCAAAGCAAAAGCTCACGACGGCGATCTCCCCCTGCTCGGAAGAGAACTCGTCCGTCCCCCTGAAGTCTATAAAGTATAAATAGAGGACCTCTTCCCTCATTTTAAGAGAGTTGATTCTATCGCTACTTCGATCGAGTTTTAAATTTATAAAGTCGAAGTGCACTCACTATTCAATCCCAACAAGGCCAAGTATAACCTAGCTAGGGATGTAGTAAAGTAGTTCGGTCGTATTCCAAGGGTACCCTAAATTTAATTTTACTTCACTCCGAACTACTACCTAACCGAATAAGAAGTTTTGGTGAAGAATCTAACCTAAGCTACTCCTAAACAACCAACCAAGTGGTTGGGAGACCGCTAGAAATGAGATGGTTTCCTAAAACAGAATTCCCCTAGCTATAGTTGGTAAGTTGAGTTTAAAGGTTAAGGTGCGGAACTCTCTAATCTGTGTATTTCTCCCTCCTCGTAGCGTTACCCAAAAAGACTCAATGTCACCTCGATCTAAGTTTCCTCGCTAGGGATACTCTCATAGTTCCTGAAAATAGGTTCAACATATCGCACCCTATTAGGGAGAGCCTCCCAAAGCATCATTCTAGGAAGGAACTATAGATGCAGGGGTTCGGTCGCCTCGACCACCTCAAAGCCCTAAGATAACTCACTATCACTAGTTTGTCAGATGGCGCATAGCCGTCGAACCCTAAGCCTTTGTACCCAGCATAGTAGCTCAAGTAGGCTAGTGGGGAAGATTAGGGTGACTTACCCAAGCAGATAACTACCTACACATGAGGCAAAAATTCACTAGAACAACATACCCATAGATAAAATCATTCAAATGAGCACTTTTACTATGCTTTAAAGCGTTGGTGTTTTAATGTACAACTTGAAATTGTACCATAATATTAAATGTATAAATTCAGGTTGTACCATAAAGGAATTGGTACCCTTATGTTATGGTACAACTTTACTACTTAAAGTTGTACTATCACATAAAGGTACAAGTTCAAGTTGTACCATAAAAGAATTTGTACAAAAGAGTATAGATACAATATGAAGTTGTACCATAACTTTAAAGGTACAACTTCAAATTGTACCATAATGGGAAAAACCTATAGCACCAATGCTATATAGCATTGTAAAATTCCTTGATTCAAATACCTACTACAATCTATGATAAAGCACTAGGGGGGTGCTTTTGATCAAAGTAACACAACAATCAAGCAATAGAACGATACACTATGGACAGGTAGAATTCTTGCCACAATTTAGGTGTTTACTCGATTGATAAGAGAACTTGCTAAATGATTCTGGAATTGTCCACAAAATTGCTTGAACAAGGGTCTTGAATTAGCTATGTAATCCACACGTAGCTAAGACAATAAATTGATTCTCGAGCCAAAGCTCCAAGAACACAAACACTCGTCGGAGTAATTTTTATTGAACCATAAACTAACTATTACAATGTAAGTAGAATGCTCTTTATAGTCAAGAAAACCTAATACAAACCGAAATGAACAAGGAAAAAAATAAGATAAAGTATACTCTAAAAAGGACACAAAAACTCGGCCATAATTCCCTTTCTTTAAGAACAAGCAAGCTACCTTTTAGCATAGGCAAGCTGCTAGAAAAACGGGCTTCGTAGCAACTTTTGAGCTCTTCGTTCGAAGCCTTAGAGGTAAGCACTCCTTCATCCAATGCCTTGTATTTGTAGATTATCATATGAACTTCCATGTGCTATGAAGCTTCTAAATTGATTCTCAACCCTCTTCCTCGTTGGAGCTCCAAAGTAGCATTCACAAACACGTTTCCAAACTTGGCCATTTTCAGGCAGTTTTCCTGTTTTGAGAGGGCAACTTTAAGGCTTTGGAAAATGACCTAATGACTTGTTATGGATTCACCAATGCATCCAACATGTAGATAAGCACTCCATATTTGATACAAGCTCCTTAATCTTGAATTTTCATCGAGCCAATTGTGAGAACCAAGCCTCCAAAGTAGGCACCATGAAACTGTTTTGATACTTAGCCAAATTATGTTCCTTTTTGCCACTTGAGAGTGCTTCTTTGTCAAGCAATAAAAATGTGTACCGTTGGCTATTTGGGATCATATCAATCTAGGGTTCATCTATTCTGAACAACCATTAGAGATTCAAGTCATAGAGAGAGAGAGAGAGAGAGAGAGAGAGAGAGAGAGAGAGAATACGAACTAGAAGAGAGGGAGTGATGGAATCAATCTTCTTCTCCTTGCTTGCACCTTCTTCTTTCTCCTTGGGTGGATTGAATCTTCAATGAAGCTCTCCCAAGGTGTTTCCCTCTCTAAAATACTCCAAAACCCTAACTTTCTCATTCTAGGGTGGCTCTCTCTTTTTCCTTCAGCAGCTCTACTATTTATAGATGCTGGAGTTTTCGGGCAAGATCGCAAGCTGTGGGCAAAAGTTCGCGGGCGCGAACTTTTGTGTTGCGGCCACAATCTTTTTTCACGGTTAGCCCGCGAGATGAGTGGGGAAACTCTCTGTTCTTCCAGCAGCATTTCCTCCTGAAGTTCGCGGCCAAAGCACTCGGATTCGCGGTCTTGATCTTCCAGTCTTGTCCAGTGAACTATAAGGTACCTGCGCGCTGGGAAGGGAACTTGTCCCCTTCAGTTGCATCTCTCCCTCATGACCAAGAATGAGTTTTGGTAATATTAACTTGGCACCATGATATTGACAAGGAAGACACATAGAAGGTCAACATTCCAAAATTTTAGTATTTTAACTAAGAAAAGAATTACAAAATTATTAACGATAACGTAAAAATGGCTAATAATTTAATGCATTACAAAAGATTTGGCTCATTAATAGCATTTTAATAGATTTGGCTAATAAAAAAGAACCTGAAAAGGGTTTGGCTAATAAATAGTTATTACCCGTAATATTAATGTGAAGCTAAACGCAAAATTCAACTTCTAAATGCTAAATTCATTTCTTAAATACTAAATTCAACTCCTAAACCCTAAATTCAACTCTTAAACGTTAAATTCAACTCCTAAAAATCTAAATTGGCGACTGTAAATGACTAGGCCAAAAAAATCCAACGCAGGTACCGGGCAAAAGGATTCCAGCGACCAAAACCTAATCGGGCCGAAAGATACCAATAGCCAGAACCGGAACGTGGCCAAGCCAAAGGAAAATTCCGGCCGATGCCAGGTAGAACCGAATACTTCCTTTGGCCGAGTCTGGCTCGGGCCAGCTTTTTCCGTTGGCCTGACTAGGTTTGGCTCTTCAGATGATTGTTGCGGCAAGCATTGGTTTTTTATGATTGAACACTTTTTCTGAGAGTTTGATATTTGTTGTAGTTCGTGAAACTCTGCCTGTGGATCGTGTTCTTTTGTCAACTCTCCATGTGCCCCATCACTTGAGTCCGACAGAGATTAATTTGCCGGTGTGTACGTGGGATGGGGCGATGCGGAGTGGTTCTCATTCTACTGGTGGAATAGTTATCATGACCCTTACTAGGGCTATTCTTGAAGAAATTGTGCACTATTTTTCTTCTCATTCTGGTTTTACTGTTAGATTTGTAGGTCGGCAAAACAATAGGACAACCCATTTGGTGGCTAGGAAAGACCTTTCATTGTACCCGACTATGAGTCGTTTCTTTGATTATCAGGCCTGGCTGATCTCCAGGCTGTAACTACCTTTGTTTCAATCAATATATGATTATCTTTTGTAAAAAAAAAGTAGTTCGTGAAACTCCTATACCGAGACGTATATATAATAAATTTTGAATTCTATTTTTTTTGGTTGGCGGCAAATAGTAAATAGTAATGCATGGCCGCAAATAACATTTTTTTTTACTGATCTCACACACCCTTTTGAGTATACATATATGTGTATCTGGCTTTGATTCTTGTTGGTGCCATTAGTTAATTGCACTCTTCTATATTTCTCTTTATAAACGCGCAGAATCCACTCGATACGTTGGCATCATCCTTCAAACACTGCATACGAAACGCACAACAAACAAGGCACAACGAAGTTAAGATTGTAGCCCTTAGGTAGAGCATGTGGACACTAACGTAACTGCCACAATGTTTTACAAGAGATATTGATGCAAGATGCCCTGTGGTTGTAATAATTAATTTCACGAATGCACTACAAGCTAGCATCTGCAAGACAAGCTGTTTAGCTAGAAATAGGTTTGGGCTGATTGATTTAATGTTAATGAATGAATTAAATGATAATTGTAAACGGGTGCAAGCACATATGAGTGGACTGGGACATAATTTATAAATGTATGATATACCTTAATATAGATCCTCTGCAGCTTCTGTTTATAGCATGGATCGTTGGCTAGAATCACAGGTTCCGGGGAAATAGAAACTGCAAGAAAGAAAGAATTTAGCAGCAGCATTGTTACGTAACAGTTGCAATCCATCAATTAAAGAAGACCGAATGAAGTAATTAATATGATGAAGTTTTCATACCAGAAGGAGGAATTCGTTTGGACCGAGAAATAGGAGAATCTGCAAACAATCATTAGAGGTGAGAATGGCGTTAAGCAACCGAGAATCCGACCGATATCCACCACAGTTATAAGTAATGCCCATAACCTGTGCCCTAGCAAGCAGCAACTCTGACGCGCGCAGTAGATAGATATGTCGCAGCAGCAAAAGGAAGATGATGCATCTATTAATAATTAATCAGAGAAATAAAACAAACCTCGGCAATCGCCGGCGAACCCTGGAGGGACGCAAGGTCCCGGCGCCCACCGCTGAATCCAATGACTGCAGATCGATCCCCAGTTGCCGGTTCCCCCTTCCAGATCCCTTTCTGGGGGTTTCAGGCTAATATACCCATTCTGTATCGCAACTATAAATAATACGAAGCCGCTGCAGGAAGACATTTAATTTGTCTGTCACACCAACTTACGGTACGACGACGGAACTCAGAGGCTTATGCAAACCCTAACTGGCCCTCAGAGTAAAACCAATATCCTTCCTTGGTGGCTCCTTTACCTTTACAGTTCCAGACTTCCTTCTCGTCTGATTTTCTTTATATCTTCTGTTTGATGTTCATCCTAATCCTGGATGGAAAAGATAGGGCCGGCCTACCATTGCGTTCAAACGAAAAACTCAACCCACTGGGCTTCTTTTTATATAGGACAACCCACTGGGCTTTTAGTAGTCTAATAACATATTATTTCTAATATTTTTAGGGTTAAAGACACATTTGGTCACTGAGATTACAAAATCGGGACATGTTTAGTCACTAGAAAAAGTTAATATCAAATTTGGTCACTACAATTACTAAAACTGGACGCATTTAGTCACTCGCCGTTAGTCTCCGTCCAACTCCGTTAATGAAGTCCGTTAAGTGTTGATGTGGCAAACAGATTTGCCTAATCAGTCGGATATGACCCAACAAAAATAAAACCCGACCCGCCACGTCATTATAACCAACCCAACCCATGACCCAACCCTACCCAACCCTTCTTCCTCCTTACTCCCACCCCGGCACCTCCCACGACGTCGAATAAATCCTCTTCGTAATGACCGAACCGAGCTCCCCCTGTTTGTATTTGCAGCGACGGACACCGGCAGATCATGCTCGCCGACGGCGGAGGCAGGGAGGAGAATCGCCCGAACCAATCGAAAATTGCAAGGATATTCCGGTGGATACTTTCGTGCTTCGCTCGTCGCTGTTTCCATGGGGCAGGCCACCGCCGCGAAGCGAAATTGAATTTTTCGCTCAGTTCCGAACGCTGCCGCCGCCTCTTCCGTTGCCAGCTCCTCCCCCTCCATCTTCCAATCTGCGAGAGAATCAATACGAGGAGGAGGAATTGGGTGGTGGAAGCGAAATTGAATTAATTGAAACCCTAACTCAGTTCCCGTCGCCACCGCAATCATCAATCCCCTTTTCAAATCGGTGGTCCAAGACAAAGATCCAGATGCCCGCGCCACCGCCTCCTCCTCCGCCGCCGTCCCTGAATTCATCGTTCTCCCCTTCGAAGAGGTTGTTGTCCAAGAGAAAGATCCAAGTGCCGGCGCCACCGCCTCCTCTGCCGCCACCGCCTCTGCATTTGTCATTCGCCTCTTCAAAGAGGTTGTCCAAGAGGAAGATCCCAGTGCCAGCGCCACCGCCTCCTCCTCCGTCCTCCGGCCGTTTCCTCGGAGTTGTTCCTCGCCGAGAGAATCGAGATGAGGAGGAGGAGAAGGGCAGAAGAAGAGAGGAAGTTTTGACAATCAAATCTCTGCCGCCACCGCCACCTCCTCCTCCGCCATCAGTCTCCCATTCGCCATTCAGGAAAGCAACCAAAAGCAAGGGAATCCACTCATTTCCACCGCCGCCGCGGCCGCTGCCGCCAATGCGTCCTCGGCGGTCGTCACTAAAACCACTTAACTTTTCAAAGATTGGGTCCGACAGAAAGATCCAAGTGCCCGCGCCATCGTCGCCGCTGCCGGGTCCTCCGTCGGCGCCGCAAAGAGTGGTAGATCCACACAGGAGGAGGCCGGTTGAGCGTCCGCCGTCGGAGGAGATAGTAGGTGACAACGGTGGCCAGCCACCATTAAACACAATGCCTCCACCACCGCCTTTGCCGTCGTCACCAAGAATGGACGGCGAGGAAATGGGGAGCGGGCACGAGAGTGAAGGTGGGAGGAAGGAGGAAGAAGGGTTGGGTGGGGTTGGGTTGGTTTTAATGACGTGGCGGGTCGGGTTTTATTTTTGTTGGGTTATATCCGGCTGATTAGGCAATTCTGTTTGCCACATCAGCACTTAACGGACTTCATTAACGGAGTTGGACGGAGACTAACGGCGAGTGACTAAATGCGTCCAGTTTTAGTAATTGTAGTGACCAAATTTGATATTAACTTTTTCTAGTGACTAAACATGTCCCGATTTTGTAATCTCAGTGACCAAATGTGTCTTTAACCCAATATTTTTATTTCCACTTCTTCTCAACTGTAATTAGGGCTGCAAATGAGCTTAGCTGAGCCGAGTTTTACCCCAGCTTGAGCTTGACTCGTTAACAAATGAGCTGAGCTCGAGCCCGAGCCATTTATTAACGAGCCGAGTCGAGTTCGAGCTAGGCTTGTTTACTAAATTCTTAGATCGTATTTAATACATTCATTTTGTATGTCGTGTATGGTACATGTGATTGATGTTGATATGACTTGAATCAGACTATCAGCCGCTACGACTGGTAATCGGGTTCTGGGCCTGGTCTGTAACCGTTTCCTTTGGCAGATTGGATTAGGTTTAGACCCACATGGAGAAGTACTATAAATACTTCTCATACTCCTCTGTAATCTGTAATCTCCTTGATATAGTGAAACTGGCTCTCTCTCGCCCGTGGACGTAGCTAACACACATCGTGTTAGTGAACCACGTAAATCGTGTGTCGTGTTTTCGATTCTCGCTTTCGTATTCTTGCTTTGTCGATTCCGGCAATTTCCCGATCCGTAGCAGCGCGTTTATAACAATTGATGTAGCGATAAAACAAATAATCAAATGTTCAACATTAATTAATCTTATATTATAATTTTTAGGTGTCATATTGTTTAGTTAATAAATTTTAACTAGTTCAAATCATGTTATTTCATAGTATCGAAACAATTTTGTACATAATTTCTCTATAGAATTAAAAATAAGGCATATTTTCTTACATGTTCAACATGTTAAACTTCACATGATGTGAGATATATAATTTAACAATCCTATGAATTATGAAAGTCCAAATTAGATCGATTAGTCCATAAGTCAGTGATCAAGTTGGCCCTCAAACCACAATGTTGAGACATCTCATGAGCTCTAAATGAGCCAACTCAAGAGTTGAGCTCAACAAGCCACTGAGTCGAGCTAGCTCGCGAGCTTCACGAGCTGAACATAGCTAGGCTCAAGCTTGGCTCGTCAGTAAACGAATCGAGTTTCGAACGAGTTTTTCCCGATTCGAGCCTCAAGTTGCTCGCGAGTAGCTTGGCTCATTTGCAGCCCTAACTGTAATATTTGTTGCAAAGGATTAATTCAAATGAAACATTGGGTAACTAATTGATTAGTCTTTTTTTCTTATATGGGTAAGCTGGATTCATGAAAACTAGTTTTTAAGACGGATGAATTCTTCTGATTTGTCATTATTTCATGATAATAAATGATTTTGGGCCTTGTCGAAAGTAATCTTTATATTACTTGATAATTGTGAGATTGGTAATAATTAGTTCTTACATAATTTTGTTGATTGGGAATCATAAGTTATTAATGTCTATATATATTTTATATTTAAAAATTTACAGTACTTATTGTTAGCATTTGCTTAAAACTATTTCTTCATACTAGTATTATTAGCTTGTTTATCTATTAAATCGATACACAAGTAAGATAATTATGCATTAAAAAAGCAATTAGAAACTTCAAGGAATTAGTCCATTGCTAATAATGAAGCAGAAAGTTCATCATCTAATGAGTTCAAACTTTATGGTCAACAATCATCTAAATGGATAATAATTAAGAACAAATAAATTATTAAATACTAATTCATTAGTAACTAATATAGATCTTTAAAAAGTTGAGGTTGTTAAGAGCTGACGTTAACCTATGTAAACTTTTTTTTTATTCTCATGCATGCATAGAAGCGTAGCTAGTCCTCCTATATGTGCCTAAGAAGGATGCCTACTGCACAAGATTAGTTTTCTTGTCTTCCGTGATAGTAGTATAAACAATGCATAGTAAGACTCATAATAGATCAACATGCACAGAATGATTAAAACATCATATGATATAAAGTATCGATGATCACAAAGCATGTAGAATACAATAAAGCTTCTAAAGGAATATGCATTGATGATCATAACATAAAATGAGATAAGAATCTAATTAACTCATAGAAAGTACATAAGCATAATAGAATTCACATTCCTAAATAGATCAATAGCAAGACATAGAGAAGTAGAATAACAGCACCTTGGATACAAACATCGATAATGAATGCTTCTTCTTCGAATTTTAGCAGCAAATCTCCTCCTTACTATGGATTGCTGATTCGGGTCTAAATGTACACATTTTACCCCCTCATTTATTGACGCTTTGACTTTGCATTTTGTCGTCTCTCGACCTATTAGGTTGTGCTTGTTTTTTATACATTTCAGGTCCTAGCACGTGTAGAAGGGTCGAGGACGAGTTGTGGGACGATTGGAGGTTGAAAAAAGCGCAAAAACCAAAGAAAAGTCCAAAGTCCGTGACAATTGCCCCCTAATAATGAAGCACATGACTCCAAGATTCAGGCCATGTTCACGGTTTCCCATTGGAGTTCACGGTTTCCTAAGGCTGTGAACTGGAGCCATAAACCGTGAACAGTGAAGCGTCCAAGGCGAATTCTGAAGTTACTAACGCCGAGTGAGTTCACGGTCACTAAAACCGTGAACTTTGAGTGCAAACCGTGAACTCAAGTGAGTGAAGCGGTGCGTTTCGACACAGCCGTCCAAGTTCACGGCGCGTTGAGGAGTTCACGGTCGTGAACTGAAGCCGTGAGCTGAGCCCGATCCCAGTATATAATGTGAGCTGAAAGGAAGAGAGAAGGGAGAGCCTTCTTCTTGAAACCCTCAAGAGAAAAAGTGACGAACCAAGAGGGAGAAGAGGCTAGGGTTTGCTCCAAGTGAAGATTTTGGAAGATCCTCTCCCAATGAGGAGTTCTACAAGCACAAGGAGGGTTGGAGGCATCACAATGATGGTTTCTTTCTTCTTCCTTTGTGTTCTTCCTTTATCTAGCATGGAGTAGTTTCCCTTTTCACTTGGGTGTTGTAGAACCCTAACTCCTATCATGAAATTGATTGTGTGGATTGAATGATTGTGTGATGGAGGTGTTTAATTTAAGGTTTGAGGTATTATTTATGAATGATTGTGTTGTGTGAAAGCCTATCAATCTAATTTCCATTCTAACCTAACTTAGAGAGGAGACCTCCTTTGGTTAAGAGACTCTTTTAGAGATGGGTTTATTGGGCATTCCATGCCTTCTATTCTAGGTTAATTAAGGGCAAACCTCTAATCTTGAATTAGACATCTGGGTTAATGATGATTATATCATCCAAACCCTTGGTTTGAGGGAGAAGGTAAGTCAACCCTAAATAGCTTGGGACAAGAGGGCTACAATTGTAGCCTTTGACTGCTACCTTGGCCTACCGATTGGGAGAATGGTTTCCAACCATTGTTGCACCTCCAACAGGTCACAATTGCCTCGTTACACGCTGCTTCATTCAATCCCACGGTTCTTGGTAGTTAGTTAGGGGAAAGCAACACTCGAATGAAGCTCATCACTTTGAGTTTTCCACCCATTTTACCTTACTTGCTCGTTTTCATTTGTTGTTTTCATAGTTTTGAACCCAAAACCATTTTTCTAGATAACAACTTAAGCGATTGAAGTAGGGATACATGGACCGGCCCTGGTTTGACAATTAAATACTTGCCATATATTGCACCCGGCTAGAGTTTTAAAACTTGGGGCTCTAGTTGGGATTAATTCGCGGTGTAGTTTCGTGCGAGTCAATTGCTAATCATGCCCCTAGGGCAGATTGCTAGTAAAGGTATTGTGTAAAAGCTCTAGCCTACCCCTCCTACTTATACTAGTTACACAAGAGGTTTCTAGTATTTTTCTCTCTTAAAGTCGGCCAAATCCGTCCCTATCAGACTTGAACTCTGTTTCCTTCGAGCGACAATCTGTACTGATGTTGGGCCGCCGCTCTAATTTTTCTTGTAATTGGTTGATTATCGGCTAAGTAACTCCTCCTCCAATTTATGGAGCGTCGACTAGTAGAAAAATCTCTAATGGGCCTCGGTAAAAGTTGGCCCTACTACACTACTAGATCTGCACGACTAGTAGGAAAAATTCCTCCTCCATCTCTGTTTGAGTGCATGAGCTTGTATTCTCGTCCATATTCTTATCCATTGAGTCACTTGATGATCCATATTCTTCTTGAGTATTTTATAACCTTGAAAATCACAAAACAACATCATAAAGGCAACAAATGGTACAAAAACACACTGTAACATCCCAACCTTTGAAACCTTTGAACAATAGTTTTGCTCTGGAGCATTTTTAAAATTTCTTTCTAACATCGCAACCTTTGAAACTTTTGAACAATAGTTTAGCATGAAAATTTGCAAGGAGTATGTAGTATCCCGAATTGTTTGGATCTAACTCAATCAGCTAACTTGAAGCTACTTTAGCAAGTTCAACATTTCCATGGATGCGGGAGGCACCAGGCAATGTGCCCCAAACACCGGCATAAGGTTGGAAAGGCATGCTCTTTATGATACCATATCTTCATTCAACTCACTAGCACGACCAAACATATCTACTAGGCAAGCATAATGTTCCATCTTAGGAGAGATCTTAAATTCTTCAGTCATGTAACGGAAGTAGAATTCCATCGTCTACTTGGCCAGCATGCTGACAAGCAGATTGATTCGGGTCCAATTGTACACATTTTACCCCTCATATCTTGATAGTTTGAATTTGCATTTCATCGTCCCTCGACATATTTCACTCTAGGTTGTGCTTGTTTTGACACATTTCATGTCCTAGCACGTGTGGGAAGGTCGAGGACGAATTTTGGGACGATTGGAGGTCAAAAAGTGACAAAAAGACCGTGACAATTGCCCCGTAACCGTGAACAGCGAGGCATCCAGCGAGGTTTCAGACGTTACTGACGACCAGGCAGTTCACGGTCTCTAAGACCATGAACTTGGAGCACAAACCGTGAACCCATGAGAGTGAAGCGGTGCATTTTGGAGAAGACACTGAGTTCACGGACGCGTTTAGGTGTTCACGGCCGTGAACTGGCCAACGCGGCCGTGAACTGGTCACTTTCGAGCAAATATGAAGACAGCAGCGGGGAGAGAGAAAAGAGAGCTAGTTTTAGAGAAGGAACACTTTCTTTCTCTATGGTTTCAACTCAAAACACCAAAGGGGAGTTCTAGTGAGAGAGGGAGTGATCTTGGGGCTTAATTGAAGGTATTGATCAAGCTTGGAAGCTAGGAATCAAGCCTAGAAGAAGAAGATGAAGATCTAAAGGTTTCTTTGTAATCTCTCCCTCTCTCTCTCTCTCTAGAAAGTCACCCTCTTCTCTTGGGATTAAGAACCCTAGGTCTAGATTTTGGTTTGTTGTTGATGGATGTGACAACTTACTAGTTTGATTGATGATTTTATCTAATTGATGGATGTTTTAATGGATGGCATGAGTTTTGATTTCATTTTCATGTCTTGAACTTTTGACCTAGGAGGGAGATAATCCCCTTAGAGCCCCTTTTAGGCGTCTTCGGGTCACTCCTATCGTATATTGTCCAGGTAGTCCTCGAGGGAGTTGATTTCATTGGTCTCCTTGCAATATATGAAACGCTAGGTTGAATAGAGCACCTACCCATCCATCAATTCGCCGTTCAGGGTCATTCCCGAGGGAGTCCATCTCTAAACGGTAGTGTATTTGAGTCGATCGAGCTAGGAGGATACTCAGCATCGATCCAAAGGTCGGAAATAGAGGGATTTAACCCAAGAGAGCTCCCAACCTTGTAAATAGCTAGGTTAGGGGTTAGTCTAGGTTAGTTAGCTTAGTTTTTCTAATCACTATCCTAGGTTGGCTAGATAACGAACCCTAAACCTGAAGTAGGGTAAGCCTAGATCCCCGTGGTACGATAAATTTTTATTGCTTGCTTGCCCTATGCTGCACCCGATCGGCGATTATACTTGGCCGTCAATTGGGATGTTGTAGTTAGAATGAGTTACGGATATTACAACAAGAAATTGACATCGTCAGGATGAATGCCAATTTCCAACATCCCATGGAACAAAGTAGAGTCTCATCCAGACAACCGTGTTTAGCATAAGCAACAATGATGTGATGGAAACCGATCTCCTTATTATTATTAGGATTATTATTAGTAATATTTTAGTATAATTAGGTTTATTATTAGGGGTTTCCTATCTCTTCCTATATAAGTGTACTTTGTGGTTTCATAATAATGAATAAGAAGAATATTAAGAAAAAGCCTTCCAAACCCTAATCTCCTTATCCTCTCAATTCTTGTTATCAATCCCTTTAAGGCCTAGACCGATTCTTCTCTTCTTCTTTCCCAAATCCCAATCTCAATCCCTAATTCTGTTTGTACGAACCTAATTCCCAAATATCAAACCTGATAGGAACTTTGTTCCTATCATTTGGTATCAGAGCCTATTTCCGAGAGCGAGTTCGTCACAACTCTTAACCAGGGTTAGCTTCCTATCAATATGAGCCCGATGAGTAGATGTTCGAATCTCTTAAATAGTACCTTAATAAAAAATATAAACCCTATATCACCCTTGTAAAAAAAGAGCTTGATGAGTACATCAAAACTCACCGTTAAGGAACTGTTGGACTAGCTGGAGGCGACTCTCGAAGCCATCTAGGGCAAGAGGAAGACGACGACGGTTGGCAGCTCGACGGTTGCCCTTGCATAAGTTCGGACGGGAATGGGACCCAAGACATGGCCGAATGACATCGTTTCCGCGGCGATGGCAGAGGCGGAGGAGGAGATTCCAGCTTACGCGGGTGCTGGCACGGAGGCGAAGGTGACGGTTCCGGAAGGAATCACCATCAAGGAGAAGCTGAGAAGGCCAGAAGCTGGCTAAAATCCTCCTAGCGACCGGCGGAACTCTTAGATACTTGAAAGGAAGACAGATCCGGTAAGTCGCATGGCCATCCTGGGCATGCCAAGGACTACGGTTCCAATGGCAGCGTTAGTCACCAAGAAGATGAAGCAGGAGTTGGAGTTAGAGTCGGAGGTGAGTGGCGGGTCAATGGGCTTACCTTTCCTCAACCTGGTGAAATGGCCGTTGCCGGGGGATGAGAAGCGGACCGAAGGCGGCGATGGTGACCCTCATCCATGTGAGCAGCCAAGTCTCTCCTTCCCTAAAGCGCATTTGCAACAATCTAGTGGGCCAAAGAGTTGCGTTATAAAACGGGTCATTCGATGATGGACTAGCTCGTATGGGGACAAGATTGGCAATACAAACTATATGACCCCTTCTCTCCCATCCGATAGAGTTTGGGCCCAATAATTTAATTGGGACTTTTGGAAGAAAAATGGGCTACGATTGTTAGATACTGAGGGTGAGTTTATTAACTTGGAGGAAGAGAGCTGTTCCATAGGATCCGACAAAGCAAGGTGTCTCAATGAAGAGGCGGAGAGAATTGAAAGAAAAAGAAACACAAGAAATTGAGCAGTCGACATGCGAATTGCGTGAGAAAGAGGCAATAATGGATCAAGTTATCAACCTTGAGGGCAATGTTGGTTTCAAGAAGGAGGGAATGATGGAAATCGATTTCTTTTATTATTATTATTAGTAGTAGTAGTGGTAGTAGTAATCGTCTTTTAGTAGAATTAAATTTATTATTAGGGTTTCCTATTTCTACCTATATAAGTGTACTTTGTAGTTCCATAATAATGAATAATAAGAATATTAAAAAAGCTTTCCAAACCCTAATCTTCCTATCTCATTTTTATTTTCCCGTTGTCGAACGTGCACCGAGCGAGTTTCAAGTTACCACATTTGGCATGATACATGTCGATCAATGCACTTTGGTCTTTGGGCAAACAAATCATAATCAACTGTGCTCGCGAGGGAATGGGTTAGGGTGATTACTTATTTTTTAGTAATCATGGTGGCAACCTCTTTATATACCATTTGATTAATTATTTTTCCTTCTTTTTTAATCTTACGGTCAAGATTCTTTTAGGGCAATTTTGGAAATGAAAAAGTGACCACACCTGATTATTCTATATAATCTACCCAAACCCTAATTCTACCCTCCCTCCAGCCAAACCCGACGCGGTCGCCTCCACCACTCCCGTCGCACTAATCCTGTCGGCCGCAGCCCCGGCGATGACTCCGTGGCGGCCACCCCCCGGCAATGACTCCGTGCCCGCCACCCTCGGCCACGCAGCGGCCAACCTCCCCTCTGTGTCGGTGCCCTCCTACTGCTCTCTCTCCATCTCCCTCCCGCTGCTCTCTCTCCATCACAACATACATACCCAGATATGATTTTGGTGGGTACAGAGTACAGTAGCAGCCATATTGGAACCATGTCCCAGCAGCCCTAAGAATTATATACAAATACAACCATAGTTATAGTAGACATGAAAACCTAGATCTGGTAATTTTTTTGTTTTGGTATTAGTTCATTGCTTTGTTTATGAGATGGTATAGTTTGTTTTTCATAATGATATTGATTTATTTCTGCAATGGTATTGTTTTGATTTCACAATAGTAGTTATATTGATTGATTTTGGTATTGGTTGACTCTTGTAATGGTATAGATTGTTTGTATTGGTAGTTTTAGTATAATGGTATCACTTTATTTGTGCAATGGTATTGTTTTGGTCTCACAATAGTAGTGGTATTGGTTGTTTTGGTATTTGTTTGACTTTTGTAATGGTATAACTTTTTTATATTGGTAGTTTTCATGCAATGGTATAGATTTATTTTTGCAATGGTATTGATGTTTTTCAAAGTGGTAGTGGCTGTCTAATGGATTGATAGTGATTTCGTGTTTTTTATTTTTTTGCAGAAAGATTGAGAAAAATATGGAAAGAAGATCTGGCTGTAGATTACGGAAATGAGAGAAAGAGAATGAATTGTAATTAATAGATTTTTGTAATTACCTAAAATCTAATTTATTAAAAAAATTAATTAATATAATTTATTTTTCATGCCCAATTTACCCTTAGTAACCACGGTGATTACTACATTTGTAGTAATCACCGTAACCCCTCCCTGCTCGTGAGTAAAACGGTGTGTATATCCTCGTATTGGAGTTAGGACAAGTCTGTGCAAGTGGATAAAGCAGCAGAGATGCTTATTCGGTTATATGTTAGTCCTTATTCCTTTCCCATTTGCCGGAACAGTTCTATGGCCTCTGCTGGTTTGCTGTTCTGGGTACAGCTAGTAATTATGGAGTTCCAACAAACAGCATCTTTTACATGCATTCTTCTGAAATTTTGGTGAGCAAGATCCAACCTTCCACATTTTGCATACATGTCCATAACAGCACTTTCTAAATGAACATTACCTTCTAATACTGGCCCATTCTTCAGGATTTTGCCATGCAATTCCACGCCCAGTTTCAGAGCCGCTAGGCTGGCACATGCAGGTAAAGATGATTGCCATGGTGAGGGAGTTTGGACTCATTTTCTCCTGAAGAAACCACCTAAACACTTCTAAAGCACTATTGGCCTTGCCATTTAGCACGTACCCTGAGATCATAGCCATGGACATTACCAGATCAATGCTGCTGCTTTGGCTATAAATCTGTACGCCATTTCCACATTCCTACACTTACAGTAGATGTCAATAAGTGCACTTTTCAAGAAGACGTCCAAACTTATACCATGCCTAAGTATATAGCCATGAATTTCCTTTCCAAGTGTGAAACTCATGGAGTCTGCAACTGATGGAAGAAAAGTTGCAAATGTCCGTCCGTCTGGTTTAACGCCTGCAGATATCATCTCCTTAAGCAAATTTGAACCTTCTTCCATAAACCCATGTTGCACCAGTCCAGCCATCATGCAGTTCCACTTAACCAAATCAGTTTGAAACATATTATCAAACAGTTTGCGTGCATCAGCCAACCATCTGCATTTAGAATGCACGGAGACTAGTGTATTTGCAACATGAGGATCGAACTGTAACCCATAAGTAACACAAGTCCATGAATCAAAGAGCCAAATCGAATCATTGCATCTGCTGAGCAGACAGAAAGAGCGCAAGCAAACATAACTGCAATGGGTATTATACCCGAATTTTGTATCTCACTGAATGCTTTCAGTGGTCTACCTGACTGCCCATATTTTGCGAAACTGCTAAGCATCACGTTCCACAGACCACAATCTTTTTGAGACATTCTATCGAACAGTAGACAAGCATCCTGCAGATGCGCATTCTCAGCACATAACTTCACTAACGAGCTACCCATGTGCATATCCAGTCAAAACGCACGACTAAAACATCATCTTGAATTAATTTGGCCAGTGCAACATTGTTCAACCCACCACAGGCTCACACTACAGAAGGGAATGTGTATTTATCCGGAGAAACACCAGAAGTCCACATTTTGAAGTAGAATAGTAAGACCAAATCAAAGCGACCCAGGTTATTAAGTCCTCTGATCATCCAATTCCAAATCATGGTATAATGTGAAGGGACGTGATAAAACATTTAGACAGCATCCCTGAAGCTGTCACAGAGAATATACATCCTCAAAATCTTTGGCCCCAGCACCCCATTGTCAAGTAATCCATGGAGTATGCACTGTGCATGAACTTGCTTCCCTTGCCCGAAATTAGAAGTTCCAGAGCAGAGTTGCTGCATGTTGTATTCAAGTCTGCTTACTACAGCCTCATCAACCCACTGGGATGATATGGCAAGAGAATGTGTTAGGCAAGTGCTTGAGTTACTAGCTGTGAACAACCCACTGATGCTAGGGGAGAAATGTTGGTGGAGCTGTAATTTACGATGATCCATCTTAAGAAGAACATAAGCATTGTAGCTAATGGTGAGTTGTCTCATGTTCACCATCTCACTTACAGTTGGTTTCTAAGCAACAACCAGCCTCTCAACCAGTTCAGTCCCTCTTGGTATCACTGTCAAAACAGGGAAGAATTGAGGGCTGAACAGGAACTGGAAACAATAATAATTTGTTGGCTCACAATAAAGTAAATGCTGAGAATTGAAACTGACTCAGAAAACAGAAATGTCTTAGGTTTGCAGATGTTTTTCCAAAGAAATTATACTTACTACTTCAATTTAAAATTTTATTTTCCAAAGAAATTGACAGTAAAACTAGATAAATTTTCAGATGTTATATATATAACCAACCAATAGCTGTGCTCTATGAGGCTTACATCAAGTACAATCTTATATAATAACTAACATTAAATTATAAAGCTCAACACAACCAAATATAACTACATCTAAGCTACTAGGAACTAGATAGACTCGAGATAATTCCACATACGACTCCAAATTTCGTAAGGTTTATCAGCATAACATAAATCTGAGCTGAGGGTGATATCCTAATTGGTTGGTTGTTCTTAAAGTCTGAGGCACAAAGGTCACAGAGGAAGGATGCAACAAGCTTTTGAAAATGGATAAGTGATGTTTAAATAAATGCCCACATGAAAGAGAAGTTCAGACAATCAATTTCAAACATCAATTGGAAGCAAGTATGTAGAAGAGAGTGACAAAAAGCCAGTGTACAGCTGAGAACTGACGATGTTACTAAAGCCAATTTTCGTGTTTGGCCAACACACCATGGTATAACTCAGCTGAATTCTATTTCTTTACAAAATTTGTTCATGTTTTTTGATTCGACTGAAAAGAAAACAGCACAGCTAAAGTAGGCAAATCATAGCACCACTTTTTTACTTGACATATGAGGAAAAGGCTGAAGCTTTATGGGCAGAACCTCAGAAACCTATATAGTATGAATGGCGCTATTCTCAAATTGTCATCGCCGTACAACCAGTCGATCATAATTACGCAAACTCTTGAGACATCATGGAACCAGAGGTCTAATATCACTTCAAGCCAAGAAGTTGGCTATCTGATAATTTCAAACCAATTTCCCTGGTAACTGAATAAACAAAACATCTTTTTCAACAATCTTGCAATGCTAGAGAGCAGTCTTCATCCCCGCTAAGATCTTGCTTATGAAGTAGATACTTTGTGGATGAACCTCATCATTCTCATTGTCTAAGCTAACAAAAGTATCCTTGTTTGGAATATGCTTGTGGCAAAATCATTTCACTAGACCCTACAATGCCAGTATCCACGGTATGGTATTACCATTTCAAAGTTCCTAGCACTTAAATGTTAAAGTTAGACAGGGATTGATTATCAGCCAGAAACCGCAGCAACAACAGGAGACCTGTTTAACACGAACAAACCTTCACTCCCATGACCACCATTAATAGAATTTGTTGGAGTTGGACCCTGAATACATTTCACAACGAGGCGGTGTTTATGGGTTAGGACTAACTAAAAAGGCTCGATAGCTAAAGCCTTTTAAGTTTTATCTTTGTATTTGCATTCGTTAATGAATATAACTAGTATAAGACTACAAACAGGTGTGCTAGCTAGTAGCCTTTCAAGTTTATGGGTTTGGACAAACTGAACAGGTTAAGCTAACCTGCTTAAATAGCTTCCTATGACGGAATTCATACTTTTTAGGATCTTTCAGAGTAAGGGATCTCCTCTGAGGACCCACAATTTGAACAATTCAGTTCAGTTCAGATCAATCATACCCCTAATTCGAGTTGCTAGGAAAACCTACCAAGATACATGGTAACTCACAAGGAAGTACTGCTAATAAGGTTGATAAAGATTTCGAACATGAGAACTTTCAAACATCAAAACTCTGATATCATGCAAGGGAATCTTGTCATCTCAATAGTTCAAAAAGTGGGCAAAGGGTCTGGAACTGGATTTTAAACAATGAATAAACAAGTTCTGAACCAGAATTGAAAATCAACCCACAAGTTCTAACAGATAATGAAGTTGACACAAATTATAGCTTACCATCGCAGGAAGTAGGAAAGATACTGTTATCTTGTTCCACAATCTCATACAGTGTCTTCCATGAACACTTGAAGTTTATGATCAAGCATTTACCTGTTCTCTCCACGTACACTGACTGTTCACAACCACACGGCAGAAGTACAATCTGGGCACAATTCCAGTTACCAATAATGGAATTATCTGAAAACGGTAGCTCAATCACCTAACTAACATGAACTGTATATCTTAACTGCATTGGAAGCAGTAGCAGCAGACTCTCTTCTCTGCATCTCATTAACATTTAACAGGGTGAAATTCACCCACCACCCTACTCGTTACCCCTAACCTCCTCATCGACGGAGCAGAGCCAAGAACAAGGCCAGCGAACGTCAATTGGAAGAGGAATTGTGGGCGGGAGAGGAGGCGACGGATTTCGGCGGTGGTGGAGAAACTAATTGAGCGAGAGTGAGCTCAAGAAGTCCGGGGCGGTAAGGGTTTGAGAGGGAAGAATTGGGAGAAAATGCAGAAAAAGTAAGAAAACAGAGTAAGGTCAAAATGGAGAATCCCGTTTATGATTTATCAATCAATTCAAAGAATATTTCGTTTGTACATGAGGAAAGAAAGTCAAGAAACAAACCAAAGACCATGCTACCCTCGTCTTCTTACTCCTCCGTCACTTTCTCTACTCTTTCTTCCGCAGATACAGAATCGTGAAGAGTACCGCCGTGCCGATCATTCCCATCACCACAAGACGCTTCTTCTTCTGGGTTTTTACCTCAGAGCCTCCCTTCAATTCATCATCTGACTTCTGAGTTTTTGCGGCAGGCTCCTTCAGTTCCTCTTCCAGATTCTTCTGGATTTTCGCGGCAGCCCCTTTCAATTCCTCTTCCGGCTCCTGAGTTTCCACCGGAAATCGCTTCAATTCCTCTTCCGGTTTCTGGGTTTCCACCGGAAAACCCTTCGACGTCTTCTGGGTTTTCACCGGAGAGCTCTCCGAATCCTCGTCGGTTTCCGCCGCAAACACCTTCAGCTCCCCGTCTGACGTCTTCCGGGTCTCTGCCATCTTGAACGTCTCAGATTGTTGTTTCAATGTGGGCGATTCTTCCTCCTTCTTCTCCATCCAAGCACTATAATCCTTCCACAGCTGATATACAACAGCGAAGAATCCGACGAAGGCAATTGTGGTGTTTACCCTCGCTGAATCTTTATCTTCTTTTCTCCATTGCTTCATCTGACCAAGAATTTTATCAGCAATGGCTTCCCCAAATGATTTCGGATCCAGAACTACAAGTGGTGACGGACGAGGATCGGAGGCGGGAAGAGTTCGCCGGCACTCAGTAGAATTTTCAGGACGAGGAGGAGCAGGATCGGAGGCGGGAAGAGTTCGCCAGCACTCAGTAGAATTTTCAGGACGAGGAGGAGCAGGATCGGAGGCGGGAAGTGTTCGCCGGCACTCAGACTCAGTAGAATTTTCAGGACGAGGAGGAGCAGGATCGTAAGTGGGAACAATTCGGCGCTTAGTAGAATGGCCCAGACGAGGAAGAGGATCAAAGGTGGGGAAAAGAAGTGTAGGAGGTGAAGTGGAAGGCTTTCTGGCGAGGTTCAGGAGCAACTGAACCTGCCTCGCCATTTTCTTGAGCAAGGTTTCTTGCAGGCAGGAGGAGGTATTGCAGGCAGGAGGAGGTAATTTGATTTCTCAAAATTGAAAAGGAGAAGTTCGTTGAAGAGCGGGAATGCAATTCACATATACAGCAGTACCATCACGGTGACCGGGCGATTTGGCTGTGGCGACGTTGCTGTTGCAGGCTCCCCACCACATGGCGCCTCATGATTGGCTGGAGTAATGTAAATTATTATTAGAATCACTATTTTTTTATTGAAATACTAATTTTCAGTTCATTTACCACTTTTCAATTCCAAGAGTTTTAACTCGGTTAGTTAGTGGGAAAATATTAAATACTCGTTTAATACACGTATACATTTTATCGGTTTAAATTTTTTGTATTCGTATTATTGTTAAATTGTTTCATTTTTTTATGGTTCCCTTATTAAACACATATAAAAGCCGTATAATATGTTTAGTATCTGTATTTAATGAATTTAATTGCTAAGTTAATTATTTATTTTATATATTAATTTTATGTTTTAAAACTATTGACGTACTATTAAATGTACCACTAGTTTAGAGACGAAATAAAACACTCGAATGTATTTTATACTTACATTTTATACTAACTACTCTTCGGATACTTTATGTTAATATTACCAAATTTAAGACAAAATATTAGAACACCTTTTTAAACGATCGATCAATATATAAATCCAAACTAAAATTGAAATAACAAAGTTTAATAGTACATTCGAACGATTTGTTATGCATTTTATACATAGTAAAATTACCTAAATTGCTACAAATGAAATGTTGATTAAATACATTGCATTTTCTCTGCCACTTCATATTATGTCCTGTTTCAAACTCCCTTTCTTCATTTGTCGTCTTCTGGATAAACATGTGGCCCGATTTTGGTGGGGAGTTGAAGAGGGTCGCCCTCGGGTTCGATGGATTTCCTGACGGAACTTATGCACAAGCAAACATGATGGGGGATGGGATTTCGGCGGTTCGAGCATTTTAATCAGGCCCTCCTAACTAAGATTGGATGGAGGATTCTTAACGAATCAGAGTCCCTCCTATCCCTGATTTATAAAGGGAAATACTTTCTGACATGCACTTTCCAAACAGCGACCGCGACATCTGGCTCATCTCGGGGATGATAGAGTATTCTCCATGACCGTCTCCTTCTTCAACGAGGAATGTGATGACATATTGGAAATGACCTTCAGGCATCTATCCAGCATTCCAACTGGGCCCCGTGTTCACATCCTTACCCTCGGCATTGTAATCCCCTTTTCATCCCGGAAAGGAGTGATCCAAAGGTGGTCGAGCTTATTGATCCTTGGGGGGAAGGCTGGAGGCTTCAGTCTCTTCTGCAGATGTTTCCACCGGACGTAGTTCGTGGTATCACATCAATTCCCTTACCTCGTGGAGGAGTAGAGGATAAGTTGATTTGGCATGATACATGGGATGGGGTGTTCTCTGTTAAATCTGCTTATCACCTTGCGGTTTTGGTGGATAGACATGTAAATGAGTGGCGACCCACGGTCAGCTGGATGGTTAGAATGAGTTGGATGCGGATATGGGCGTTAAAGATTCCGGCTAAGTTAAAATTGTTCTTGTGGCAAATTTGCACATGTATCTTGCCTACTACTAAAGCTCGGATTGAGAAACAGATCCAAATTTTACCTCGATGCTCGGTGTGTTGGGCGGAATCTGAAACAATAGAACACCTAGGGCAATCGCTACAGCCCTCTGAACTCACTCGGGATTAGAGCATCTGGGCAGGGTTTGCCACGTCAGAATTTTCCATGTTTCCTTAAGAAATGTTTGCTTCGGATGACCCAGTTGGATCAGATTATGGCTCTGGTGGTGCTTATATGGCGTATTTGGAAATCTAGGAACTAGGCTGCCTTCGAGGTAAGCAGTTCCTGATTCCTCAACTGATGTGTCAGTACCATCAGCAACTCCATGAATGGGTGTCCATACCGGATGATAGGTTGGTTCAGGATCAGGTGCCTTTGCAACGTAATCTGAGGGAGGTAGGCCCTTCTATCGTCTGCATGTGGGATGGTGCGGTATGTGCTGGTTCACACTCAGCAGGTGGGCTGATTTTGAAGGATGATGGAGGGTCTGTGGTCTTAGCAAGAGACATGGTTTTCGAGAATATTGTTGAGCCGCTTTTGGTAGAGGCTATTGTCCTCCGTGAAGCGACTCAGTGGTGTCAGGATCTTGGTATTGCTCAAGTTTTGTTTGAGCGAGATGCGAAGGTGCTGATTGATAAAATTAATGTCGCATATGCACAAGATAAAGGCGAGGGAGGATCCAGCGGCTCGAAGAAGGAAATGGCAAGGAAGAGAGTCTGGTGACTCGAAAGTTGTGGCTTGCGGCTCTCTGCTGAGAACCGCTGTGTCAATTTTCGGAACGTCGGGAACTCTATTTTCTGACGACGACAGAGCAAGGGAAGAGAGAGAGTGTGAATTGGGTGGAGACATGGGGAGCAAGTTGATCCAACCTAGTAGTGCACTTCCATGGATCATTAAGAAGCTCTCCCCTAGATTGGTTTGCATCAATTCAACCCCAATTACAGAATTGAGGTCGAGCAAAAATACCCATGGAAACGAACAAACACGACCAAAATTTGGGGTTATTGGTTGGAGAGTTTGGGGTCGATTCGATCCAAACCGCTGATGAAGAAACATCGAGGGAGGGTATGGGTAACTATAGGGGTCATCAATTCCGTGCGGGAATACCTGAATGTGAAAGCCCCAAAATCGAATTCGACATTCTGGGTTCTACATTTTTGAATAACAACAATGGCGGGAAAACCGAAATTGACGATTCGACGATGATGGTGATCAGTAGATACTAGAGAGTGGACCAGAACATTAATCGGAAGTCTGGAGAAGCGCGATGGAGTGTTGAATTGAGTTGGAGATCCTTGGGGAAGAAACCCCAATTTGCTCGACGAAGCACAGTGCCCTAAATTGTCAAAACATGGTGTTCGCCCAGCCTACATTGGATGCAATTTGGGATCAATATTGTGACTCTTCCGAGAAGAAGAAGGCTCAAGCTTTAAGGGAAAATATTTTTCAACATGGGGGCCTGATATGATCCCAAATTGCTTGCATTACAAGCTTTCATGGATTGATCACAAAGCAAGTTCAATTGGGAGGAAGGAGGTTGAATTTTGGTTGAGTATTTTCTGTGTTTCAGGTCGCAAACGTTGGAGGCTTGGTTCTCTCAATTGGCTCGGTGACTCGTCCCGAATACCATAATAAATTCTCGCCTAAGGTCCAAGTATAAACCTTAGCCAGGTGCAGTACAGGATAAGTATGTTTAAATATCAACCCGGGCGGCCGGTCCATGTACCCCTACTTAAGTCATTTGAATCATTATGTAGCAACAAAATTTTGCTTGAAAGTTTGCTAATTAAAATAAAATAAGGAAAAGGTAAATGGTTTTGAAAGCTCTTTGTGAGAAGGATCACTCGGGTGTCGCTTCCCCTAACTACTACCATGGTATGGGAATTGAAACAATTGCTATGGGCAAGGTAACTGCGAACCACAGAAGGATGCAAATATGGTCGTAGACCACACTCTCGATTGCTAAACCAAGGTATGCATTATAGGCCGTGTCACTCGGCCCTCTCGGTTTAGGCAATCGGTGGTTGACTTACTCCCTCACTCAATTCAAGGGTTGGACGGCTTAATCGCGCGATTCGCGCCTAACCAATTTGCTTAATTCAACATTGAGGTTTGCCCTAAATTAACCTAGTTAGGTGATGTGATTCCCCAGCCAGACTCGACATAAGGAATAAAGGAATTACTTAAGGACTAAGTCATTGCTTTTGGGAGGATTCATGGGAGATTCTTTCTTCATTTCTTTTCCCTTTTGGGCGGATCATTGCTTTATTTCCTTCTCCTTTTGCACGGATCATTGATTTATTTCCTTTCCCTTTTGGTATTTGCATTCCTTATTTGATAGAGAGGATTATTAAGCTTTAAATAAGCGTAGATACATTGTTTTGTAACCTCTATAAATAGAGGAGGAATGGCCTATGGGAAGGCATACTTTGATGAATGGAAAAACCCTTTGGTTCTTGAGTATTTGCTCTTGAATGTGAGTTTGGTGGATTTCAAACTCGTTGAGCTCTGTATCGATCAAGTATTCTCCTTGATTGTGGTCGGGCATCTACCCTGATATTGTTCGAGCCTCTTCCCGTGTGTTGAAGTTGCACGACAATCCCTTTCCATCATATCTTTTTATTTTTGTGTTCTTGAGAAAATCCAAGAAAAAAACCCTAAAAAGTGAGATCTGCGTATTCTGATTCGTGAGCGAGTTTTGATTCCTAGATTTCGCTTACATCATTAGGTGACTTAAAAAGTTAAAGGAAAAAAAACTCGATTGAGTCTCCGTTGGAAGGGGGATTTTCCTCTCTAATCTAGGTTAAAGTGGCTAATTAGATTGCTAAGCACCAACATGCACAAACCTAAGGATGCTAAGCAAAATTATGCACAATCCTTAGGTAGGGGTGTCAGATCGGTTTCGGTTTTTCGGGTTAACCCGAAACCGAACCGATATATGCTCTTTCGGTTTTCGGTTTCTCGGTTTCATCCCGCATATGCTGTCAGCGGTTCGGTTTCAGTGAAACCCGAAAACCGACACCAGCCCGAGAACCCGAATTCAATAAATGTCGTTTATGGTGAGAATTGAGACGACGCTGCAATTCCGGGCCGGGTGAAATCCCTACTTTTCGCCTCAAGTCGCCATTACCTTTCAGCAAACGCTCAAACCTAGCATCGCCCGGTGTAACTCCCTCGCCGTCACCGTCCTTGCCGCATCGTTCTCGCCGCCATCATCTGTAACGATTGAGGTCGAAAGCTGGATCTTTCCCGGCGAGTTAATTGAACATACTGTGGAATTGAGCAGAGAATTAGGGAAGAGGAAGAAGAAAGAAGAGTACAGAGAAGAGAAGGAGGAAGAAGAAAGACAGAGATAGGGAAGGAGAAGAAGAACAGGGGAAAGAGTTCTGCAATTTCTTATTCGATTGATTGTTTTATGGGCTGCCAAATTACAAAAGACAACCCCAACTCTACCTTTAGTACATTTAAGCTCCCATCGTTACATCATCATTCTCGCCGCCAGCGGGGAAACTCAACAGCCGCCGTCGAAACCCATCTTCTGCAATTTGGGTTAAGCTAACAACCGAAACCCGCAAGCTGCAATTTCGGGTTCGGTTTCGGGTTGTACAGTAACGGGTTCGGGTTGCCGGGTTTCCTCTGGTTTCGGGTTCGGTTACCCAACCCGAACCGAACCAGCACCCCTATCCTTAGGTTGCTAAGCACCAACATGCACAAACCTAAGGATGCTAAGCACAAAACATGCACAATCCTTAGATTGCTAAGCACAAGCATGCACAATCAAAATGAATAATACCTCAACCAGGGAATTAAACAATACCCAATGACAATCATTCAATTCACATAAAAGAAACTACATGGTAGCTAGTTAGGGTTTCACAAAATCCAAGTGAAAAGAAATCTACTCCATGCTAGAAATGGGAGAAACAAAAGGAGAAGAGGTAGAAATCATCTTAAAGGAGGCTTCCAATCTTCTAGACACTTGTGCTGAACTTCTCTTGAGGAGAATCTTCCCAAATCCCACCTTGGAGCAAAACCCTAGCCTCCTTCTCCTTTGGTTCGTCTTTCTCTCTCTAAAAATCTGAAGAAGGCTTTCTCACACAATGGGCTCTCCCCTTTCTCTTCCTTTGAGCTCGGCTTTTAAACAGTGAACGAGCTCAGTTCACGGCCGTGAACTCTGAAACGCATCTGTGAATTGAAGATGTGCGCCGAAACGCACCGCTTAGCGACCGTGAACTCAATTAGCGTCAGTAACTTGCATTTTGGCCCTGGACGCCTCAAATTTCACGGTCAACGGCACTTCTTCGCGATCATACAAGACCATGAACTCACCGTTTGTCACCTCTTCTCCCGGTTTTTGCTCCTTTTCGTCCAACTTTCGACTCTGAGGCTGGTTTCACCTGTTAAATCCCGAAACACGCTAAAACACTAGAAACATAGCGTAAAACCACCCTTTTAGGAGCACAATTGCTACAAACGACTAAGGAAAACGGGGGCAAAACATGTACAATTATGCCCGAATCACTCCCCCACAGTTAGACGTTCGCTTTTCCACAAGCAAACCATTTCACACAAGGTAATATTTCAACCTACACAAATACTTTGGGGACAACTCAAAGGGAACAAAGTGGGAATTCTCCGTGGCTATTGGCAATTAACACACGGATTGTTGCAAGCAATACCGACATCCACCACAAACGACATTCGAAGCCACGAAAAAACGGGCAAACGAAAAGTTCTCACCTTGTTCATGGATCAATGCAAGTCTCAACAATACCACTTATCAACCACAACCAACCATGTATGGAATTCAAGTCCGAGGGACAAATGGAAAGGCAACAAAGGCCCTCACCGGGGTATGATATGCATGCAAAACAAGAATGAATCACTCACTCTCAAGACTAGTGGGGTCAGGACTTTTTTGGTGCAAAAGATGTGCACAATCATAGACACTCCGCCCTATCGTCTCAATACCACGACGGTAACCTCTACATGCTAGAGTTCACGGGATGGTTGTCACCACTAGCTTGTATGGACTCGGGTTCAGATGACTGTAAATTGTCTTGGACATGGGGTAAATGCTTTTTGGGTGGTGGCAATCATGAAGTGATGTTTTACATCTTCAACCTAGACCCGAAGGTTCTATGGTTTCGACTAAAACCCTTCTCCTCAACCAAAGGCCACTAGCATCAGCCAAAAACCTTATCTCTCCCTTCCAAACTATCACACATCGTGAACTAAGTCAAAGCACTCTTCCTCGGCCAACTCTTGCTAGCACATTAAGTTTGGTAGTGAAGGAGTTCTAGAACAATGTGGGGGTTTCAATGGCTTGAGTGCCAAGAAACCCCTCCTAGAGCATGTATTTTGGTTTTTTGTGGCACTCTCTACTTTATTTACCCATTTTATTACCTCTTTTCGTTTCTCTTTTCTTTTTCTTTTTCTTTTTCTTTTTGAGGGGGGTACAAGAGAGTAAAAACCTTTGCCACCTATACATTTAACGACCAATGCTCTCTTTTTGAAGAACTCATTCCAACACTACGCTTCATTTTGCATTCCTAAAAAGAACTGCACACAATCCTCCTATGTAGAACGTCTATGGAACTCAAAAGCGAGAGCTCCGGGACACAAGGACGACTCATGTTTAGACACGAAGAAAGGATTGGGGTTCATTCTATTAACACCATGAAGCTCCTAAATTGAGAACGATCCTCGAAGTCACAAGGCTCAAAGGGGTTGACTAAGGGATAACACATTTCAGGACAATCAACATTTTGGCGTGGACTAATCCTATGCATCCATCATACTCACTAGTGACAACTGTGATGTTACTCGCCATGGTAAGAGGGATCTAATCATACAAGAAGAAAACGATCGGTTCAAAGCTCACATGGCTACCTAGTCACCCAACCATCTATTCAAATTCACAAACACGATGCACGGCAATTGTAATCAACAAGTAATCGAGTCAAGATATCCATTCATTTATGCATACATGAGAACTAATCTTTTGCACTATCCTAATGAACCTCTCAGTCATCATTCATAGGCTTTTCTCGATCACATGCAACAATTCAAGATCAATGCCAATAAACACGAGAATTTCTCACACACCGGCCACTTTGATCATGCAAACATTGCTTGGAGCCCTCAAATTTTTGAAATTTGGGCATATATCAAGGCTCCAAGCATCAATCATACTCACACAAGCATAATAGTAAACTACCTCCCCATACTTAAACTCGACATTGCCCTCAATGGCGTAAGAAAGGGGTAGAATGATGTTACCGCTTGGGCTTGGTGAGTGAAAGTTGGAATCGAATCCGGGGTAGGAAATTTTGAGCTTCAAGGAGAGACCAAAAAAAACACGCAGAAACACAATAAGACTCGCTCGAGGCGAGGTTATTACAAACATAATACGATATTAGTAATAGGACAAACTTTCTAACCTCCGTTGGGTTGTCTCCCAACAAGCGCTTCTTTAACGTGTTAAGCTAGACGGAGAATCCGGGTCATGCATCTTGCAGGAACACCACCTCCTTGTGCGGCATTACCTCTCCTCCAATGCAACGTTTCAGGCGGTGTCCATTCACTTTGAAAGTTCCTTCTTCTGGGTGGGAGATTTCAACCACCCCGTATGTGAACACTTGCATTACCACATACGGGCCCGACCATTTCGACCTTAGCTTTCCTGGGAATAATTTCAGCCGGGAGTTGTACAAGAGAACCTGGTCTCTCGACTGAAAATCCTTATCTCCTTTCAGACGAGCATAGTGCAAGCGCTTTGTCCTTTCCTTGTAAATCTTGGTGTTCTCATTGGCTTGGAGACGCCATCCTCAATTTCAAGCACCTGCAACTTCCTTTCATTTCCACACAAACTAGGGTCCATATTCAAAAGCTTTGTGGCCCAGAAAGCCTTATGCTCTAGCTCTACGGGTAAGTGGCACGCTTTGCCATACACCAAATGGTAAGGCGAGACACCTATTGTGGTTTTTTAGGCCTTGCAGTACGCCCATAGAGCATCATCGAGCTTTGCGTATCAATCCTTGCGGGATTGATCCACGGTATTTTCTAGTATCCGTTTCAGCTCCCTATTTGATAGTTCGACTTGTCCACTAGTTTGGGGGTGATAGGCCATGGAAACCCGGTGGGTAACACCGTAACGATCGAAGAGCTTGTCGAATTGCCCTTGAAAATTGGTTCCTCGGTCGCTAACAATGGCCCTCCGGTTCCCGAACCGTGAAAACAGCTTTTTCAGAAATCCACAGACTTTTCTTGCATCATTGGTGGGGAGAGATTGAGCCTCAACCCACCTCGAGACGTCGTCTACGGCCACAAGGATGTATTTGTTACCAAAATACGAGGGGAAAGGACCCATAAAATCAATGCCCCTAAACATCAAAGATCTCACAAGTGATAGAAATCGTTTGGGGCATCTCGTTTCGGTTAGAAGCATTACCTGTCCTTTAGCATTTGTCACAATGACTCACAAATTTGTATGCATCCCGGAAAAGGCTCGGCCAGTAGAATCCCGACTAGATCACCTTTCTTGCAGTTCGGTTGCCTCCGTGATGGCCTCCAGCTAGCCCCGTATGACACTGGTTTAGAATATCCTCCATTTCCTCCTCCAGTACATACCTTCGAATGACTCCGTCGGTGCCAATTCGAAAAAGGTGGGAATTATCTAAAAAGCAGCCACTGATTTCGGAGAAAAACTTGTTCGTCTCATGTGTAGTCATCCCCTTGCGTAGCTACCTTCCAACCAGATAATTGGCAAAGTCGGCAAACCACGGGGCGATACTCTCTGCAGCTGCGAGGGCGAGTAACCGTCCATCAGGGAAAGTGTCATTTATCTCTCTTGGGGAAGTGCTACCTCCCGGTCCTTCGAGCCGCGAGAGGTGGTCAGCTGCAATATTTTCGGCCCCCTTTTTGTCCTTGATCTCCACATCGAACTCTTGAAGTAGCAGGATCCATCGAATCAGTCGGGTCTTGGCATCCTCCTTGCTCATCAAGAAGCGGATGTCGGAGTGGTCAGTGTAGACAACAACCTTGAAAAGCACCAGATAAGACCTGACTCGCTATGACACAACTCCTAACAAAGGCCAAGTGTAACCAATGAAAGGGACTGCAGTATAGTGGCTCAAGTAATAAATATCGAATCCACGGGTCTCTAGAGTTACAATTACTCAGCTTCAGTTCATTATCTAGCAAACCAGATTAAGATAGAACAACTAAAACTACTCTAGCAAACTACAGTTAAAGTTAATCTAATTACAGGTTCGGAACTCACTTAGGTATGATTCCCCCTAGCCACTAGCTAGATTAATGATTGATGATCTCTAACCTGTTTCAATTTCATTCACAATGCGGAGAATCCTTAACTAGACCCTGAGTCTCGACTACAAGAACAAGGCCCTCTTGAGTCAATTGCCTAGAGGGACGTATCCTTCTCTAGAACAAACGATCAAGGCGTTCTGAACTAGATTCCCTCTATCGAATGAGGTTATCAATCGATAAAAAAGCATTGAATCGACCCTCGACTAAAGCAATCGATCCAATACTATCAATCTAGGACGCTCTATTGACCTAATCAGGTATTCGCTCTCATAGGATCAAAGCATAATCAATAATCTCGACTAAAGCATAATTGAATCATGAAAACATGCATAGATTGAATATGAACTCAAGATTATCAAGTAAAAGTACTCATACAATCATCCAATCAAACAAACATAGATAGGTTCCTCGAAACCAAAGTGAAGGGATGTTACTCCATAGAGAAGAGAGAGACTGCATTAAGAATCTTCAGATGATCAGTCTTCAAGTCCGGGCTTGTACCTCGAGCTTCCAAGGCAAAGAAATCCTCCAATTCCACTCCAAGAGTGCCCTCAAATCGACCTATCTCTCTCTCTTTGGTTCGTCCCATGGGTGTTTGGGATCCAAAACCCAGCTCTCCCCCTCCAAAAATACACAAAACAGGCTTTTAACAGCCTGCGTTCGCGAAACCCGGTCCAAATACCCAATCGGGTATTTAGGGAACTGGTCGGGTATCAACAAAATGCTCCGGGTCACTTTTCTGGGCAAAAAGGAAAATACCCGGTCGGGTATTTTTGGTTCACGACAGGGGGGCCTTCTGAAGCTGCCAAAAATACCCTATCAGATGGTCAAAATACTTGGTAGGGTATTTTGGTCGGGTATTTTGTAGTTCCGGGTCCCCTATCTTTGTTTCTTCGTTTCTCCCTCGTTCGGACTCCGAATAGGGTGTCGTTTGATCCCAGACGCTTGTAGTCTCGTCCTCTTTCTTATCATGATAGCTTACATGATTCTATGGTTACATAGTGAGGTAGAAATCTATTCTTCTTCAGGTTATGCCCGAGTTTCATCCCCCGAGTTGCCAATTGATATCCGATTGACTTGAAACTTGCGCCTATGCTTCACTTTATGTGCTAGGACCTGAAATGTGACAAATGAAAACAACCTAGCGTAAAATAGGCCAAAGAAGCGATAATGCAAGCTTAAACGATCAAGAAGGAGAGCGAAAAACATGCGCAAATATCGAGTCATCAAGACCTGAATTTATCAAAAGCGAAGATTACTGCCAACAACACTTTCTCTGTGGTTGTGTAGTTCTCTAGAGCATCATTCAGAGTCTTTGAGGCGTAGCAAATAGGTTGAAAATATCTACCCCGCCTTTGACCTAAAACCGCTCCCACTGCATAGTCACTAGCATCACACATGAGCTCGAAGGGAAGGTTCCAATCCGGTGAGACCATTATGGGGGCATTTGTAAGCTTCTCTTTCAGAATGTTGAAAGCTTTAAAACATTCCTTTTTGAAAAGGAATGGGACATCCTTCTCCAAAAGTTTGGTCAAGGGCAATGCAATCTTCGAGAAGTTCTCGACAAAACGTCGTATGCCCAAGGAAACTCCTGATGCCCTTCACTGTGGTTGGAGGAGGGAGCTTGCTTATTGTCTCAACTTTGGTTCGATCCATCTCAATCCCTCGCTTGGAGATTTTGTGACCCAACACAATGCCCTCCCGGACCATAAAATGTGACTTCTCCCAACTCAAAGCTATATTGGTTTCTTCACACTGCTCAAGGACCTTCTCCAAGTTGGCCAGAGAATGAGAGAATGAATCTCCGAACACTGAGAAGTCGTCCATGAACACTTCCATTATCTCCCCAACTAGCTTATCAAAGATGGCTACCATGCATCTCTGGAATGTCGTCGGGCCATTGCACAATCCAAACGGGATGCACCGGTAAGCAAAGGTTCCAAAGGGGCATGTGAATGTTGTCTTGGCTTGATCTTCTGGGGCAATTGGAATATGGAAGTATCCTGACATCCCATCTAGAAAGAAATAGTAACCATGTCCAGCGAGTCTCTCCAAGATTTGATCGATGAAAGGTAGAGGTAAGTGATCTTTACGAGTGGCTTCGTTCAATCTTCGACAGTCAATGCACACCCTCCACTCCGTCACCGTTCTTGTTGGTATAAGCTCTTCCTTTTCATTGGCTACCACTGTCATTCCTCCCTTCTTAGGGACCAACTGGGTTGGACTCACCCACTGGCTATCCGAGATAGGGTAGATAATCCCAGCATCCAGTAGCTTGATCACTTCTGCTTTAACTACTTCTTCCAGATTAGGATTCACTCGCCTCTGCGGTTGCCGAACCGGTTTAGCTCCCTCTTCCAGGTGTGTGAACAAAATTTTGGCCCAATTCCCCGGATATATGTGATCTTCCATGCGATCGCCCTCTCGTGACGCCTTAAAACCCCAATTAATTCTGCCTTCTGCTCTGGTGTAAGATTGGCGTTGTTGACAACTGGGAGCTTCCCATCATCCCTCAAAAAAGCGTATTCGAGGTGAGGAGGCAGTGGTTTCAATTCCAACTCGGGGGTTTCCTACAAAGAGGTAGGGATCTTGGGCATTGAGGGTAGGGCCTCCACTTCTTGATCTTGCATGGATTGGTTTCCAGTCTTCGGGGAGTCCGGGGCATCCATTCCTACCAAACAACACTCCTCAAAAGGTCAGAAGTAAGGGCACCGGCGGATGCGGGTGTCTCCATAAAGTCAAAAACCTCTTCGTAGTAATCAAAATCATCATGGCAACGAGACAACCGCATGCTATCATCAATAGACAATGTAACCTCCTCCTCTCCTGCCCTAAGCACCAACCTTCCCCCACGCACATTAATCAAAGCCTTGGTGGTGGCTAAGAAAGGTCTACCCAAGATGAGGGAGACCTCAACGTTCTCATCAATGTCTAAGATAACAAAGTCGACAGGATAAACGAGAGGTCCCACTTTAATGAGCAAATCCTCCACAACACCTTTAGGTCGTACTATAGACCTATCTGCCAATTGAATGTGCATCCTAGTTGCTCTAAGTTCTCCTAGGTCTAACTTTTGAAACAATTTATAGGGCATCACATTAATGCTAGCTCCTAAATACGCCACAGACTTTCCTATACACACGTCACCAATAAAGCAAGGGATAGTGAAACTCCCTAGATCTTTACGCTTCGTAGGCAAGTGGTTCTGCAAGAGGGCGGAGCATTCCTCATTCAAGCTCACCGTAGCTACCCCTTTCTAGCTTTTTCTTGTTGGTGAGGAGGTCTTTCAATTATTTTGCGTACTTGGGCATTTGGGTAATGGCCTCCAGGGAGGATGTTTAAATGCAACTGGTTCATCAACTCCATGAAGTGGGCAAACTCCGCTACCATGCGGTCATTGCGGAGTAACGAAGGAAAGGGGAGAGTTGGGGTTGCTTCTCCCTTTTCTCGCTCCGGTTGAGGGGTCGGATTGACATCCTCTTTTTGAGGGGTCGGTTGAGGAGTCGGAGAGTTGAGGTTGCCTTCCCCTTCACTTGTGGCTTCCGGTTGTACAGGGAAGCCGGCCACTTGTTGCTCCTTTGTTGCGAGTTGTTTCTTCTTTGGGGGTAGTTCTTTGGCCTCTCTTCCACTTCGAAGAGTAACCGCTCCTACATCAACCTCGTCGGCTGACCTCCAAGAATGAGCCGCTTGTGAGATAATCCCTATGCTTGTGGCCAGTCTAATCAGGTGGGTTTCCTGGCTCTCCAACCCCGCCTCGATGGCGGAGAACTTCTCTGTTTCCTCTCCAATGAATCTGTCGAATCTTTCAAACTTTTTCGAGCTGGAGGCGACAAAGGTCATCACCACCTTCTTAAGGCGGGTCATTCGGTGACACTCTACTTCCTCTGGTCCCAACTTGTACCCTACTCCATGGGTGTTGTAGACACCACATTTTGTCAGGGTAATTTATTAATACTAATTATTGGTTAAGAGTGGTTGAGAACTCGATTTGTTTGGAATTGACAATAGTCACTTTCTAAACATTTCTTTATAGGATTAAAGTTTGGGACAAGTATGCTTGTAGCGGCCTATAAGATTAAGCAATAGCAAATCTTAAGAGGCTAATACGATTTAAGTTTACTTTTGGACTCACGGGCTTGTTTACTTTTGGCTAATACAATAACCACTAACCGAAGTTTGGATCAGTAATTCACATAATCAGAAAAGTTTAGCAATAGCTACCCTTAATCACTGTGTTGGGCTAATTGCAGTGTTATTAAAGCCAAGCCGAGCCGAGCCGCTCGGCCCGACCGGTAAAACCACCACCCGGTCACAAAACCGGCTCGGAACAGTCTAAAAGTCGCTCCGGTTTTATGTAGCGGTTGACGAGCGGCCGAGGCGGTTAACCGATCGAGCCGCTCATCCGGTATTTGCCATTCAGCCATTAAATTAAATTAAAAAAATTGCAGAAAATTGAAATAAACCTAAAACGTCGGGCTCTCAAACTGAATCCTTATTTCCATTTCACAATTTCGAAGGAAAGAGACGAGTTCTGATTAAGAAATATCCACTAATGCATACCGATAACGTTTATTAGGTACCGATTCTCTAACAATTTTTAAACGATCTAATGTCGGTTGGATCATTAAAGTGCAATCTATTCGCATTACCGAGTCATGCTCCGGTTCGGTTCTGCCAACATTGGTTAATTGGATGTGGGACTTTGTAAGGTTGGATCTCGACTTGTGAAACAATAGGCAATACAATAAAAATAAAACTTTCATTAATACTCAATAAATGATAATTAATTAATTACATTATATTATATTTACAAATTCAAAATAAAAATTACATAGTTGTTAGCCCAAGTCCAAAACCCAAGTCAAAATACAAAAGTCAAAGTGAACTTGGTCAAGCCAGTCTACCCAATCAGGCCTGACCAAGCCTGGATTTGTCTAACCCAAAACCAATACTGTAGCAAGCTTGTTCCCCAAGCTGTCTTTTCTATAAAAAAACGTCTCTTCTTCTCTCCCAAACTAACGGCCAAAGACCATTTTCTTCCTCTTGATCCTTTTTCTTCCTGCACAGATAACGAACCTCTGCCAAACCGAGGCTTCCTTTTCCTCAGAACACCCTTGTCTTCTTCCTTGCACTTCTCTACCTCCTAAACACACAGCCACAAACACAGACATAAACCCATCCACTTCCTCTCTCACCCACAAACAAAATACAATAAAACTTTCAGACTTCCATTTCCTTTCCTCTTAAACACCATACCAACAATCCCAACAACAAACAAAAAGTGCTTTCTTCTCTCATTCTTCACATTTTGCCAACCACAAAGGACAGAAAAGAGACCACTAAGTCTCATTTCTATTCCTTTCCTCTTCTCTTCCTTGGCCACACACAAAAAGCACAACAACAAAAACACCAAAAAAGGGGAACGGAGCAGGATTGAAGCAGCCAGCTAATTCCCCAGAAGGCTTAGGGAGAAGGCAACAAGTATACCATTAACCAAACGACACCGAAAAGGTTGGTGATCTAAATTAATTCCATCCCCAATTAATCCTCATTCATTATATTTTTCTACCTTTCTTAAAAACTTATAGAAAAAGGCACCATCACCCTTTTCTTTGACCTCATCCAAACCTGGACCAAACCCCCTAAACACCTTATTACCCCACAAAATACCATACATACAAAATTTCCATAATCAAACACTCAAAATACCAACACCCAGGTCATTCAAATTAACCCAAATGGCATTAACCAATCATAAACCCCAAAATCCCAAACACCACAGAAACCTTACCGAAATAGCCTTTTACCTTGCACACGTCGCCATCGCCACCGGCAAAACCCAGGACTGCCGGCAATGGTTATATTCTTTTCTTTTCACCCATCACAAACTCAAAGAACCAAATTTGACACTAAAGCAAATTAAGACAAAGTAACCACAAACAATAGCACTGTCGACGGTCTTTTCAAAGTTAACTTTCCACTTTGTTTGCTTTAACAAATTCTGGAACTTGAACCGAAATCCTGAGTTTTCTTGTGGTTCCAAGTCCCGCTCCCCAGCTCTAATATACAATTTTCACAGAATCAGAATTCAGAACCATCACACCAAATCCCCCAAATTTAGACCCGCAGCATTCAAACGAGAAATCAAAACACAAAACCCAGACCAAAACCCTAAACAACTAAAAACCCCACGAAAATCACACATGCCCTTACCTAGTAGAACCCTCCTGCTCTTTCACCATCGTTGTAGTCTCGGCGAGAAACGATTCACCTCCATCGCCGGAGGTTCCAAACATCCTTCCCCATTTCCCTTCCTTTCAGATACCTCATCCCCAGTAGAAAACAAACGCAATCAGAACCAGCACCAGCAACCGCAATCAAAATATACCAAATATTTCACCCACACACAAATTTCCACTTTCAATCACTATAAAACACAAAATTTCGGAACCTAACACGCCAATACCACAACCATTTCCATATTCAATCATCCCAAAACAGTAATAAAAAGCCTTACCTAGAAGAACCCCATTCTTCGTCTTCTTGGTCTCCCTCGTCACCGGTGAATCAGGGAGCGGCGACTCTTCCCCCTCCCTGCCGTCACCGGGAGTACTCGCCGGCCAGAACTCTTCCTCGCTTTCTTTGCTCCTCTATCAATCGCCGTTGGCGATCCCTTGCCTCCTGAAACTCTATCAGCAGCTTGCCTTTTTCATTCTTTTCCTCTCACAGAGATTGAAAAAATCCAGAATCAACACGCGAAAAAGATAGTCTGAATCCGAAATAAACCAATTGAACCCCCAAACCTTACCTTACATGAAATTACCTGGGTCGCCGTGAACGTCGTCGTCGACGTCAATCGCCGTCGCCATCTGGCCCTTCTCCCTCGTCATTTACCAGAAGAGGGAAGAGGAGAAGAAAGATCGGGGCGGCCGCCGACCCTGTGCCATCGTCGTTCCCTGTTTCTCGAGCGGAGCAGAGAAGGGAGACGATCGAAACAAAAGAGCAGCGGCGGTTTGACTTTGCCGCCGTCGATCTCCGTCGTTTGGTGGAACAAAATCGAGAAAGAGAGGAGAGCGAGGAGCAGAGGAAAACGAGAGAGAGAGAGGCGGCCGCTTGGTCGTTTAGGGTTAGAGCAGAATAGGGTTGGTTTTCTTAAGAGACGTTTATATACCTTGAAAATGACTAAAATGCCCCCTAGTCTCGGTTAATGAAAAAAACAAAATGAGATGTGCAGTTCAGAGATTCGAACCGAGAACCTTCCAACTACAAACATATACAGAGCAAACCAACTAACCGGTCATGCTACCACAAATTCATTTGATTAAGCTTAATATGCTAATCCATATTGATTAATCGTGTTAAGATCTTTTTTTTTACCGAGATAAGATTATCCCTTAATATTTTAAAATATTAACAATCTTGATTAATGTCCCCGTTTGGGCTTCTATTGTTCATACATATACTTACTTGGCTTGTAAATTTCTTTAATACGAAATCATGGTCGATAGACCGTGATAGTCATTCTCGATGGAATTCTTCCAAAGATAATCTGACATTCAATCACTAAATTGAAAAAAAACATCAATACATTTCCTAACAACTCAAAGTATCTTAATCACTATCAATAGAACATGTTTAAGATAAGTTCTTTCAAATCGCTCTTTTTAAACGAACTACGTGGACTTTGATCCCGACTTCGGGTACATAGGCAACCAATAGGTTCAAGTCCAACCAATCTAAAAAACATTTTTACGTCAATAGACGTAAATATTATCAAGTAACTACAATAATTCAAAATTTATGCTAATCATATCGTCCAATTCGACGATAAAAAATATGCCCAAAATAATTAAAAATAATTTAATGTTACGATTAAATTCATAAATAAGGCCCAAATAATAATACACCCAACCCTTAAAAACTTATCGATTTAAGTAGTACCAATATTGGGCGTTGTGGGGTGTGAATACACTTCCCCACACGTAACCGTACTCCCGAACCCATAATCTTAAGTTTCGCATACTAGATCCCGGTTCTGACCATAAAGTTGGAGCTGGACCAAAAGGTGTTCGTTCGATCCACCACAACTAAGATCGATGGCGACTCCGATCAATTCGCGACGGGTCCCCCGATTCGGAGTGGCAGTTGCGATTGTGGCGACTCCGCTGAGGACAAATTTTAAGAGTCGAGCTACATTAACTATGTTGATAAGTTTTTTTTACATCTGTTTGTGTGTTGGGTGTTTATTACATAATTGTGCTCTATACCCGAGCTCTCCCTTTAGAAATTGCAAGGTGTAACGTGACTCCTACAATAGTAGGGGATTACCGTGAAACTTGCTAATCAAGTTGAACTCAAATCCGAGGTTGATTTGAGGTATCCAGCTAAGTTTGAAAGAGCAATAGTAGGATACAACTTGGGTATTTCCCTACAACACTTTACCAAGCATTTAGTAAGCTTAGCATCCACCTAACACCATCTCGTATAAACCCTGTCGTCAAATCTTCCATCAATCGTATGTTTATTTAATTAGAGAATTGTTTTTTATTTAGTTTTTTTTTTTTTGCTTGTGATGTGATAATTTGTGAATTATCGATTACTCATAAGTAATGTGATTTTATTATGCACATAAAAGCTTTTCAAAATTCATGACATTAGCATTTCTCCTATTCAACAAAAATCATAAAAGATAAAATGCATGCATCCATTAAAGTCATCTTTGCATTTACGCATTCACATCAGTTGGCATAATAAGCATCATAGATACAAAATAGTTTAACAACAATAAATTTGCGAGGGTTCTTTAAAATTGCTTACTCACAAAGAAGAAATCAACCCTTAAGTACCAGATCCAAGGTTGTGCTCTTTATGGGAGTCGTTCCATAAGAAATTGGCCCAACGAAAGAAAACGCACAATTCTTCAAGAAATGGAGGTCAATGGGCATTTTATTGACGATTTTATCAACCAAGTTGTCCAAGCATCAACTACTACCCGCTACCCAATCATCGAAACCAGAATGCAAGCCACATACCAAAGCTTGATTCACTATTGATGCCAGTTTGCCATGTCGAGAGTTGTATCATATTTTTCTTCATCATGAGAATAAAAGGATTGTTCACATTTCTATTTGTATGGAACATTTTGTGACTACTTTCATCTCGATTTAGAAGTTTGCATCAAATATTTTCCTTTTTCCAAATGATTAAACATCCTTTAAAATCAACTTGTTTTCCCTAGAAAACCAAAAATCTGCTACATATTTTCGAGATAAGCCATGAGAATGCCATGCTAAGCAAACTACCTTTGTTCCCGGCCTGTTGGCCGGGTAAATTTTCCTTGTTATATTTCATAACTATACTTATATAATTTCAAAACTTCTAATTTCAAAACTTCTGGTCTTTAAGATACGTTTTTACAATTTCAAATTAACAGTAAACTTTCAATCGTGATTTAAAAGATACATATTTCTAAGACAACCAATCACCAATTAACGAATATTGGCCTATGATGAATTCTATTATATGCACATGTTAAAACTTCTACTAACATTATTCGCATGTACATATAATTAATTCTCCCTAATTTTTACACATGTCTTCAAAGGAGTTCTCAAAATTTTGTTGTGCAAATTTATGTTTAAACTGGCCAATTAAAACACGAAAAACTAACATCTTAAGCATGATACATTAATCAATGTTAAATGTCAAACACTATGTTTGAATCACATATACTAAGTAAGATGTGTGTTCCTTATAAAAACTAATGCATGTCATTGAATATTATTCATTATTGGTGTGATAACCAAAACAACACTTCATATCAGGATCACTGTAAAAACTAAACCCTAGTGGTTATATTAAGAGAATAAAGTGTACCTGTAAAAGACAAATTTCGGCTTATATAAAAACCAATCATTCCCCTCTGTAGCACCATGTCGCCGCTGCTGTGACCTCCATCTCCCTCGTCAAACTCTTTTTATGTCTGCATATCGGAATTCCTTACCCTCTGCCTCTCCGACCCACTGTCGGAAGTCGCCGGGAGCCCTCCACTTCGTTTCCACGGTCTGCCTGGATATGAGTCGTCATATCCTTGTATCGTTCCTTGCATCCGCACGCCACTGTTGTGGCCGCCAATCGATGGCAAACAATTTCAAACACCTCGACTGAGGTAACTTTTTCCGTCCAATTGAAGGTTGGAGGAGGTGATGTTTTTGGGATTTCCGGGGAAAAAAGAAGATAGAACGATGTGCAAAGGGAAGTCTCTGGCAGTTAAGGAGAAGGAAGGAAGGAGTGAAGGCAGTTTTCCTTGAGGGACAGAAATTTTGGCCGCTCGCGGTGGAAACTGGAAACAAATAAATAAAGGGAAAAGGATCGAAAAGGAGAAAGATAGATAGTGACGTGGACAACCTCTCCTTTCACTTGGGATTACGTGGCTTGGGGTCTAAAATCAAAATGCTTTAATAATTTTTAAGATTTAAGATAAGATATGAACACCCTACTGGTTTTGAGAGTTTAAACACTCCACTGATGTCTATTGACAATAAACACCCTACTGGTGTCTAGAGGTTGATCACGCACGCGAACTCCTCTACCAAATGATCACGCGAACGAGCTCGCTGCGACATCACTCCTCTTATTCCCCCCGCTGCAAGGTCATCAACGGTTGCCATTATATGTATCAATAATTTCAATACTCGGCCCAACGAGCGATAGCTCTTCTTTTCCTTTCTTGAGATCAATCATTTATATATAGAGAGAAGTTGCAGAGCTGCAGATATCTCTTTCTTTGTGATTGTGCTAATTGGAGGCGTGTCGGGGAACAAATTAAATGAGAGAAAAAAAGGCACGCGATACCTTGATTTTGCTTGAGTCCAAAGGCACCTCGATCTGTTAGGATAGAGAATATTTTTTTCAATAACATTTACTTCATTTCCTTCCAAACGATCAGGTGGAAAATAACTAACAATAACATTGTAATCCGATCGTGTGAGAGATAACTGAGTTGTACATTGTGAACAACCCAATCCATAATCCTGCTGTATTTTCCCAAGCAGATTTCGGAATTAGAAAGTTTTCGGCGTTAGAAAGTTTCTGATTCTTTTCCTTTGGAATTACGTCAAGCACAGGGAATTGCGGTCAAGATGCAGTGCGGTCTAAACCGTACCAAATCGTTAATCTATGCGGTTTGGTTTGACCGTACCGATAACTTTGCGGTCAAAGATGTGGTGCGGTTATATGAATGTGGTAACAGTGCGGTTGATATGAATGTTGTGCGGTGCGGTCCGAACCGCACCAATGCCCACCCCTAGTTGCTAACACCTCTTTTGATGAATGAAGATCTCAACGATTCATAATAAAAAATTACCGTGTTTAGTTTACTTCGAGTCTTCCACTCTGAATCTATAGGTATAAGTTACACCATAACACAACACAAGTAACATCTCCCTTACACATATAACACGTACAATCATATACATACATCGCTGAGTAAAGTAAGCTAAGAAACCATGCAAGGTAGGGTAGGTATAGTCAAACTTCCATGTATATATATATCTATGCAGCCGGTGGTGAAATGCCAAACTTTGGAGCCATCAACACTCCAAATGCAAACGCAATCACGGCCACCGTCACAATCCCTTTGTGTTCGCCGATCATCTCAATCACTCTCCTCATTACTGAATTCGAACTTCCCTCGCAGTCTCTCTCCCACCATTTCTCCACGTCTCCTTTACCGAACTCGGCCACAGCAGTATTCGTGCAGCTACATCCTGCCGCCGCGATCCTCTCACCATCAGGATTGCTACCGGCCGGTAATGGAGATCCTGGTGCAGCCGCTGCCGGTACGTGCTTGGGGACAGTGACGTAGAGGATCTCGCCGTCGAACTTGCCGGTGATCCTATCGGTGTCGGAGATCCCCTCGGGCAGTTGATAGGTTTGGTGGAAGTAGACGTACTTGTTGTGGTTCAATAGCCGCTCTCCGGCCACCGTTATCTGCTTCCCTCCGCTGTCCACTCGAAGGCTCACCTCCTCCTTTCTAAACCCTACAACCAGGACAAAAAAAATATATATATATATATATATATATATATATATATATATATATATATATATATCCGGGGGAGGGAGTCAAAGGTAAAAAGGTGCCTCGCCTCGCGTGGTGCGGCGTTAGTTACTTTCTAAGCCATCTAAGAAGAGGACTAGCTTTCCATTCCGAAAGCATTCCAAACCCTACCGTATATTATATATATATATATCACAACCAGGTTTGAACGGTTAACCTCTTTGGAATCAAATGCTCTAGCGGTGAGCTATAAAGACATTATTACTGATGATTATTTTACGGTAACTAGGTTTAATCAATGCCCCTTTTGTTGTGTTATAAAATATAGGTACGAGAAAGTCAATTTGACACTTAGAACTAGTGATAGGTGAATCTCCTGGGGTCTGATTACTCGAAAGGTTATGAAGCAATTGTAGATCCGGTCATCAGCCCTTTACCTGAGACCTGCGAAAGAGCCGAAGAAGACCGGGTGGGGCGGGGCGGGTAACTCAATATCCATGCCCCGTCCCACACTACTAGTGGACGGGACGGGTAACTCAATACCCATGTCTAGTCTCACGTTATTAGGGGATGGGCCGGGGCGGGTAAAATCCGTGCGGGTACGAGGCGGGGCGTGTCGACCAACTCTCACACGTTATTTCTAAAAAAACACACGCAAATTTTACTTTTTATGATAAAAAGAAGGGGAAAACACTTTATGAATGAAAAATAGTTACAATAGAATGAGTAACTGAGTCGAACCAGTTGAAAGATCGACTCTAACTAGTTGGAGAAAAGTCAAAATAGGAGAAATATGTGTAGATATTGTAAGAAATTGAAGTAGAATGGGCCAAGAACGGGGCGGAGCAGGACAGGGCGGGTCTAAAGTAGATACCCATACCCCTCCCCATGCTAGTACGGGTCGGGTAATACCCGTCCCATCGCGGATCAGGTCGGATAATACCCGCGAGGCGGATTCAAATTGTCATCGCTACTTACAACTTTCATAATTTGGTGAGTCCATTACTTGAACGTTGTTTTTTTTAACCCGATACACAAATCCTTATTTTTAGTCATCGTAGCATATAGACTTTTTATTTGTGACATGTCTTTAACCAGGGTTAAATGTATCATATGCCATATGCAATTTATAACATATTAAACATTTGCGACTCATGAAATTTTTTCCCTTAACTTGTTCTCGCACATATGCATAGTTTTTTCTTCCTTTCATTTCTTTTCCGAACTTTTTTACGAGTTACAAATTCTTAATATATAGTGTATGACGCATTGACATGAGATGTGACTCTTGTAATTAATGCTGGAAACAATATTCATATATCGAAATAGCCTAATCAGTAAAAGACTAAAAGTTCAAGGAAAACAAAAACACCATTGTTTACGTACCAGGAAGATCTATAAGGAGATAGTGTGAGTGATTGTCGTCGTCCCAAGCCGAGGAAGGGACGAATTCCTCTACCAAATGATCACGCGAACGAGCTCGCTGCGGCATCACTCCTCTTATTCCCCCCGCTGCAAGGTCATCAACGGTTGCCATTATATGTATCAATAATTTCAATATTCGGCCCAACGAGCGATAGCTCTTCTTTTCCTTTCTTGAGATCAATCATTTATATATAGAGAGAGAAGTTGCAGAGCTGCAGATATCTCTTTCTTTGTGATTGTGCTAATTGGAGGCGTGTCGGGGAACAAATTAAATGAGAGAAAAAAAGGCACGCGATACCTTGATTTTGCTTGAGTCCAAAGGCACCTCGATCTGTTAGGATAGAGAATATCTTTTTCATTGACATTTACTTCATTTCCTTCCAAACGATCAGGTGGAAAATAACTAACCATAACATTGTAATCCGATCGAGAGATAACTGAGTTGTACATTGAGAACAAACCAATCCATAATATCCTGCTGTATTTTCCCAAGATGCTGGCTGGTCATGGTTGAGAAGTGGGCATAGCAGCACCACTTCATATAATTAGGAGTCGGGTCACCTCTCATGCCTCAACCAATGGCTTGCAATCGGATAAGATGATTGTCAGGAAAGTATCAATGGTTGTCAGTTTGACTCGTCTCCATGAGAGCTCGAGTCTTGGCCTCAATCGAGGATCAACAAATAACCATTTTAACTCGTCTCCACAATAAGATTCTCTCGAGATTTCTCATAAAATTGTAAAAAACCATTTGATTCCAATAACACGAGTTATTGGTAGATTGTTCAATTATGGATCTTATATCATTCACTTTTCATTTTAGTTCATAAATAAAGGTTGGAGCGCCTTCTAAGCGCTCCGTTTCTCACATGAAAAAAAATTATATTATTGTTGATCAATAGAAAACAGTTTATCTTTGCATATTTGTTATTCAACTTAGTAGTTTCGTAGATAATTGGAGTTGTTCTTCTCATTAGGGAGAGTCTCTACTCAAGAGTGTCGAGCACTTATCCAAAGTCCTTACCATTAAAATGTTTGGCTTACGTAAAGGTAAGGTAAATGCCTCTGCTACTCTCCCTTTGGGCTTTGTCGGCGTGGATCCTAGACCCTTCTGTTGTCAGTAGGGTTAAATTAGTACGTTATCGGTATTCCAGTACCAGATACTAAAATCTCGAATACAAATAATACCTCCGCTACTCTCCATTTGGGCTTCGCCGGTGTTGATCCTTAAAATTGTTGTTGTCGGTAGGGTTGAAATTAGTACAGTATCGATATCCCAATACCAAAATCTCGAATACAAATAATGCCCTAAAATAAATCTCAACCCCAATCCCAAAATAAATTTGGTATCTAATCCCAAAGTCAAAATATTTTGGTATGGTATCGGTATTCCTAGATACCAAATAATTACTTTCGCACTTAATTAATAATTAAAAATTTACATAGTAAATAATGATTCGAACACCTCTAAACCTGTATAGTTTTATAAGACCTAGGCTTGTAGGTTTAATTTCATGATTGAAAACCTTGACTATGGAAAGTTTAGTGGAAAAAGTCTAATAAAAACTAATCAATGCATTCTATCAAATCTCAATCGAATGGATTTATTATAGGTGCTCATTAGGTGCTACAAGACTAAGCAAAGATTTTTTAGTTTTCTTAACTTAAGCAATCAGAAAAAGAAGGAAAATCATGATATCTCAATTTCTTGCTCATTATTGAGTTTGCTTAACATAAGGCAAAGAAAAAAGAAGGGAAAATGGTGATATGTAAATTTATTACTCATGACAATCTTTGATTTTATGGAGTGTAGGTTGAGGAAAGACTAATAAGAGTGCCATTTTTTAATCTTAAAAATAACAAAAGATGAGTGAGAGACAAGGGTTACCTGTAAAAACTTGGAAGCTAAGCCTGTTGGATTGGATGGGGGCTTGCCGGTTGTCAAAGTGTGAGCAATAAAAGTTTTGGTTATAATTAATTAATTGTCAATTTTAATATATACCAATAGCAATCTCATAATCTGTAACGACATATAATAGTCAGTGGTCGAGGAAGATCATCACAATGGTGCAAAGAATCCCCATCATGGCCGCAATCGAGAATAAGAGCGTCGACAATCCTAACCTCGCCATCAAATAATTAATACAATCTTGATTATGCCTTTTCTAAGACTTATTTTTCCTTTTTTTCGAGGGGATTGGCTTCTAATCATGAGCAAAGAGTCTTGAGTTTGCTTAAACCTAAGGAAAAGGACAAAAAGAAGGAAAAATGGTGATATCTCAATTTCTTACTCGTGATTTTTTTAAGGGTTAATACCTTAGTTTGGCCCGGACTATAGACAAACTTTCTACTTTGGCCCGTGGTATTGGAAATTGCTATTATGACCTAAACTATGTAGCATACTTCCTTCAGTTGACCGTTAGTCAAGGTCCACATCACTTGCCACGTCAGCTATAAGGAAATAAAAAAGTAATTTTTTTAATTTTTGAATTTTTGAATTTTCTAATAATAAAAATAATAAACCAAAAAAATTAATTAAAGAACCAAAAAAATTAATTAAAGAACCAAAAAAATTAATTAAAAGAGGTCCCCAAATTATCCCAGCCCCTCTTTTAATTAATTTTTTGGGTTTCTTTAATTATTTTTTTTGGGTTTATTATTGGAAAGTAAAGAAATTAAAAAACATATTATTTATTACCTGATAGCTGACGTGGCAAGTGAGGTGGACATTGACTAACGGTCAACTCGGTTGACCGTCTAATTTGACGGTCAAACCCGCCTCTGGGCCAAATAAGGAAGTATGCTACATAGTTTAGGCCAGAATAGCAATTTTCGATGCCACAGGCCAAAGTAGAAAGTTTGTCTATAGTTCGGGCCAAACTAATGTATTAACCCTTTTTTTAATTACCCGGGAACCTCAACCCCACGTGTTACTTTGTCACAGCGGGCCTACTAAACATCATAAGCAAAGAGTCTTGTGTTTTTCGTAAACCTAAGGAAAGGATAAAAAGAACGAAAAATGGTGATATCTCAATTTCTTCCTCATGATTTTTTTTATTACCTAGGAACCTCAGCCTCACGAGTCACTTTGTGACAACAGGGCCTACTAAATCTGGGGGCCATCTGCAATCAATTCGACGCCAATGGAGCTTCGTCACCAGCAGCTTCATACCTTCGGGAACACCAACGGGCCTCTCTTTGATCGAACCTGGCATCTGCAACTCCCATGCCTTCATTGTCGCGGAAGCTTACCATTAGCTATCTTACCTTTGGTCAATTTCTTGGTCATGATAATCTTTGATTTGATGGAGTGGAGGGTGAGAAAAGACTAATAAGGGTGCTCGTTTTTCGATCCCGAAAACAACAAGAGATGAGTGAGAGACAAAGGTTATCCAAGAAAACTTGGAAGCTAAGCTTGCTCGAATGGATGGGGGCTTGCCAGCTTTCAAAGTGTGAGCAAATACTAGAAGTTGTGAATTTTATTAAATTAGTTGTCAATTTTGGTATATTCCAATCTTAACCTCATAATCTGAAATACTGAATAAAATCGCAAAATCAATCTCAATCACTAAAAAGCTACTCGATATTCAGTAATACCAACTAATGAGTAATAAATTCGACCGATAATATCTCAAATAACAATACCAAACTTCCAACCTAAGTTATCATCAATCCCTTCTACTATCTACTCTATTCGCCAGTTGACCACATAAAACCATCTGACAAGAATTTTGTCATATTTGTACAACTCTCTTAAATCTTGTATGTAGATGTGTTTCGATCCGACGAACGGTACGGTCAATAACAATATTAATAATGTAAAAGACTTAATAAAGAATACAGTAAACATGCAAATTCAAGGAAGCATGAAAAAAACACTAGAAGATCAAATTACCTGCATTCACTTGAAGCCTCACCCTTAATTTCGCATCCGATCTTTCATCTCTACTTCTCTTTAATTTCCATCTATTTTCTTACCCTCTTATCTTCCTCCAAAATTGAATTTAATCTTCTTCCCTTCCACGCCAGATCGAGCACATTTCCAAAGAGGCTAGGGCCCTGCAGCTTCAACATTAATTTTCTATCTTGATCTAACTACCAATCTCCTTAAGAGCAACCAAAAACAAATTTCAAACATACTTTTTTACGTCAATAAAAGTTACGTTAATTTTATTTTCTTGATGAGAAATAAGGAAGGACAATAGATTTGATTTGAAAAAAAAAAGAAGACAGAAAATATAGAACGGGAGAAGGGATCGATGGGGATCACTTTAGTTTTTGTGTTTGTGGTAACATCACTTTGTATCGTCACAACTCCATCGACATCATCAGAGGTGGCCGACGGGAATCCCGGTCAAGTTAGCGATCAAGAGTACTGGAGTCGGCGAGCGAAGGAGGCTCACGAAAATGCTCAGGCAGCCTACCACCCTGACCCTGTCCAAGTCACCAACCATCTCAATGGCCAAGTACACGAGTAGGTTCCTTTTCCCTCCCCGATCTATTTTTTTTTTTTTGTTTCAATAATAATATCTTTTTTCCTAATTTCCTCATGCATCGATGAACAGGGCTTTGTCGGGAGACAACAACACAAGGCGAGGGCTGGGCCAAAAATCAGGAGGAGGGAAAGGGTCGCTGTGCCAGGCCACCAACCCCATCGACCAGTGCTGGCGCTGCGACAGAAACTGGGCCGCAAACCGCAAAAGGCTAGCTGACTGCGCCCTGGGTTTCGCCCGCAACACCACGGGCGGAAAGGACGGAGATTTTTACGTCGTCACCGACCCTTCCGACGATGACGCGGTCAACCCCAGGCCCGGAACCCTCCGCCACGGTGCCATCCAGAACCGCCCGCTCTGGATCACGTTCGCCCGGCCCATGGTCATATCCCTAACCCAAGAGCTCATGGTCAACTCCAACAAGACCATTGACGCCCGCGGGGCCAACGTCCACATCGCCAACGGCTGCCAGCTCACCCTCCAGTTCGTCGACAATGTCATCATCCACGGCCTCCACGTCCACGACACCCAGCCCTGCTCCGGTGGTATGATCCGCAGCTCCGAGGACCACTTTGGGTTCCGCACTCGCAGCGACGGCGACGGTGTCTCCCTCTTTGGTGCCACCAACATCTGGATCGACCACCTCTCCATGTCCAACTGCGCCGACGGCCTCATCGATGTCATCATGAAGTCAACCGCCGTCACTATCTCCAATTGCCACTTCACGCGCCACAACGACGTCATGTTGTTCGGGGCCAGCGACGAGGAGGCCCAGGACAAGGTCATGCAGGTCACCCTCGCATTCAACCACTTTGGCCGCGGCTTGGTTCAGCGGATGCCACGCCTGCGGTTTGGGTTCGCCCATGTGGTCAACAATGATTACACCCACTGGGAGATGTACGCCGTGGGTGGGAGTTCCAACCCGACCATTCTGAGCCAGGGGAATCGGTTCATTGCCCCGCCCAATGCGGCTTCCAAAGAGGTGACCAAGAGGGAGTACACTGACCAGAGTGTTTGGAAGTCATGGAACTGGAGATCGGAGGAGGATTTGTTGTTGAACGGGGCAGTTTTCGTCCAATCCGGTGGCCCCATCACTAGGTTGGACCAAAAGACTGTGATCGCGGCTAAGCAGGGTTCATTTGTTAGTCGTTTGACCCGAAGTGCCGGTTCGCTCGACTGCTCTGTGAATAGGCCCTGTTAAGATTAAAAATTGAATTTTGAAGGTATGCATTGAGCTCTCTCGTAATGAGAAATTTGGTCTGACATAGGAAAGAGGCAGAAGAAAAAACAGAGATTTCTTTAGCTGGCGCATTAGGGATTTTGATTTTTTTTTTTTGGGAGAGCTTTGGGTGGGGCTATTTTATGTTGTTGAATCACCACCCAACCCAACCACATCTTCTTTGTATATGTATTCATTGATTCTTGATTAGGCAGCCATTTTCGTGCTGCCGAATGCAATGTAAAAAAAAGTTGATTCTTTAGTACTCTGCTTATCATGCTAAACTTTTGATGCTAATGTTCTTTAAAAATTTTGTAATGCACTGCTTAAATATCATGGTTCACTTGAAACCTGTTTCACTGTGATTCTTTACTGAAAATGCTTGGAAAGGCTCTGTTTTGCTCACACAATTATTCTTAAGTTCGGACCTTTTGGTCTTAACGAGACCTCCAGCCTTAGCAACTTGGTGAACTGTGCGAAAACATTTCAACTCCCAAGTAAGCTTTTGTTTTCTTAATATGTACACGTCGACTGATATTGTTGACGACAGTGAACTTTGTCGATCTTAATAGAAAAGACGATGTTGTCCATAATGCAGGGAAGAAGGAGCTGCAGAGTACAATAGACTTGATGAAGGAGCTCTAGGAATAAAGAGTGATTCATTGTATGAGAAACCTAAAATATAAATGGTATCAGAGCTGCAAAACCTCTAAGCAACTACGGCCAATCCCAATACCCTTCCTCGTGGAGGAAATACAAGTGCGGTTCTGCAATTTGGAAGCTATGGAGACAACAGAAATTTCCAATCTCGCACCGAATTCAACAATGTCATCAACACCGACAATGGCAGCGCTTGAGGTCCGAAAGGTCCAGTGTTTGGTAACCCTTTTTATATCAACCCAAACAAAAATCTTGCTCAGTCTATCGTTACTATAGTTCTGGATGGTCCAAATTATAATATGCGGTCTAAAGTTGTAAGGATTGTTCTTAAGACAAAGCATAAGTTGGGTTTTATAAATGGTTTAATTCCGATCCCATATCGTTGACTCGCTAAAACACAACTCCTAACAGTGGCCAAGTGTAGCCAATGAAAGGGATTGCAGTATAGTGGTACAAGTAATAAATATTGAATCCACGGGTCTCTATAGTTGCTATTACTCAGTTCGGTTCATTATCTAGCAAACCAGATTAAAGATTGATTTACTAAACTACTCTACTAGCTAAACTAAGGTTAAACTACTAATTACAGGTTGGGAACTCACTTAGGTATGATTCCCCCTAGCTCCTTAGTTAGGTCCAAGTTGTAATTCCCTTTGGTTGCTGTACTGTTGATTAAACTGCAGAAGATCCGATAATAGCTTGGAATCTCTTAAGCTTACCAAGCCCTCTTATACAGAATACCTGGCGGACAACTAACCTCCACCGGAGTACAAAGCTAAGGCAATAGACAAAGATCTCCACTACTGGAATGAATTCCAGTACAAAGTAGTGAATTGACTGACTCTCATACAATCAATTCCCTATTACCAATTGAGAAAGCTCTCTTAATCAAATCAGATTCTATCTATCATAAGTTAAAGCAAAAATCAAAGAAAAGTGATCAGGATTCAATCGACTCAACAATAATGCCTCAATTGATTAAAACCATCGAGTATAACATCCAAAGTTTCAAACAAGAAAGATCCTAACACATGAAAGAATAGGTGAGTGGTTAGAACCGCATCTTCTTAAATGATATACTCTGGCATGTGGAAACATAGTCATCCATTTTTCATTTAAAACCATCTTATCTAGCCTCTCTTCTCATCGTTATGATTATTGTCCCACGTGAAAGGGTATCCATAATAGCCCAGATCCTCAAGATTGCAGTTTTCCATACCCTTATTAGATCCTTCCATTTCTCTAAGATTAGGGAGGTTGACACCATGTTTTTCCTCATAATATTGATAAGGTTAAATCACCACTTACCAACCAAGGAATTAGGTTCTGATATTGATCATGTAATTTACGAAACAACTCCTGAGTTTTTGCCTTGTTTCCCTGCTCTGGCCAACCATATATACATGTAAAGTGCCATTATACTCCCTTCTCAATTATTTTCAAATCTATATGGTTTAAAGATAGGGACATGGCTTCAACTTCCATATCATCTCTCCACATGGCTAGTAAGCCACGTTCTGTTTTGAGATCATATGCCCTTGCCTTTCTCCCAACCTAGATCCTCTATTATCTCTTCCCATTCAGTTTCTTTCTTTTTGGTTTTCATTATGAGAACCATGGTGGGGTTTTCTCACTGGATCAATCTACCCAATGTTGATATGACTTGAATCGGACTATCAGCCGCTACGACTGGTAACTGTTTCCTTTGGCAGATTGGATTAGGTTTAGACCCACATGGAGAAGTACTATAAATACTTCTCATACTCCTCTGTTATCTGTAATCTCCTTGATACAGTGAATTGGCTCTCTCTCGCCCGTGGACGTAGCTAACACACATCGTGTTAGTGAACCACGTAAATCGTGTGTCTGTGGTTTTCGATTCTCGCTTTCGTATTCTTGCTTTGTCGATTCCGGCGATTTCCCGATCCGTAGCAGCGCGTTTATAACAAGTGGTATCAGAGCCGCAGCTGGAAATCAGGCTAGGGTTTTCAATTCAGAAGAATGACGTCGGTGAACATGAAGATCGAAAAGTTCACGGGGAAGAACAGCTTCGCTATATGGCAGATCAAGATGCAGGCTTTATTAAAACAGCAAGGGCTGTGGGGGCCGCTATCTGCGAAACAGAAGAAGGCAGCGGTCGATGACGATGAGTGGAATACCCTGGAGGAGAAGGCCCACTCGACCATCATGTTATCGTTGTCTGATGACGTCATCATTGAAGTCGCTGCTGAGAAGACTGTCGCGGGCTTGTGGTTGAAACTGGAGAGTCTGTATATGACAAAGTCTCTAACCAACAAGCTGCATCTCAAGCAACGGTTGTTCAGCTTGAGGATGCAAGAAGGTACGCCTTTGAGGGAACATCTCGAACAGCTTAACTCTATTTTGCTGGATCTGCGTAATATAGATGTTCAAGTTGATGACGAGGATGCTGCCCTAATCCTGCTGGTTTCTTTGCCGAGTTCATATGAGAATTTTGTTGATTCTTTTATTGCCGGTAAAGAAAGCGTTTCGTTGGAGGATGTCAGGTCTGCTCTTCATACGAGAGAGATCAGGCATAAGGCGTCTGGTTCTGGTACAGGTGGTGAGGCATCGGGTTTGGCTGTTATAGGTGGAAAGGGAAAGAAGAAATCTGGTAAAGGGAATTCGATCAAGAATTCCAAGGGTCCCGGTCCACAGCCAGGTGATGCTTGTCACAACTGTAAAGAAGTGGGGCATTGGAAATACAACTGTCCCAAGAGAAGAGGGCAACAGAAGAAACAAGGTTCAGTTGCCGTGGCAGAAGTGGACAATAGTTCTGAAGACGATCTCGCCTTGGCTGTAGATGAGAAGGCACATCATGGTGATGTGTGGTTTCTGGATACTGCAGCCTCATACCATATGTCTCCGAACAGGGATTGCTTCACAACCTACGAGCAGATAGATGGTGGTAACGTGGTCATGGCTAATGGAGCTGTCTGCAAGGTTGTTGGAATCGGGTCCATAAAGGTTCGAACACATGATGGTTCGTTCTGTACCGTGAATGATGTCAGGCATGTTCCACGAATGACAAAGAACCTGATCTCCTTGAGTCTACTCGACAGCAAGGGTTTCAGCTTCAAAGGAAAAGGTGGAGTTGTGTATGTCTGCAAGGGTTCGAGGAAGGTACTGAAGGGCGTGAAGCGTGGGACCTTGTATGCATTACAAGGGTCTGTGTTGTCTGGTTCTGCTGCAGTTGCATCGTCTCAGGTTCAACAGGAAGATATGACCACTCTCTGACACATGAGACTGGGGCATATGAGTGAACGGGGGATGCAAGTTCTATCGAAGAGGGATCTTCTTTGCGGGCACAAGGTGCAGAATTTGGGATTCTGTGAGCATTGTGTGTTTGGGAAGCTACATCGCAGCAAGTTTCGCAAGAAGGGTATCCACCGGACGAAGGGGATACTGGATTACCTCCACTCCGACTGTTGGGGTCCTTCACGAGTTGAATCCATTGGAGGCAGCAGGTATTTTCTGTCTATTATTGATGATTATTCGAGATTTACTTGGATTTTCATGATGAAGCAGAAAAGTGAAGCTTTCACGAAGTTCAAGCAGTGGAAGACATTGGTGGAGAATCAGACCGGTAAGAAGATCAAGAAGCTGCGAACGGACAATGGTCTGGAGTTCTGTAATTCTGAGTTCAACGAATTCTGCAAGGATGAAGCGATTGCCCGTCATCGGACTGTTAGAGATACACCCCAGCAGAATGGCGTTGCAGAAAGGATGAACCAGACATTGTTGGAGAGAGCACGGTGCATGCTCTCTAATGCTGGACTAGAGAGAAGATTCTGGGCAGAAGCAGTAAACATGGCGTGCTTCCTGATCAATCGTGGACCACACACAGGTATCGAGTGTAAGACTCCTTATGAAGTGTGGTATGGTAAGCATGCTGATTACTCTTCACTGAAAGTTTTTGGGTGTCCTGTTTATTATCACGTGGATGAGGGTAAACTGAACCCAAGGGCAAAGAAGGGTGTATTTGTGGGTTACGGAGATGGAGTTAAGGGATTTCTAGTCTGGTCACCTTCTAAGAATCGAGTTATACTTAGTAGAAATGTGATATTTGATGAGAAGTCTATGTTTAACCCCATGTTGAAGGTTACTGTTGCTGAAGGTAGCAGGAATGTTGATAAGCAGGTGGAGCTGCAAACTCTCAATGAGAGTGAGTTTGAGCACCAAGGTGGAGAAGATCAACATGATGAGGATGTCTCTGCAGAGCCAGAAACTTCAGAGTCCAGTGCACAAGCTAAACAGTCTATTGCTTCCGGTAGACCGAAGAGAGCGACTACAGGAGTACCTCCACAAAGGTATGGCTTCGAGGACATGGTGGCGTATTCATTTCAGGTTGCTGAGGAAGTGGATGCAGGAGAGCCACAGTCCTATAGAGAAGCAGTTTTGGGTGGTGAAGCTGATCAGTGGCTTGCCGCAATGGGAGATGAGATGGAATCCCATGACAGGAATCAGACTTGGGAGCTAGTCAAACGACCACAGGGAAGGAAGATTGTTACAAACAAGTGGATCTACAAGAAGAAGGAAGGAATCACTTCTAAAGAGGGCATGAAATTTAAAGCTCGGGTGGTTGCAGGAGGCTTCTCGCAGAGGGAAGGAGTTGACTATAATGAGATTTTCTCACTAGTGGTCAGACATACTTTGATCAGAGTGCTACTAGCAATAGTGGCACATTATGACTTGGAGCTTGAGCAGCTAGACGTGAAGACAGCTTTCCTACATGGAGAGTTGGAAGAAGAAATTTACATGACTCAGCCAGAAGGATTCGAGGTTCCGGGAAAAGAAGACTATGTTTGTAAGCTAAAGAAGTCCTTGTATGGACTTAAGCAATCTCCGAGGCAGTGGTACAAGAGATTTGACAGTTACATGCTTGAGTTGGGCTACATCAGAAGTCCATATGATTGTTGTGTATATCACAGCAAGGCAGAGGATGGTTCGATGATATATCTAGTTCTGTATGTGGATTATATGCTCATAGCTGCGAGGTCAAAGTCTGATATCCAGAAGTTAAAGGGGCTTCTCAGTGCTGAGTTTGAGATGAAGGATTTGGGAGCTGCTCAGAAGATCTTGGGTATGGAGATTTACAGGGACAGGTTGAAGAAGAAGCTTTTCTTGTCACAGAAGAGCTACATCCAGAAGATATTGTCGAGGTTTGGCATGTCTTCAGCAAAGCCCTTAAATACTCCTAGTGCTTCAAATGTTCATCTATCCTCAGCTTATGCACCGCAGTCAGAGGCTGATAAGGAATACATGTCGAGAGTCCCATATGCTAGTGCAGTAGGTAGCTTGATGTACGCTATGGTATGCACTAGACCTGATCTTGCACATGCTGTTAGTGTTGTCAGCAAGTTTATGATACAACCTGGGAAGGAGCATTGGCAGGCTGTGAGGAGGATCTTCCGGTACCTTAAGGGTACACCTGATGTGGGGATTAGCTTCGGAAGTGATACAGAGTGCTTGGTGTTTGGGTATTCTGACTCGGACTATGCTGGAGATGTTGACACGAGGAGATCGATGACCGGTTATGTATTCACTCTTGGGAGTTCTGTAGTGAGCTGGAAGGCAACTCTGCAGTCGGCGGTGACATTGTCTACTACTGAGGCAGAGTATATGGCGTTGACAGAAGCTGCTAAGGAGGGAATATGGTTGAAGGGACTGGTTGGTGATCTGGGTCTACATCATGATCAGGCAGTGGTGTATTGTGACAGTTTGTCTAACACCTTAGGCGAATCCCACATCGACAAAGCACGGGAGAGATCCATGGTTCATAAGTAGGAAACCGGCCTTAACTGACAAGACGCGTTTTGGGGTGTAACGGAGGAGTTCTTGTGAGAACTCCAAAGTTAAACGTGCTCAGTGTGGAGCACAACAAGGATGGGTGACCTTATGGGAAGTCACCCTGAATTGCACCCCAAGTCGAAATCCGTGCGGGTGTAGAGGCCCAAAGCGGACAGTATCTTGTCGGGATAAGGTTCGGGATGTTACAAGTGGTATCAGAGCCTCTCCGCGTCCCTCTTGAACGATGGTGGGGCAAACCTCAACGAGGACGTTGAGTCCCAAGGGGGGGTGTATGTAACACCTTAGGTGAATCCCACATCGACAAAGCACGGGAGAGATCCATGGTTCATAAGTAGGAAACCGGCCTTAACTGACAAGACGCGTTTTGGGGTGTAACGGAGGAGTTCTTGTGAGAACTCCAAAGTTAAACGTGCTCAGTGTGGAGCACAACAAGGATGGGTGACCTTATGGGAAGTCACCCTGAATTGCACCCCAAGTCGAAATCCGTGCGGGTGTAGAGGCCCAAAGCGGACAGTATCTTGTCGGGAAAAGGTTCGGGATGTTACAGTTTGAGTGCAATATGCTTGGCCAAGGATCAAGTCCACCATGAGAGGACTAAGCACATCGATGTGAGGTATCATTTCTTGAGGACAGAGAAGAGGATTAAGGTGAAGAAGGTTGGCACCGCGGATAATCCTACTGATATGTTCACGAAGCCGATTCCACATGGCAAGTTCCAACACTGCTTGGACTTGCTGAATGTCTTGAGTGGGTGACTCCGCCCTACGGGGCATTGATGGCGGGAGAGAGAGAAGGAGCAGAGTACATCAGAGATTTTTCAGAGGAAGAGGATTCAAGTCAAGGTGGAGATTTGTTGATATGACTTGAATCGGACTATCAGCCGCTACGACTGGTAACCGTTTCCTTTGGCAGATTGGATTAGGTTTAGACCCACATGGAGAAGTACTATAAATACTTCTCATACTCCTCTGTAATCTGTAATCTCCTTGATATAGTGAATTGGATCTCTCTCGCCCGTGGACGTAGCTAACACACATCGTGTTAGTGAACCACGTAAATCGTGTGTCTGTGGTTTTCGATTCTCGCTTTCGTATTCTTGCTTTGTCGATTCCGGCGATTTCCCGATCCGTAGCAGCGCGTTTATAACACCCAACTTCCTCACTACCAATGGACTACCCAAACCTCGGCAAGAGGAACTTAGTAGACTCATTGAGCTCGGTGGCCACAAGGTCCGCCTCTCCACCATTTGGTTTGATTTCATCCACTATAAAATTTTGCTATTGGGGGTTATAAGAAAGAAACCCCTTTTAATATTTTTGGTTTTGTTTCTCCTTCATCCAAGAAGTTTATGGGATCATCTGCCCTTCTTGTTTCAGATTGAGTATGAGGTTTCTCTTTTGAGGTGTTAGCTACATCATTGAGGTTCCTTGTTGTGACCTGTGCTATGTATTTTGTCTTTGGCAACGCTTCTGCTTTCTTTGACTCTCCTTATTGCCCCCTGTTTCGAAATTGAAAACCATGTTTTCCCCAAATTGTGCTTCTTTATCCAGTAAGTCATCCATCGATGACTCCCTCTCCTCTGCGCTCTTACACTTAGTAAGTAAGGGTAAATACAATATATTAGCCATAATTATTAAGCAACGGGGAATTATAGCCATAACTATCGAAATACAAATTATTAGCCATAACTATTGTTGCGGGTCAAGATTTGGCTAACAGGTCGTTACTGTTTTCAAATTTTTAACGGAGAAGGCCATGTCATCATCGTAAAAAATATGATATGATGATTGCCACGTGGGAGCCAACTCAGCATCATAAAAGTTTAGTCATCATTACTAATAGAAGTGTTACGAAAACTTAACGATTGGCTAATAATTTGTATTTCGATAGTTGTGGCTATAATTCCCCGCTGCTTAATAGTTATGGCTAATATATTGTATTAACCCTAATTGTTTTGAATTTCTATTGTATTCTCAGTTTAGAACTGAGTTGCCAGCTTGTCTATAGTTAGCTCCCCTCTTGCTAGAGCTTCTTTTTTCGTTCCAGGGTTCTTCTATAGAACCCTTATAAGAATAAGGATAGTACTTTTTGTCCTCTGAGATACATAAAGTCCTTTTTGTGTGTCAAAATTTAGTTTCCTTTGGTCCTGTTATCATCTAGCCTCATTTCGATCCTATCCCCTCAAATTGCCCTATGGGAAACTTGATGCCCCCAATCTCATTTTTGCAGTTTTAGTTCCTCTGTCAAATTTTGCCCTTACTGCCATCCATAACTCATTTGTTTCCTCTTTCTCTTGTCTTGATTGCTAGGTTCTACTTTGGAGACTACCAATCAGTAAATTTGGTCCAAAAGGATCGTTCTCCACGCATAATTTAGAGGGACAGAACGCCTTTGGATGTCCAACAATTTCACAGGAAAAAAAACATGGGTGATTTACATACTTAGCTAGGAATTTCATTATTTCACCTTGTACCTTAAATTTCAGCTCTTGTCTCAATGGTGTTTTGATATCCTTTCATATTCTTAAGCACAGGAAATGCTCCCTTACTATGTCCAGTCGTTAATCCACCTAGATTAGGGAGCCAAAACCTTACTATGTCCAGTCGTTAATCCACCTAGATTAGAGAGCCAAAACGCTCAGCAATTTCATGTAACATCTCAGCTATCTTCAAGGCATATGGTAAGCCAAAGATCTTTATCCAAATTTTCATTGTATAAAACTCATCAATCCTATGTTTATGAAAAGCAACTGCTTTTATGAAGATCAACAAATTATTATCATAGCGCCATGGACCACCATAAAGGACCTTCTCTCTATCTTGTCTGTCAAGAAATTGGAAACCATACAACTGGTCTCCCTTGTTAGTAATCTGAAAGGTTTGCTTCAAGCTCCATGCTTTGGATAAAGCAATCTTCATTAATTTGATGTTTTGATTTTTTCTATTAACAACCTTCCCACTAATCCCAGCAAGTTCATTGCTTGACCATAACTGCATCATAATCCTCCTCTTCCATTTCTAGAGCCTCTTCATAATCATCAGCACTGTATTTTGTACTCCAATGCTTCCGAGAATAGTATATCCTTCTTGTCACCCCTCTATGTGGAACTATTTGCTTATGTATCCATCTCTAATGACCTCTGTTCAGCTGTCAGTTGTTTTATTGATCCATTAGTATCTTGGACCTGTAAAACTTGAGTCTCTTTGTTATTGCTCATTTGTGACATTTGGACCATCGCAGCTTCTTTTTATGTGCCCGTCATTGTCAAACAATACATCTCCGTTAGACCTGACAATCAGGTCGGGTTGGGTAATTTCGGGTTGGAGTTGCAGGTTACGGGTCGAGTCAGGGTGATTTGGATTATTTCGGGATAAATATTGATCCAATCCATTCTATTCGGGTCGGGTTACGGGTCATTTCGGGTTATAAGCGCTCTCAAAAACAATATCAAACGTGCTTCATATTTTTTTAAAGAACACAAATCTTCACATATGCATGACAATAGTTTACCAAACACATGTCAATTAACATATTCTCAAATCTTCCCCATGATATTTGATTATCCTTAAACTCCAAACATGTCTTTCAAATCCTTGCGAATTGTTTTAAACATCTCACCAATTTATGAGTGATTTTATCATTTTACGAGTTACATATGAAATGGAACGGGTCTAACAGGTCGACCCGCTAACCCACCCAACCCGACCCAAAAAAATCACGGGTTGTCGGGTTCGGGTCATTCGGATCTCGGGTCATAAAAACTTTCATTTTTCGAACGGGTTCGGGTCGGGTCAACGGGTCGGATTGGAATTTGCCAGGTCTTATCTTCGTCGAAACACAAATAAAAAGTAGGTAATATCTATTTTATCCAAACCTTTTTCATATTCTTTTATATTATCCAAACCTATTAAAATGTTATTAATTAGCCAAATCTTTCGTAATGCATCAAAGTATTAGCCATTTTCATGTTATCGTTAGTAATTTTGCAACTCTTTTATTAGTTAAAATACTAAAATTTTGGAATGTTGACCTTCATGTGTCTCTTCCAAGTTAGTATCATATTTTCAAGTCAATATTACTAACAAAATTGCTAACTGAAGTTATCATTTGGCTAATTCTTAATATTTTGATAGATTTGGCTGATAAAAAAGAATTCGAAAAAGGTTTGGCTAATAAATAGTCATTACCCTAAAAAGTATGTTCATAAAAGAAATCAAATAGGCTTAGCTGGAGAAAACGCTACCTTACCCTAAGCCGCAGAAGGCTTGCTTAGGGTTTCAAACTTTAGTCAAGAGCACTACAGCTCGTGGCTACCAAGGAAACTCTCACTATCTACCCCTAATAAAACATAACCTTGAACGCAGGAGGCAGAACAAAGGATTCAAAACAGGCTCTCTATACACTCAATCACCAGAATACTCCCACACATTCAACTAACTCTGTGTCACCGTCACCGTAGCAGACACAGAAACCCTAAAACTCCAGGAAAACCTAACCTGAAATTTTATCCGAATTTTTGTTAAACTAGAGAAAACTGAACCCCTCACCATCAACAAAATTTCCGACCCAAATCCTTATTGCGAGAGCTCCCTTTCATTTCCTCTCTCTCAGCGAGAAATTTTAGGCGGCGGATGGATAGAGAGATAAAGAGAGCGAATATCTTTTGTTTCTTAATGAAGCCCCGTTCCTTTGCAATCATCCCAAATCGCATATGTAATGTCCGAACTACCCCTCCCTAAAAAATTTCTCTTAAATTTCAATTTTTTTAGACCTAAATTAAAATCAATACATCCTATATATTGTCAAAATTTATACTATAAAACAATCGTAAATAGAGGTGGCAAACGGATTGGTGGATTCATGGATTGGATCATATGGATTGGTGGATTGATCCATGTATCCAAATGACATCCAAGCATTGGACCAATATGAAAATTTTGAAAGTTTAGGTACTAAAATGTCATAATAAAAAAGTCTATATACCAAAACTTAAATTTCCAATGACATTTTTGAATAAAATAAATAAATTTTAGGTACCAAATTGTAAATTATAAAAAATATAGGTACTAACTATTATTTGCTAACGACCACAAACCCACTCATCCAATTGAATTTGTATCAAACGGATTGGATTTTAATGGTTTGGATTAGTTGGATATTAAGTTGATGGATTAGATTATATTCATTAATTGGATTACAAATTGCCACCTCTAATCGTAAATAAAAAAAACCTAATTCAAAAATCATTGCACGATTTTGAGTATAATTCAATAAGAAAGTCATACTGCAACTTCTATTCCAAAACAAGAAAGAAAAAATCATTCTTTCTAGGTATATCCGACCCATTGGTCATAATGTCATTTGAATATGATGTATTTACAATTCACGATGTAAAGTTTTAAAAATATTTTGAATGTGTATTTCTACCAGTAGTTAAATTAATTGTTAAAAATTAAATTAAATATGAAAATTGAAATATCAAACACCAATGAAATACTTACAGAATACTTAGTGGGCTAGTTAACAGTAGTTAAAAAGTCATATATTTAAGATTTTAGGTTTTTGTACGCTAGTTTAAAAAGATACATAAAACTCATTTAGTATAATTGGTAATGATTCATTCCTTGTTTAAAATATCATGGTTCAAATCCTAAGCCTGATGTTTATTCATATGAATAAGACAAATAAGTGTAAAAAAAATCTACCCTTCCTATTTTTGCTCTCGTTAGAGAAAATTTGAAATGCTCAAATATTGCCACAAGTTCTACTATTATATCCTAGTTTGGTGCCCAACCCATTGGTCGGAACTTTATTTGAACATAATATATTTATATTGTGTATCCTAATTTTTCAAATCATTTGAAATGCTTATTTTTGTTTAACATTAATGTCATTTTAAATTGTTATTTATTTTTTAAATCATCATACATTATATTCTTAATAATTATAACTAAGCACTTCGATTCATGTAGATTATTTTCAATGGTTAGCACGTGTCAACAACTATCCCATTTTAAGCCAAGTTTAACCTAAGATGGCATTGTCGTATAGTGGTAATCAAGGTCGTATTTTACTCGAGACCTGGTACCCTAGCCTACTTCTCACCTAGTTGTTAATTAGTTAATCGGTTTTGGAGGGTTGGGTTGAGGATTTGAGGAGTTAACTAGACTAGAGATTGATCAAAGCTAAAAGCAGGTAGTTCGGGGAACTAATCCTCCACCTAGCTTAGGGTTATTACGCCTAAGGGTCACCTCAACCACCCTAGGCCCCTATTCATACATCTATCATGATTTGCTTTATGGTGCATACTCGTCTAACCCTAGAACTCCAAACCCATATTAGAAGCACAAACTAGGCTAATAGAGAAGATTGGGGCGCCCTACCATAAACACAATCCATGATAGAATAGCAATAAAATCAACTAGATAAACATATTCATTCACTGAAACACTAAAATATCCAGACATACATAATAAACCCTAAATCTAGGATTTGGGGTTTAGAACCCCTTGTACCTTAGAGGACTACTCCATAAAGGATAGAAGAGGAAACATATAAGAAATTGAAGAAGACTTGGGTTGAGGAAGATACTCCCTCTCTTCTAGCTCCTTCTCCTTCCTTTAGCTTCTCTCTCTTCTCTCTCTAAAACCAGAAATTGCTCTCAAAATCAGCTCAACTAATAGGGGGAAAGGGGTCTCCTATTTATAGAATCCTGGAAACAAGGACAAGTTTACGGCCAAGGGGCTGAAGTTCGCGGTCGTGAACTTGTGAGGTGAGGCCGCGATCTCTGGTCAGCACATTTACGCATTGAAAACTCAAAGTTCACGGCCTGACATCATGGCTGTGAACTTCCTCGCGGGCTCGCAGGACGTTGCCCGTGACTCAACTGGGGAAACTCTCTGTTTCTCGTTCGATGATTGTCTCTCCAAGTCCGCGCCCATCACTCCATAGATCACGGTCACAATCTTTAGGCTAGAGGCCACGATCTTAGCTCTTTCTTCGCGTCCTCCGTTCTTGGTCGCGATCTTCCTTCTCTAGACCGTGATCTTGAGCCTTTCGCCCATAACTCTACACTTGTACTCCTTTTCGTACCTAATTCGCATATATTATCTAAAGAACCCTAAGATCACATCATAATCAAATAAGAATGAAATAGGGATGCAATTGACGCTATTTAAACATTTATGCATATGAATTGGCACGAAACAAACCTTAATATGAAGGGTAAATAACACCGATTTAGGTGTTATCAATAACACTCTTGAATAATCATTCATGACTTATCTATTTAATGATGAAATCATTTAGTTCTCTATGGTTGAAAAGAAAAGCACATAAAAAATGTTTGAATAACAAAACGTAGCATAAATGGCAACAACATAAGCATGATATTTAGTCAATATTTGTTTCTCTTGATATGGAATGCAACGCATATATATAGGTGACTACTTCAGTGCACTCACTTTTTTGGGTGCATTCAATACACAAAACTCTAAAAGTGATCATAATACATCAAGTTTTGAACTTTAATTGATAGCATTAGTCTAATATGATAATATAGCATAGAATCACAGCCAATCAATCCATTATCATAACCCTTTAACCTTCAATTGTGAATCCCAACCCAAAACCTAAAATTGTAAACCCTAACCCGAAATTTCTAAACTCTAAATCATTCAAATTAAAGTAAAATATTGAATGATTTTTGTACAAATCCATGTGTTTCTTGTTCATCATACCATAAGTGACGATTGACATCGTGTTCACATGAATTGTCAGCCCCGAATGACGATTATTAGGCGAGTGCATTGAACGTAACGCACCCAAAAAAGTGAGTGCACCAAAGACACAGCCATACATACATACATATATATATATATATTCTATGGTACCCTGGGTAAAATCCGGGGTACCGCATACCTTGAGTATGAAAACATTATCTAGAGCTTGAATTGACCGATCTTTCGGACATAATACTATACTCTAACCCTTAAAGATCAAAATCTAGGTCTTAATTCTCCCAATCTTATAGTCCAAGATCAATTTATTTAGAAACAATAATCGACGGTTATGATTCGTCCAAATATAGGCACAAAAAGGTTTGCACCATCTTAGGGTTTATAGATTATGATTTAGATAATTAGGACCTAGGGTTCACTCATTAAGAGTTAGGGTATAATATCAGACCCAAAAAACCTGCTAATTCGAGGTCTAGATACTGTTTCCATACTCAAGGTATGCGGTACCCCGGATTTCACCCGGGGTACCGTAGAAGGCACCATATATATATATATATGGCAACGGCTAGCATACGCTCAGGCGTACCTTGGTCTACCATACGCCCGTTGAGTTTTGCTATTTAGACAATGAATTAACCAAAGTTTGGGACATGATACTATATCCTAACCCCTAATGGGTTAACCCCAGTCTCCAATTCACTTATCCAAAGCATAATATTCATTTAATCTTGAAATGAAAATCAACGGTCCTGATTTGTCGAAATTATTGTTGATTTACTTTTTAAGATTAAACGAATCTCATGATTTGGGTTAGAAAATTAAGGACTGGGGTTTACCCATTAGAGGTTAGGGTATAGTATCATGCCAAAAAATCCGGTTAATTCACGATCTAAATAGTAAAACTCAACGAACGTACGGTAGTCTAACGTACGCCCGGGCGTACGCTAGCCTATACAAATATATATCTCAAACTCTAAAATGTTAAATATTGTCAACAATGCAATAACAAAATCGATAGGCAAATATCATTCTCCAATCTTACACTATGCCATAAAAAATGTTTGTGAGCCAATATACACAAAATTAATTGAAGGACAATCTTAATCCCCAAACAAATATAACTAAATCTCTATTGTGGTACTGACATGCTAATGCATATAATCACATCAATGCATTCCTGAAAACTCTGAGCCTAATTCATTATTTAATGTTTATTGTGGTGGTTAGTTCATATTAAACCAAGTAACACAAAATTATACATATACCTAACTACTCTATAAGATAAAAAGAGCTAAATAAGTAAACTAATCTGCAAAAATGATGTTCATAAATTGTATTATTTTAAACTCGTCCATGGATTTTCATAAAGATAAATCTTCATTGGGAAATAATTAGCAACATGTTAAGACTATAAATAGGTAAAGATGTTAATAAAAATTAAAATATCTCTCATTTGAAGTTTAATATTGCATTACACCTGAAGAAGCTAATGGCTTCAAATGTTTTTAAAACGAAATGTTTAATAAAAAAGTATGAGCAAAAGAATCATAATTGTCGAACGACCTTCTAAGTTTTACGAAACAAACAAATGAATTAATTACACAAAATCAACAAGATCTTAGGTATCTATATTATGTAAACAGTTTGAATAAAGTATGAAATAATATAAAGAGGGTTTCAAAGAAGAGAAAATTGAACAATCAATTTAAAAATGATATTCAACACAACATATCATGACATAAATTATTTCAGCATACAATACTTTTTTTTATAAACAGATCCTGGAATTTTATTAAGAGCTTGTCATCTCCTTAGCCAAAATGTCTAGGAGGAAAATAGGAGGTCTAGAGTCCCATATTTCTTGGGTCTCCCAGTTACAAATCGAATGGGCCTTAACATGGGTCGGTTCGTTACCAACCCGTTTGACAAAACTCCATTTAATCAACCCAATTCTTTAGGCCTCGGCCTGCAAGTCCCGGATCACCAAACCCGTCTCCAACCTCGAGCACTCCGTCTTCTGAAGTGCGATCTCCACCTGCTGACAATCCATTTCCACCACCGCTCGACGGAATCCACTCATTTCCAGCTGCTTCAGGCCAAACTCCACAGCTTTCATCTCCGCAATTTCTGGTGGCCAGCATCGTCGCTCCCGCCGCACTGCCGCTCGAAGAAATCCTCTATGTTCGTCTCGCAAGACCATCCCGAATCCCGTGCCATGTCCCGTTATCACTGCCGCATCAACGTTCACCTTCACCCACCCACTCGGCGGCCATTTCCAGGTAATCGCCTCTGCCACTCTCATATGTTCTTCGTGTTTGTGGTATGATGCATACTCCTCCCAGTAGGCTAGGGCCTTCCCGAAAATTTCCCATTCCCCGGCCTTCTTACGGTTGAACAATTGATTGTTCCTCTCATTCCACATCATCCATAGCACCACAACAAATTGCTATAGCGTTTCGTCGTCTACCCGTTCCATTCACACATCCAGCCGCACGATGACACCTCTGGCTCTAGCTCAAACAAGTCTCTAAAATCTGATTGCCGCCAGACCCTAATCGCCCACTGACATTCGCTGAAGATATGGTTTTGACTTTCTTCCAAATGACAAAACGGGCATTCTATTGCCGATTCCTCCTTCCTCTTTTCAATGTTCTTTCCTGTTGGGAGAATATCATGAATCAGTCGCCAGGTAAAGATCTTGATCTTTGTCGGTATTTTAAGCTGCCAGACTCTTTTCCAATTCATGGTGTCGTAGACTTCCACCTCTAACTCTTCCTCTTCATCTCCTCCACTGTCATGTTCATGCGTATTTGACGAGGGGCTTCTGTGCTGCATCTTAGCAAGCTTATAGGCTGTTTTGACTTAGTAGTTCCCTGTTCTTTCGTAGCTACAAACTCGATCATCCTCCATTGCTTGTCTAGGAATTGGAATTCCTCTGATACGCGCCCAATCAGTAGGGTTGAAGTAGTGTTGCAATAGGTTGTATATCCATGCTCAATCCTCATGGTCTATAAGGTCAGCCACCACCTTAATCTCATCTGTAACCACCTCAGGTGTTGTCACCTTGAGACCATCTTTTTCCGCCTCTGGTATCCACTTCTCACCCCATATTTTCACACTGGCCCCACTCCTAATCCTCCACCTTATGCCACTCCTAACAAATTCTTGTGCAGCAAGTATATTTCTCCAAGTATAAATTGGATTATTCCCTAGTTTTTCCTGTAGAACGTTAGTGTTAGGGTAGTACTTAGCTTTCAAGATTCGCGCTACAAGAGAATCTGGATTGGTAAGAAGATTCCAGATTTGCTTCCCCAGTAACGCTATATAGAAATTGTGTAAGTCTCGGAAACCCATTCCACCATCTTCTTTCGGCTTGCACACCTCCTTCCATGCCTTCCATGGAATTCTACGCTCCTCCTTCCGCTGTCCCCACCAAAAGTTCGAAATATCCTTCCTAATCTCATTCAACACTCCGCTAGGAATCAGAAACACCGACATCATATACATAGCTTGGGATTGTGCCACAACCTTGATAAGAATCTCCTTGGCTGCTATAGATAGAGTCAGCCCCTTCCAATGTTTAATCTTCTTCCGAACCTTGTTAATCAGAACATTAAAAACCGCCCTTTTCTCCCGCCCAATCACTGTGGGAAGGCCTAGGTATTTTTTATAAGTATCCACAGTTTTCATTTGTAAAATGCCTGCCAGATCATTTCGTTTATCCAAACCCACACTAGGGCTAAAAATTAACTCCAATTTCTGCATATTAACCATCTGCCCTGATTCAGCCTCATACACCTGCAGAATTGCTCTTAGTTGTTGACATTCCTGTGGTTTAGCTCTAAAAAATAATATGTTGTCATCAGCAAATAGTAAGTGAGAGATCCTAGGTCCACGAGCTGAAACCTTCATACCGTGCAGTTTTTCTTCTTCTACTGCTTGTAGGGTTAGTGCAGAGAGACCCTCCATACATAAAAGAAACAAATATGGGGATATTGGGTCACCCTGCCTCAACCCTCTTTCTGGTGTAAACGAATCAGACTGGTGCCCATTTACCAGTATAGAATAAGACACCATAGTTATGCAATGCATTATGATCTTGATCCATCTGTCTACAAATCCCAATTTTCTCATCATCGCCTCTAAGAAACCCCACTCCACTCTATCATACGCTTTAGATATATCTAATTTGGCCGCCATTACCCCTGTCTTCGCCTTCTTCTTTTGCTTCATGGCATGAAATCACTCAAACCCAACTAGAACATTATCTATTATAAATCGCCCTGGCACAAACGCACTATGATGTTCACCAATAATCTGATCAAGTACTCCTTTAAGTCTGTTCGCCAGAACCTTGGACATAATTTTATATAGAACCTTGCACAGACTGATTGGTCTGAACTCCAAAGGGGTTTCTGGCTTCTTTGTATTTGGAATTAAAGCAATAATAGTATGGTTGAGCTGTTGTGGGAATTCCCCCAGTTCAAGGTAGCTCCTCAATTCTTCCTTCACTGTCTTCCCGACAACATTTCAATGTTTCTAGAAGAATCTTGCTGGCATGCCATCAGCCCCAGGTGCCTTATTCGGCCCCATATGTTTCAAAGCATACAAGATTTCCTCATTTGAGAAGGGCTTAAGCAACTCCTGATTCATTTCCACAGTTACTTTTGTTTGGACTGCCTGCATAACTCTACTCACAGCTGGGCCGTTTCCCGCTTTGAACAAATTTTTCATGTAATCCAGGAGGCAGGTGGTGACCCCCCTGTTGTCCTTTGTAAATCTGCCATCGCTCATCCTTTAGACTCTTTATAGTATTTCTCCTTCTTCTCTCTGAAGCTTTACGATGAAAGTACCTCGTGTTCTGGTCCCCTTCCTTCAACCAGTTTGTTCGAGACCTCTGCTTCCATTTTATCTCTTGCAGCAATAGTACCTCGTTGAGCTCCTGTTCAATAACTTTTCTTTGCAGCAAGACAGCTTTCGTTCTCTTCTTTTTCTCCAGAATTCGCAAGGCCTTCTCCGCTTTCTTCCTTCGTTCTTTAAGCGATCCAAAAGCTGTCGTTGTCCAGGAATGGAGCTTGGTTTCTACATTCTGAATTCGATCCATGAGGTTTCTTTGTCCTGCTCCCATCCAACCTTTCTCTATCACTTTTCCACAGTCCTCGTGCGCTCCCAGTAGGGTTCATAGCGAAAACTCCACCCCCGTGTGATCTCTTCATCATCAAGGTCCAGTTTTAATTGTCACCACCTCCCTAACCATCTCCAGCGCTGCCAACTTCCATACCCTCTTTTCATTCGTTGTCGCATCCAAAGGCTTCTGATGCGTCATCCACCCCAGAACTCTCCGGGGAGGAAGGATCGGATTTCTTCTCCTTCCCTCCGATTACAGATCCGTCGTCACTCCTTTCATTCCAAGTCGCAGCGGTGGTTCTGTGAGAGCTGGAAGCAAAATGGCAAGAGAGCGGCTCCAGAAGATTATCATCAACTACAAGGGTAGTGCGATTGAGTCAGTAAGAACCCACAAACCCAAAACTCTTTTCTATTTCACTCAACCAAGAATAACAAATCTAGTTGTCCAGTTCATCCAAAACCACCAAATTGAATAACCCATGCGTTTGAGGATGCTATTATCATACTGGAATAAGGCAAGAAGAGAAGTTCGAGTCAAAGGTCTTGCGATGGAGTCGAGAATCCGGTGATTTCTTCACGACAACAGCGTCGAGTTTATTCGCATTCAGAGTAGTAACAGGGGATCCCTCTGTTTTGGGCTTCTTTAGCAACAAGTGTAGTGGTAAGGGCTTCGTCCGACTCCGCAAGCGGTAGGGGAGGATTGGTTGGTGGCGATGGCAGGTTTTCTACTTTTCTCGCAGCGCAGATCTGCAAAAAAGCTGTTGAAGAGTATATGGCTGGGTATGGCGAAGTAACAAGAGGACGAAGAAGACAATGGAGGGGCGACGGATTTGCTTGTTTTCCAGAGGGTTTCGGAGGAAGTTATGGTTTTGTTTTGTTTTTTACGAAAAATTGCAACATCATTCAAAATCATTAGTCCAATCAGCACATATGATGTTGTCGTTAAAGTTATTAACGAAATGACTATTTTAGTGTATTTTTCAAAAACTTACTACTATTGTCAAAATTGGATAGTTATATCTATGTATGTGTATTTTGCCAATAAAAAGAACCGTCTCAATCATTATGAGCTATTCTTAGTAGGATCATAGTCATATTTGGGATTATGACAAATATGCCAAAGCAGGCATTGATTCATTGCATACTAAATCATTTTCGATTGTAGTTGTAGCAAATTGTATGATTACAAATTGAGGGTTTATTTATTAAAAAAAAATTGGTCCAAAGGGACACTTCGATCATACGAGGTTCCGAAAACCGCTAAAACATAACATAATAACCAATTCGACAAATATGACTCCTCTTAATCAATTATGTAAGAGATTATGAATTCAGATCATATCTAGTTGTTGGTTAAGATTAATCGTTATTGTGCAAGGGCGGAGCCAGGAATCGACGATCGGGGGCCGGAAATATTTTTGTATGTTATCGCAAAATGACTTAAAAAATTAAAATAATAATTTTATATTATTATAATGTCACAAATTATTCATTGAAACGATTAACATCACTTTGTAAACTAACTTTTTAAGCATTGAGTTCAAGATAAATTAAAAATAATAATTAACAATACATTTCGATATTGTATTGCACATATGTTTTCATAACTAAGAGATAGGTCTTACACGAGTATTTAAAAGAAATTGTTGTTGTATATACATATGCTTAAAGCTGCTAAAAGTATTGCATCCCTTGGAGTAGTTAAAAGAAATCGGTAGGGAATAGCTGGCAAAAAATACTTGCTTTGCAAGAGAATTGAACCAATGACCTAGAGAGAGCAAAAGAGCCCACCTTCCGCTACGCTAGGAGTCTATTTAATCAAATTAATGCATACTATAGCATTTTAGCCGTTTCGTTTTATTTATACGTAAATTGCTCGAGTATTTTTTACGTAACTTTCAAAATTCTCGGGGCCGAGGCCCCCGAGCCCTACTGTAGCTCCGCCCCTGTTATTATGATTTAAAGTTGTAAACTACAACAATGTCTTGTATGCAAACCAACCTCATGGTGTAAGTGTAACCAACTACTAACAGTAAAAGTCAAAGAATTGCCCTTGAACAACCCAGGGGAATTACAATTGAACCTAACTAAGGGGCTAGGGGGACTCAATCCCGAGTGACTCTTTCCTGACTTTGAAAACCGAACAATTTACTGCTTTCTTACTGCTTTAGCTTTAACAACAATCACTCGAATTAGTTTGCTAGATAATAGAGAATCACGGAGTAAGCAGTAGATCTAGACCCCGGGTTGATAATATAACTTGCCTGTTACTGCATTCCCGGACTGCGATTACACTTGGTCGCAGTTTGGTGTTGTGTTTTGGCGTGTCAAGGGATGATATGGATGCTTCTATCTTGCCGTCTGCCATGCAAGTATCACTCTAGCCAATCCAATTTTGTCATGTTTCTCTTTGTTGGTATTTACTTCTTTCTTGCTGGTAGTTGCTGCAGGTGGTGGCCTCTTCACGAACTTTAGAGGCTTGGACAACATGTGAGGCTACTGATAGGGCCGGGCGCATATTAGAGGAGCAGAGGCTTCGAGTTAGGGATGTCTATGTTCAGGAGCTAGAGTCTCAGCTGGTGAACCTGCGTCGTCAACTGGAGCAAGAGAGGAGCGGTCGTGAGAAAGATCAAGCCGCTTTAGTTGAGGTGAGGTTTTTCTTGGGTCAGCAACATGCGGAAGTTGGGGAGTCCAGGGAGATTATTGCTCGGGAGAGGGCCCATTCTGGTCAGCTAGAGTGTCAGGCGGCATGACATATGGAGTTCATGTCTACAGCAGCTACTCAGTTCTTTCATTTAGCTATGGACGTTCTTCGTCACTACTACCCGACGATCCACTTGGATGAGGACTTCCTTAGAGCTAAGGTCACACGACGGGCGGATGTGATGGCGACGATGACCGTTGCTTCAGGTGGAGCAGGCATTTTGGGCGGAGCGGGTGTTTCAGGTGGAGCGAGCTCGGTTAGGAGAGCTCTCTGGGATCCTTAGGGCGACAGATTAGCAATCTTGTAGGATCGACCGGTGTGGGGGTGGAGGACTTGGAGCGTCTAGATCTGCCAGCTATTCATTTCTCTGGCCTCCCATCTACCCCTCATGATTTTCCCACTCGCCCTCCTATGTTTGAGTAGGTTGAGATATGACATTTTCTTATTCTTCTTATGTATCCTTTATTTCTTGTTGGTTTTGTTATAAACTACCATGGAACTAGTTAAGAAGTGCGCTGATGCACCCTTTTATTTCATCATACACTATACTTAATTTCGGGATACATTATTACATCGGGTTGAAGTAGCGTCGTAGGTGCATGGAGTTCCAAGTTTTTGACATATCACTGCCTTCAATGTCCTCCCGTTTAACGGTGTTGGAGCCGACAACTTCCCTCACCTTATACGGTCCTTCCCAATTGGGAGTGAACTTTCCCTGGCGGGGATCAGAGCAGAAGTTTCTCCTTAGAACCCAATCACCCACTTGGAGCGGGCGCTGCTTCACCTTGGAGTTATAGTATCTTGCAACTCGGTCTTGGGAAGCAACGAGGTGGAGTCGGGCGTCCTCACGTCGTTCCTCTGCCAAGTCCAGGTTGTGCGTGAGCTCCTGTAGGTTGGTGCTTGGGTTGAAGGACAAGATCTGATATGAGGCTAACTCCATCTCGATTGGTAGCCCAGCATCGGTACCATATGTGAGCGCATAAGGCGTGTCACCGGTGGCGTTCTTGTAGGTGGTCCTGTGAGCCCACAAAACATGCGGGAGCTCCTCGGAACATCTTCCCTTAGCAGTATCCAAACGGGTTTTTAAACCCCACAAGATGCTCTTGTTGACAGACTCGGCCTGACCATTGGCTTGTGGGTAGGCAACAGAAGCATATCTGAGGAGGATTCCGTAACGAGCACAGTAAGTTTGGAGCTCATCATTCTAGAATTGCGTGCCTTGGTCGAGCACAATTGTGTGAGGGAGGCTGAACCGACATATTATATTATTCCATAGGAATATATGTACCTTCTGAGCCGTCATTCCCGTGACAGCTTCTGCTTTGATCCATTTAGTGAATTAATCGATTGTGACTATAAGCCACTTCTTATTGCCGGGAGCTCTAGGGAAGGGGCCAAGAAAATCCATCCCCCATTGGGAGAAAGGCCAAGGGCTAAGATTGCCTTGCATGGGTGCGGTTGGCGCATGAGGAACATGAGCCACCACCTGACACTTGGGACATGCTTTGACGTATGCATTGGCATCTCGACGAAGTGTTGGCCAATAATAACATTGACGGAGGAGGGTTTTTTCCAGGCTTCGTGGACCGACGTGCATGGCACACGATCCCTCATGGACTTCCTGAAGGGCAAAATAGGCTTCCCCTTTACTAAGACATCTCAGGTATGGGCCAGCAAAACTTTTTCGATAAAGGTCATTTTCAATCAATGTGTACAAAGGGGCCCTCCGTTTCAGGCGAATGGCCTCCTTTGGTCACTGGGAAGGATTCCGTTTCGGAGGTATTCTAGGAGGGGTCTACGCCAATCATGTTGGAGGGGACCCATTTCTGTCTGAGCACATAATAACGCTGGGTGACGCTCCACTACCACGTGTTGCTCATCTACGAAATCTCTAGCGGTTGCTAACTTGGAGAGCGCATCTGCATGGAGATTATCTTCACGAGCAATATGGATGATTTGGGCATGAGCAAAGTCAGCAAGAGCCGCTCGCACCGCCCAAGCGTAGGCGGCAAGTGTAGGTTCTCGAGTTTCAAAGGCCCCCATGACTTGGTTGACCACAAGTGCTGAATCAGACTGGACAAGTACTCGTTGCACCCCCAGCTCTTGTGCCATGGATAACCCGGCTAGTAAGGCCTCATATTCGGCTTCATTGTTTGTTTTTGGGGTGGTGAACCTGATGGCGAGCACGTGAGCGACACCCAGTGGGCTTATTAGCAGGATGCTTGCCCCGACACCAGACTTGTTAGAGGCTCCATCAACATACAACTGCCATGTTTCAGATTCTGGTGGAGAGCAAAAACTTACTCCTTCGACAACAAAATCAGCAAGTACTTGTGATTTGATGGTTGTTCGTGGAAGGAAGGTGATATCAAACTCACTCAACTCTACTCCCCAATTGACCATTCGTCCGGAGATGTCCATTTTTTGGAGAAGGCGCCTAAGAGGGAGGTGTGTTAGGACACAAATGGCATGACTCTGGAAGTAGGGGCACAGTTTTCGAGAGGCAACAACTACGACGATTGCTGCTTGCTCAACCAGCGTGTATCTTGTCTCAGCATCTAGGAACGTTTTGCTTGTATAGTATACAGGGTGTTCTCGCCCATCGTGGTCTTTCCACACCAAGACTGCACTAACCGTCTTAGGCGACACGACAATGTAAAGATAGAGAACTTTATTATTCAGAGGGGAGAATAGTACATGAGGGGTGACCAGATAATTTTTCAATTCTTCGAATGCCTTCTCACACTCAGGTGTCCATACAAAGGTTTTACTAGCCCCTTTGAGAGTAGCGAAGAATGGAGCTGATATGATCCCAAATAGGCCACTCTACAAGTTGGAATTACTTGACGAAGAAGCAAGCTCAAGCTGCCTGAAGAACCATCATTTCTGTCAGTGTCATTTTCCGTGTTCAAGTAGCCAATTTTGGAGGCAAGTTTCTCTCAATTGGCTCAATGGAAATTCAAGTTTAATGGCTTGTATTGAACATGGAGTGATTATCTACACCTTGGTATGCTTGGTTGCTCAAGAAGAAGTCATTAAGGTTGTTTTCCAAAGTCTCAAAGTTGCTACCTCAAAACTGGAAAACTGCCAGAAAATGTCTAAGGCAGAAAACTGTGTTGAGATACCAACTTTGAAGGCCTATATCTGGAGTTAGGAGAATGATCTCGGGCTGTTTCAAGTTGGAGGTGAAAGAGAGAGTTTTCTTATACAGAGGAAAGGAATTGGTTGAGTTCGAATCAACTTGGAAGACTTTGATCGAGAGGCTCAAAGATGGCATCAAAGCTGTTTGGTTACTTGGAGCTAAAGGCAGATTTTCCTTTTCTTGTTTAGTTAGGATTTCATTGTTTTGGTAGTTTAAATTTCTTTTCGTATTATACTGTAATGAGAAGTTTATGGGACGTGTGTAACCCTAGCTAGGCCTATTTAAGCTTTCTATTTCGTTGTAAAACTCAGTCTTTGTTGAATAGAAATCGAAACCGTTTGGTTTGTGCAAGTTGCGACTTGTTTTGGGTTTGGTGGATTCCAAACTTGCTGAGCTTGTGTATCGATTGGATAGTCACTTCAATCGTGGTCGAGCAACTACCCTTTTATACCAATCGAGCTATCCCCAGGTGAAAGAGAGAGTTTTCTAAGGCAGAAAACTGTGTTAAGATACCAACTTTGAAGGCCTATATCTAGAGTTTGGAGAATGATCTCGGGCTGTTTCAAGTTGGAGGTGAAAGAGAGAGTTTTCTTATACAGAGGAAAGGAATTGGTTGAGTTCGAATCAACTTGGAAGGCTTTGATCGAGAGGCTCAAAGATGGAATCAAAGCTGTTTGGTTACTTGGAGCTAAAGGCGGATTTTCCTTTTCTTGTTTAGTTAGGATTTCATTGTTTTGGTAGTTTTTGATTCCTTTTCGTATTAGACTGTAATGAGGAGTTTATGGGACGTGTGTAACCTTAGCTAGGCCTATTTAAGCTTTCTATTTCGTTGTAAAACTCAGACTTTGTTGAATAGAAATCGAAACCGTTTGGTTTGTGCAAGTTGCGACTTGTTTTGGGTTTGGTGGATTCCAAACTTGTTGAGCTTGTGTATCGATTGAATAGTCACTTCAATCGTGGTCGAGCAACTACCCTTTTATACCAATCGAGCTATCCCCAGGTGTGGATTTGTCCTTTTGGTTCCGTTTTATCCAAGTTCGTATTAAGAACGCTTCGTTCTTGATTCGAGCTCAATCGATTCTTCGATTGAGTCGTTAGCTGGTGACATTTGGAGAAAATACACCCCTCCAGGGGCGTATCAGGAGCACACCGATCTCCGGAACGGGCGATGAATCGATTGAGGGCGGCGATCCGTCCCGTGAGGACTTGGACTTCCCTTCCTTTGGTTGGTGGTGACATTTGGAGAATGGCATCGATTTGATGTGGGTTGGCCTCGATACCCCTTTGAGTGAGCATGAAACCAAGAAACTTCCCGGCGGTGGCCCGAAAGACACACTTCTTTGGGTTAAGGCAAAGGTCGTATAGGCGCGTAGTGTTGAGGGACTCCCTCAAGTCCTCTAGGTTCTCATCTACACCTTCTCTTTTTATCAAGATGTCATCGACATAAGCCTCCAAATTTCTCCCTAGCTGACGGGCAAAAACGTGGTCCACCATTCACTGGTATGTGGCGCCGGGATTTTTTAGCCCAAAAGGCATCACCTTGTAGCAATAGTTGCCCACAGGTGTCATGAATGCAATTTTCTCTTGGTCCTCCTTTCTCATGGGGATTTGATGATACCCTGAGAACATATCTAGGAAGCTGAGAAATCGGTGGCCGGCAATAGCATCGACCAGCTGGTCAATCTTTGGGAGAGGATACGGGTCTTTGGGGCAGGCCTTGTTGAGATCTATAAAGTCGACGCACATTCGCCATTGGCCATTTGCCTTGTTCACCATTACCACGTTTGCGAGCCATGTTGGATAGAGAACTTCCTGAATGAATTTTGCTTTGAGAAGCCTTGAGACTTCTTCCGCCACTGCTTGGCGTCTTTCCCAAGAAAAATTGCGTCGCTTTTGTTGGATGGGGCGGCTGCCAGGTGCAATTCCAAGCGCATGTTCTGCCACCCGGCGGTCGACACCGGACATGTCCTCTGGCCCCCAGGCAAAAACCTCTTCAAACTCTTGGAGAAGTGTCAAAAGAGATTGAAGTGCCTCACGAGACCATGCTGTAGATATGCGGACAGTGTGCCCCTCGGAGATAGGAAAATCCTCATCGGGGTCAACGGGAACGGGACGAATGCCTTCTTCTCGGGCGTCAATGTTGACAACTGCTTTCTTTTGTAAAGAAAGTGTGCAACACTGTTTGGCAAGAGCTTGATCTCCCGAACACATCCAATGCCAGTGTTTGTTGGAAACTTAAGGCGGAGGTGGAATGTGGAGGGGACTGCTCGGAGTTGATGTAAAAAAGGTCGCCCTAGAATGCAATTGTATACTGATGGGCAATCTACGATGTGAAAGTTGGTGACAGTTTCTACAATTTGGTCCCCTTCTCCAACACGAACACGTAGTGGGAGCGTCCCGAACATGGATACCTGAGTTCCTGAGAAACCGACCAAGCAAATTTTCGCGGGCCGGCATTGGTCTTGGCGGTACCCCAGGGAGAGGTAAGCAGGGTAAAACAGGAGATCCGCCGAGCTACCTCCATCCACCAAGATTCGTTTGACCTTGTAGTCTGCAACCACAACCTCAATCACTAGCGGGTCATCATGGGGGTGGCTGACTCCGTCCAAGTCTTTGACATCAAAGGAAATTGTGGGAGTCCCCGCGATAGAGGATGTTGACCCCACCATCGCTTGACCGCAGGTCGAGAGTGGTTTTCTGTTAGCATTGCTCAAACCAGCGCCCCCGTGGATGACATCCACGACTCCGAGTATCCCATCGCCCTGTGGTGCCATTCCTCGATCTGCCAGTGCTACTTCTTGAGGGCGGTTCTCCGGGTTCCCAATGTATTTCTTCAGGTGACCTTCCTGTACCAGGTCTTCGATATAGTTTTTTAATGTCCAACATCGCTCAGTGTCATGGCCATATCCCCGGTGGAAATCACAGTACTTGTGTTTCCATTTCCGAGGTTCTTTTGTTATGGGGTTTGGCCAAGATATGGGGATCTTCTTCTCCTGGATTATCTGAAGAATGGTCTTGAGGGGCTCCGTTAGCAGGGTGAAAGTCCGGTCAGGCTTAGAGATTGACTCCTCCCGACACCTGTCTCGACGTGCCCCCATGCCTTAGCTAGACGAAGAGCGACCTTGTTGATGGTCGCGAGACTTTGGTGAGTCTGGACGATGTGGAGGTGAGGGTTCTCGTTTCCTTTTTTGCGGTGACCGAGCACGCTTTGGGGGAGCTGCCTCTTGTAAGGTTTCATCGAGGGCGATGTATTTGGACACCCGTTCCTGGAGATCCATCATGTTGCGAGGACGCCGCTTTATAAGTGACGCTCGGAGAAGAGAGTTGCTTGTTCCAAATACGAGGGCATGAGTTGCATTTTCTGTGGTTAGATTGGTAACCCCGACAACAATCGTGTTGAATCGAGAGTAATACTCCTTAATGGTCTCGTATTCTCTTTGTTTAGTGCTCATGAGGCGAGACACGTCCACATTTGGCCGTTTCTGGGCAAAAAACTTGGCTCAAAAGAGGGTGGCGAACTCCTCAAAGCTTGTGATTATGCCATTTCGCAACTGAGTATACCATTGAAATGCCACTCCCCGGAAGGTGGTGGGGAAGAGTTTGCACATGGTAGCGTCAGATGCCCCCAGGAAAGGCATCAAAATCTGGAAGGCACTGAGGTGATCTTCTGGTTCGGAAGTGCCGTAGTATTCTGGAAGGTGGAAGGGCATGCAACCCATGGATTGGAGGATGATCTGATGGCAATGCTTGGACTTGGGCTTTCAACTGCTCAACTTGGTCTTGAAGTTCTTCAACAGACGTTGGAGGATCTGGCTCTTTGTCTCGAACTCCGCCGCCAGTTTGGGGATGTAGGGAGCTTTGAGACTCCATCCTGAGCGAAGTAGTGGCACTAGGTTTTATTTTTCGATCTTTTGCTCCGGGGCCCCACGGTGGGGCCCAATTGTTTATGTCGGGTTTGTAGTCGACGTCGAATTTTTATGCTGGGCACCGGAGTCGGTCGACGGCAACCTTGCACCTCGAGCTTTACTCGTGATGTTAGCTCCGGTCGTCTCCTGCAAAAAGGGTCTGCCAGCCGATCTCGGCGGGGACACTCTCCGACGCCCAAGTTAGTGAGGGTGCTGAGTGGAGAGGAATATGATCTCGAAAAGAAAGATGAGGGAATGGAGTTGAGAAGGAATATCTGCGCTAATCATAGCACGAGTTCACGAGTCTAGGCATGGGGAATTTTTTCTTACTTCAATATGGAGACGAAGTGGCCTTTTATAGAGGCTCCCAGGAGAACATGAAGGGAGTACGTGTCTCCTTCGAGAGCTTGGTGGTTTGGTCGGTGGACACGTTGCGGGGGTACGTGGATAAAGGTTGAGGTGACCTGGGGTGGGCGGAGAGCCCAAGATAGCCGAGGTGACCCAGGGTATTTGACCCAGGGGTGGCCGGAACGACCCAAAGGTTACCCAAGGTATTTGACCCCGGGGTGGCCTGATTGACCCCAAGGTGACCCAAGGTATTTGACCCCGGGGTGGCCAAAGTGACCCCAAAGTGACCCAAGGTATTTGACCCGGGTGACCGGAGTGATCCCAAAAGTGACCCTTGGTATTTGACCCCGGGGTGGCCGGAGTGACCCAAAGGTGACCCAAGGTATTTCCCAAGGTGATCCAAGGTATTTGACCCCGAGGTGGCTGGAGTGACCCCAAGGTGACCCAAGGTATTTGACCCCGGGGTGGCCGGAGTGACCCCAGGGTGACCCAAGGTATTTTACCCAGGGTGGCCGGAGTGACCCCAGGGTGACCCAAGGTATTTGACCCTGGGTGGTCGGAGTGACCCTAAGGTGACCCAAGGTATTTGATCCCGGGTGGCCGGAGTGACCCCAAGGTGACCCAAGGTATTTGACCCCGGGTGGCCGGAGTGACCCCAGGGTGACCCAAGGTGGGGTTGTTTCCGTCCAATAAAATAAAATTTTCTTAGGGTCCACCAGTACCACGTCACACGTTCCCGCTCTTCCTCAAGAAACTAATGTCCATCATACATCAACCCGCTCTGCTCATGGCGGTGATTGCTGTCCTTTGGAGAGTATGGAGGTCACAGAACTGGGTCGTCTTTGAGGGTAAACAATAATATATAGTAATTGTCAAGATGTAATTGTCTTCTTGTTCTGATATACCTTTTGTTTTCCAATAATTGAGTTTTGTCTACTTTTCTCTATTTCAAATTTCCTGCAACGATAGTGAAAGTAGGAAGTCATTTTGTTCTTTACAATTAATTATTTATTCCATATAAAAATGTCAATATCAATATTTTGGACTTTCATCATGATTAGCAAGCCCACTAAGTCTACTGTATGTCTTTTTATGGTGCTTGATATTGCAATTTTCATAGCAGAGTTTTACGTAGTTTCTCAATTCTAAAATCACTGCTCTCTCCTTAATTTTCGCTAAAGGTAAATTGGTAATTGGCCATCATGCAAGAAACTAATTCTATTACAACGTGTTGTGTTCTTGCATTTCTCAATTTTATTTAAATTTGTACTTTTTTTTATCTTTGTTCTTATCTCTTTCTAACTTCCTCGGAAATTCTCTCCATCGTGCAATAATTTGTGCCCCTTTCACTTCGTAGTATAAGGTAGTCTTTGAAAATCAATCTTCCGATCTCTTGGCACTATGATTTTATTCTCTGGGATTTAAATTTGACAAGTAAAAGATTTCAACTCCGATATCAATCCATGGCGAATAGAATGGAGTACAATAAATGGAGGTGCAGAAGGAGGATTAAAAATTGAATTTTTGGTTGAAACATATGCCTCTTGAGATTGCAGATAGAGTGGATAAAATTTTTATTGTACAACGGAGAGTGGTGGTTATTGGATCTTTAGGTTTATGGTTTTTGAAGCTATTGGATCTTTGATTGAGTCTTTTAGTATATTGGAGGTAACCCTAACTTTGGCGTTCGCTCTCAAGTTGTGATGTTCCCTTCTTAGCTGAGTTGTTAGAATATAGTTGACTTGAATCAGCAACTCTCCATTTCTTTTTGATTAGTGGCATATTGTTCTAAAAGGAGAGCATTGAACATTTATGCAAGATTGCGAGGTTCAAGATTTAGTTTCAAACTATCTATGGTTCGTGAGGGAATTTCAGTGAGCTTTTATACCTCTATCTTTCTTGACTATCAACTAACCAATAGCATTTTTCCAGGGACTTAATTATCATTATAAAAATGAGATCAATGATACATTTTTATATTTCTCCAAATGTTCGATTTATATATTTTTTTTTCTTTATGTATCATCTCGATCGAAAGATTGTTCGTAAAATTTAAAAAGTTGATAGACTTAATCGTAATATGAAAATATAAATAATCAAATATGAATATTTCGGCCAACGTACCGAGTTATAAATTAGTATAAAAAAAATTCCAATGTTAACATTTTGCAATGGACAAACCAAACCGAAACCATGGGCATTGAAAATGGAGAGGTCACTACTCAATAGCCCAGCTGCCCAGGAGTCAGATAGACACTCAACAGGAAGAAGAAGAAGAAGAAGAATTATTTTGCGCGGTGGGTAAGAGAACCGGAGAATCATCAATCTAATCAACAGGAAACCGGGGAGCGAGAGTCGATCGGAGCTTGGCTATGGTGTTCGCGAGAGAAGAACCAAACAGGTATTTGCGGCTGGATAGATAATTGGCTATGGCTATGGCTATGGCTATGGCGGCGTCTACTACTAATGTTGTCCGTAATCCGAAAACTCTGTTCCTCATCTGGTCACTCTGCATCATCTTCTTCTTCTCTCTTCTCCAAATGGCTATCAAGAATTCTGCTACTTCTTCCACTTCTTCAGGTAACCGTAGTACTGTTGCTCTCTTCTTTCTCGCTTCTTAAATTTGATATATTGCCTTGATTGATCATGTAATCGTGCTCTGCTATGATCGCTTATCACACCCAAAGCTGAAATTTGCATTTTCCAAATCGGCAATTTCCGTGGCTGTTGATTTCCATTACTGATTTTGACTTGAATCATCTTAGGGGGTCCATTTATGGTGTCTTTTGGCAGTGTAAATTCAATTACTAGGTTTTTGTTGCAGGTAGGGTTATTGGGTTCTTCTACCTTAGAAAGCTAATTACTTTCCATCTTTTCTCTTACTTTTTTTTTACTACCATCAATTGCATACATGAAGAAATAGCAATCAGCCCGGCTATCGTGCTCAATTGGATACTGATTCAGCTGTGGATTCTTTTCCCGCATTTGAGTTGTAACAGAACAAATCTTGGGAACTGAAAGGCTAGGTGATTAGAGTTTACGTACCTACAAAGATGGATATTGACTTGAGGGGCACTATTTTCAGATTCTCATATTGCATATAACGAGCAAAGGTCAAGGCTGTATGATAAAATGGCAAGGGATCTGGATGAGAAAGGAGCAGCCTTTCTTAAACATGGAGAAACGTCTCAGTCATTGTCCCTCTCGGATATTTTTACCCTGAAAGAAGATGGATCAGTTACACCTGTACTTAAGGTACCCATTGCTGAGGTCATGCCAGTTTGTCCTCGTTCCATTTTGCAATGTCATTGATGGTTTCCCTTCTGTTGGCAGGCAGCCGACCCTCCAGTTAGAGCTAATGTGTTGTATCTAAGTCCAGAGTATTCATTGCCCATCTCGTAAGCATATAGAATAGCTTACTGTACTTCTTCCTCTTGCTTCATTGTTTTCTTCCAGGCTTGCCTGTTTCAATCATTTCCACTAAACATAGCACATACCTTGAGTGATACAATTCGGTAAAGGCATCGCCTTTTCTATATTGTATACAGTTTCCAGATGCATCAGCCTTTCTGATGACATTACAGTAAGGCATTTGCGAGTTAGCTACTTTAAGTTCTTGACTTTGCTGATGGGTTCCAATTTATGTAAGCAAGTGAAAGTATCTTTTGATTTCCAGACTGTTGAGGCTTCACATCTTCCACTGTGTAGAAAGTACCAACTGTTTGGATGTGATCTATGGAAATGCCTGGACCTAACTTCCTTTCCTGTACTGTTGATTTCATATAACCTTACGTGCAAGAGCAATGTCGTGTGGATTGTTTCTTGGGTGAATGATTCAATTCACAATCCATGTGTGAATATTGGTGAGCTTAAATGGTTGAATTGACTGGATCTGCTTATCCGAATTTTGTCTGAACTGAAAAGCATAGAAGTTGGCTCATCCACATATATACTTGAAATTAGAAAATTATACTAGATGAAAAGCTCATCTGATTATTCCAGGTTGTTATATCAGTACCTCATTGAACGATCACTTTGTAGCCTTCCATTTTTTTTTCCATTACTTACTTCCTATGCTTTAAATATTGTTAGTTACTAACGGCAGTTATTCGTGACCTGCCACAGGGATGCTGTAAAACATGTCTTTGCTCCATATTTTAATAAAGGTGAGTGATACTTGCGCCTACCTCATTATTCCCTTGCTGTTTAACGTTAGTAGTCTGATACTCTGATTCATGTGCTGTTAAATATCCCCAGAACATGTGTACTATTGTACCTCTGATTTCTACTCTGTCACTTTTTCCTTGTGCTGTCAATCTCACATGTTTTCTGGGTAGCGATTTGGTTTCAGAACTCTACGGTGTACCATTTTAGCATGGTTCATGCTTCTCATCACATTACACCAGTTCCTGCCACTGAATCCCAGGTAAAAAGTACCATTCAACTTCTTCCTTCTTTACTGTTTTCCTTTTACCGCAGAATCATTTAACATGAGTGCTGGTATCTGGTGTTAGATTGAAGCTGAAGCAGCTGCTGTTAAAACTGCTGTCAGGAGCTTTTGCCCTTTGAAAATTGTCTTGGATAGAGTGGTTTTGACTTCCACTGGTGTGCTTCTCGGATGCTGGCAGGTTAGTCACAATCTCATCCATTTGACCCTTAGTCCTTGGTCGTTGTTGCTTCTAGCTTAGTTTTCAGCAGTTAGATCTGTTTTAGTTGCTTTCTCCTTTTTCCCTCTGAGCATTCCATCTTTTTCCCAATATAAGCTGCACCATGATTTATCTAAATTTAGATGCAAAAGCAAGTTTACTGCAAAAGTTTATGAAAGTAGCTTGTTTCACATCTTGTTCAGTATATACTCAATTTGGTACCGTGGCCATTCCTCATTCCACCTTTTTCAGGTAAGTGATGGAACAGATCCTGTAACTATCCGTGCTAAATTGAGGAGCGTGCTTCCGCATGCCCCGGAACAGCAACTTGTAAGTTAATCAGGATGATTGTTGAGATTGCTACATGCAATGTAAAGCTTGACTAATACAGAGTTGTATGCTGCACTGCAGTATGACACTGCTATTCTTCATACGTCATTTGCAAGACTCCTTGGCAACCCTACTATTCCAAACGAGGTAAGCACACAATTTAGTTGTTAGATAAGTATCTAACTTATATACATGTTCTGGTGATTTTCACGTAGCTTGCAGCGCTTCTTTGACAAGACGCCCTTTTTCCAGAACATAGAGAAGATTCCAGATGATGCAATGCAGCTTTTCCACGAGCTAGTTGCGAAACTGAACAACAAACTCCACGGGTCCCAGGTAATGTAGCTTATTCATCTTCCCAAGAGCTCACTTGTCATCATGCAATGCCAGCAACCACCACCTGAAACTTAAGCCTGTGACACATGCAGGCAGTGGTGTCGGAGCTGTGGTATGTGGAAGAATATGATGTATTGGCTCTTGCACTGGATGGAAGGATGAAGGTAAGGAGGTTCCAGCTTGGCTGCAAGTCAACCGGAAAGTAGCATAACTTCAGATGGCTTTGTTTCATCGATGGATCATTGGTATTTGAATGTAAAGAGCCAAATTTTCGAGGTTTCTGTTGATGAGTTTAGTAGAACTGCGAAGCATAGTTAGTAAATACTCCGTTTAATACACGTATATGTACCCGTACGTACTTTATCCGTTTAAAACTTCCATATCCGTATTATTGTCAAGCCGTTTCATTTTTTTCCGTTCATTGGATGGCTCCCGTAATAAACACGTATAAAACCCGTATAACACGTTTAATATCCGTATTTAATGAATTAAATTGTGAACTTTACTATTATTTATATATTTATTTATTTTTAAAATAATTTATTTTTAAATATTTATTACTATTAACGTACTATTAAACGTACCTTTAACTTAGAGACGACGTAAAATACCCGTACGTATTTTTTACGTAACTTTCCCGTACCGTATTTTACTAACTATGCTGCGAAGTAACCAGGCGGTAAAGGAATGGTCATGTACTCATGTATCTGTGGTAGGCTTGGGCAAGGAGGTTTAAGAACGTAGCATGCACTCCACGTGCTAGCCACAAAGGCAATATCGAACCAATTCCCGGAAAAAGGAAGTGTCCGATAATCCATTATTTGATACGTTCTCCCACAACCTTAGGCTCCACTGGATTTTCGTGATAGTGGACTGATGGGTAGTTGGATTTTGTACTTGGTCCATGCCATGACGTAATATTTGGTTAAATGCCTTGCTATGCTAGTTGTTGTACAAACGTTGGTTTTGACTCGGTACAGAATGAGGAACTTGACTAAGAAATTAGTTAAAGTTAGACAAATTTTGGTTAATAACATAAGTTCGAAGTTGTCCATGTTTGGCTCGGCTTTTAGAAGTGTTTTTCGACTTCAAAAGCGGAAGTATGACAAAACACCTTTAGAAGTTCTGCTTTTGAAAAACTGAAAAGGATTTTTGTATAACATAAGAGCAGAAGCTCCACTGAGCTTCTGCGAAAAGATGTTTTGAAATTACAAGATTATCCTTACCATATATTAATTTTATTCCAGAAAATATAATTTTATTTTATTTATATCATTTTAAAAATAAATTAAATTATAAAATCATATTATTTAATATAAAAGAATTCTAACAAGATCTATCTCGACTACTTTTTATTGTTTAAAAATTTTATTCATAGTTTATATTATACGTCATTTATACTCATTTTACACAACCTCTCATTTAAAAAGCACTTCTAATAGTTTTTCAGTCACACGCTCAACTGCTTTTTTATGAACTTTTCTAAAAGCTCCCGCCAGAAATTGTTTCTGCAAAAGTTACAGCAGGACCAAACTAGCTCATTACTTAAGACCACACCTCAATCTAGTCAATGATCGACCATTTTTGGTTACTCTTGAGTGCCTTGGATTGGATATGAAAATTTGGTCCCAGATGCTATGGATCAAAAAATAAAACGAGTCTACCAAATTATTATTTTTATAAGAGTGATATAAGTTTATTTTTTGATTATTTAAGTATTAATTAATAGATTTGAACATGAAACCTCCAAATTCAAAACTAATGATATTACCACTCAACCAAATATTTGTTTAATAACGAGTCTACTAAATTTTACTCAGAAATGGATGAACCTGAACAATTCATCTCCAATCTATCTTCATGGTGCAATTGACAAATAACCAAAGACCAAATTAGATTAAAGTAGTCTTGAACGAATTCATGTGAATGATGAACAATTATAGTTAGTCGGTTCAACAAATCAACGCAGCCTACTTGTGTATGAAATAGGATAGGATGAAATGACTTAAAATTGTTAAGTGCAGTAGGCCAATGTCTTATCTTTTTTTATATAGAAAAAAAAAACAGTGGTGGATAAACATATATAACTATATAAGAGATCTTAAACTCAACCCATGGTGGCCACACAACCGGAAAAGTTAGTAGTTTGAAGTTTAGCGGTTAACCATTACAAAATTATTGACTAACCATTGATAGAACCTTTCATGATATATAACATACAAGATTGTATAACACACTAATTTGAGAATGAAGTTAACATTGACCATAAATAATTTCAAATTCATATCATCTCCACAATATTTAACAAATTATTTAAACCGTCTCACAAAAGAAATCATAATATTTTTAATTCAAGTTAAAAATTAATTATGGTGCTAGAAGGTAGCGGATCACGTAAAGTCGACAACAAAGTTGAAAACTGAGAAGATGAAGCAAAAATAAAATTAATAATTCTGATTTGATAGTCTTATATGTTATTAAAGTATTTTTTTCAAAAAAAAAATTGTGGTTAAAATAGTGAACCAGTTAAATCGTGGTGGTTCATCTGGTTTTATGTTGAACTGTAAAAAACGTTTTGTCCATCAATAACCGTCCAAATAATGAAACAGACCGATATCATAACTAGTTTAACGGTTCTACTGGCCCGATCGTTGATCCTGTTCGAATCTTATAACAAGGATTGTCTCTTGCTGATGATACGGTCATCTTTGGAAACACCTCCATTAGGAAGCACAAGAATTCATGGGGACTATGAATCATCATGGAGCTATCATAGTCCATAGATCAAGAGAGGAACAAAGAACAATTCGATGTTTTTATTTATAAGCAAGAATGCCTCAAGGGAGGACATCATAACTTGATTGGTTTTGCTCAATCGAATCGCCACTAAAATACCCTAGGGACCCCATGTAATGGGGTGATTCTCGAATGTGTTTACCCATAAAAAAATCAGCTTGTACCACATCGATTAACTATAGGAGATTTAATGGATTTATAAGGTCAGCTCTACATTAGTAATTAAAAGAGCTAGTTGGACCTTGTTGGGTTGGCTTTTTGGGCCTAAGTAGCCAAACTCCTTCTTCCCTATACGATGGCTGACCCGTCTCCTTGGCCCCCATAACCAGACGATACATCCACCCTTGGTATGAAATTTGGCTCCCAAAAACAAAGTCTGGAAACAAGGCGGCACAAAGGGGTGCCAAACTAAGTCTGGAATCATGATGGTATAGCCAGGTGGGGTAAGAGGGGCACGTCAACAACCACAACTAGTGGACTGATAGATGTGCCCAATAAGCCACAATATGAAATCACACATGCTTTTAGTAACCATACCAATATGGCTAAGTTTGGCAAATGAGGCACGTCAACAACCATGAACAAGGGTATGGGGGCATGTCTCCAACCAGTGGAAGGGGGGCATGTCACCAACAGTGAAAAAAAGAGTGAGGGGCAAGTCTAAGAGTGTTCATCACACCCAAGCGCTCTAAGGTTTTCACCATCTTAAGGGTTAAGTTTGCCACAAGGGTGGTTGTCAACTCTGTAAGTCCAAACACCCGTCTTCCCAACCATATGGGAAGAGTAAGCATGTGCCAAGTTGGGGAAAACTAAGACAGATGAGAACTCCTGGCCCCTTTGATGAGTAGAAGGAGTTGAAAATGTCTAGTGTACCACTCGGGACGAGGCAAGCACATCGGGTTCAACATCAACCCAACATTTCTAGTAAGGTGCCTTAGACTTACGAGCATGGGACCCCTTGCAAGCCCACCAAGGCAAGACAAGTCGATCGGGTACCATCCGTTGTTAAGTTGGAAAATTCAAAACCAACACCAAAGGAGTCATCTCCCGTTAAGGAGGGAAGTCAAGTAGTGTATGGATGGTTGGTATGGTTTAATTCATGGACTTGGCAGTGGGAGTAGGCACATTAGCCAAAACATCGGCGATCCCTCTTGGTGGATGCGATGGAAGTAAATCGATGTTGCACTACATGGTGTGGAGCAAAGAGAAGAAGGATGAAGGAAAGAAAGAGAGATCTCGTGGGTGGAGCCTCAAGACCACTCAAGTTCACGAGCCCTCAAGCATGGACTCATTCAAAGCTCGTGACTTGAGACACTATCTCACTGATGAGAACCTAAACTTCAAGGAGGTTCTAAGTTGGACCGAATATTTGAAGATAATCATCTGGCGATAAGACTTAAAAGAGGCACTAATTCAGAGGTACCCCAACAACCGATTTGCATTTTCTTACCTTTTTTCAAAATAATACTTGCAGGCTTAATCTTGTTTTAGATAGTTTCTATAGTTTTAGTTAGTGAATGATTCCCTTCAATGTAAATTATTATATGAATGATTGTTGGAGACTATCTAGTTTCATAAGGAATGGTTGCAATTGTTGTTGTGTTGAGCATGTGTGCTAGCTTAACCTATCAATTATGCTACTTATCGCTAGGGTATGGCATAGCTAGTGCAATAGGATCATAGAATGTATGCTTATAAATTTGTATGTGTGTTTGGAGTCCTTGGTGGGCTTTATTTTCATGAATTTTTGGAACTTGAATGTCGCCCACCAAGTGCTCCATGAAATGTCCAAACCACATAAAACTTGTTTTTCTTTATCCTTTGCTTTTCAATTGAACTTGTTTGATTAAGATAGACTCTTAGGAGTGTGTTTATGACTTAAGATTTAATCTATGATGCATGATCCTTTAGTTTGAAATTTTGGCTCACTTTTAATTTTATGCTTCGATACGCTTTTAGAGCCAAGAGTTCAAGCTTTGGTTGTTGTCTAATGAGTTGATTCTAGCCTTCGAACGAGGTTTAAAACCTCTAGAAAGACATGTTGCCCTTGTTTTCATGTATATAGACCTCAACCCTTGATTCGGGCCTAATTGTACACTTTTTATCCTCGTTTCTCTTTGACGTTTGTTGCAATTGAGCTCCAAATGGGGTGGTTTTATGCTAGGTTTCTTGTGGTTCAGTGTGTTTTAGATCCTAACAGGTGAAACCAACCAGGGAGTCCAAAGTTGGAAGAAAAGGAGGAAAGACCGGGCAAAGAGGAGGAGACAACCTGTGTTAACGGTCTGCCATTGGAGTTCCAAGGAGCGTCCAGAGAGGGCTTTGAGGTTACTAATGCCAAGGTTGTTCACGGTCGCTAAGACCGTGAACTGAAACCACAAACCATGAATCCAAGAAGTGAAGTGGTGCGTTTTGGTTAAGCACGCTGTGTTCACGGACGCATTTAAATGTTCACGGCTGTGAACTGGACTCAATCTCAGTATAAAGAGCCAGCTGAAAGGAAGAAGAAAGGGAGAGAGACCTAGTGTGAGAAACTTCTTCTTCTTCAGATTTTAGAGTGAGAAAGTGACAAACCAAAGAAGATGAGAAGCTAGGGTCTCCAAGCAAGGATTTGGGGAATTCCTCCCCCAAAGGAGGATCTCTTAAACACAAGGAGCAAGGCCAACCTCTTCTTGATGGTTTCCCTTTTCCTCTCTTGTGTTTTCCCTTCTCCTAGCATGCAGTAGTCCCTTCTTTCACTTGGGTGTTTGTAAACCCTAACTACAATTATGTGAATGCTTGTATGAATTGAATGATTTGTGTGTGGTTGTGTTTAATGTGAATGCGGAGGTATTATTCATGAATGATTGTGTTGTGTGAAAGCTCATCAATCTAATTTCCATTCTAACCTAGGTAGAGAGAAAACCCCCTTCCTTTCTTTGAAAGAGGCTTAAATGCTGGATTTTCTTGGGTGATTCGTTGCCTCCTAGTTAGGTTAATGCAGGGCAAACCTCCTATTTCGTAATAACACTTAGGGTTTGCTTGTGGGTGGCTGTCCGAACTCCAATTCGAGGGTGAAGTCTAACCATTCATTAGTCAATAGGTTGAGAGGGTCGCATTAGTGACTTGGATCGTATCCCATTTCCTCGACCTAGAGACTAAGAGGGTAGCTTTGGCTACTTGTTTGACAACCATTCCTTAGTCAATAGGTTGAGAGGGTCGCATTAGTGGCTTGGATCGTATCTCATTTCCTCGACCTAGTGACTAAGAAGGTAGATTTGTCTACTTGTTAGACTTCCCCTATAGTTTATAACCCCCTTAACCACACACGGTTATTCGATCCTTCAATTCGTAATTGTTAGCTAGGGAGAGCAACACCCGGGTGAAGTCTTCTCAATTAGTGTCAAATCCATTTACCTTTGCAAAGCAATTTAGCTTTAGACCTTTGTTTTCACCAAAACTAATTCGCTAGATAATGTTTCAAACAATCGAAGTAGCAGTACATGGGCCAGCCCGGATTATATTTAAAGATACTTGCCCTATATTGCACCCATCTAAGGTTTATACTTGGGCCTTAGGTGGGATTTTATTGTGATAGTCAGAGCGAGTCAACCCTAGTCATTACAACATGCATTTCTACCTATGCACCTCTAGTTTCTACGTTGTAACACTTAAGTGTGGGGGTATATAGAGTGAACCTAAGGATGGATTTTGCTGTTTAATTGATCTAGTGAGTTGCCTAATGGTTTGTTTGAACATGTTTTTTTTATTTTTGTCTTTTAATGGCAATCCAACCGAGAGTGGGAGCACTAGCCCTCTTAGCCCTCATCAACGAATAAACCGGAACCACCCATGAAGAGAAGAACCATAACCTCAATTCGAGGAGTAACCACAAAAAGCACAACAAAGCAACCAATGGAAGTGACTACGAACTATGATGGACCATCTTCACAAGAAAGAGCCTTTGATTCGCAGCTACCATATGCTCCAACCGTACATCAAAGACATTTTGGCATCTAGGGGCCGATTTCTATCTTTTATCTTTTTAAATACTTAGTATGTTTAATAAAATATGTGTTTGTGGTATATTAGTTTGTATGTTTTGTTTATGGAGAACCCATTATTCATCTCTTATGTGTGTGCTTAAATGTTAATTCTCTAGATCAATGAAGACCTACACTTGTGCACCCTACTCAACCCACAAACACCTATGGTAACTCTTCTTGAACCCTACCTTTACCTCCCATATTGAGGACAATGTGTCTCTTAAGTGTAGGGGGAATGCATTGCATGCTTTGAAAGTTCATGATTAATGTTCTATGAATCGTAGTAGCCTCCCTTGATTATGAATGTAAGATGTTGATGATTGCTTATGGGAGTGTACGCTATTGATTGTTTGTGTTTTGTGGTGTTAAATGGCTAAATGATTGTGTTTTGGAACCTTGAATGCAATACCCAAAAAATTTCAAATTTGTGGGTTCCAAAACACCTTGTTGCTTGCAACTTCCTACTCAGTGTGCTTTGAATTGATAGATGATTGATGCTTTGTGTTGTGTTCGATAGGGATTAGTTGCATGATTAGAGTATTGATGTATGAGAGATTTTACTCTCTTCTTCCTCTTTGGATAGTCGATAACGTTTGCTATATTAGGAAGAACATGTGTGTGGGACTCTCCACCCCTATTGAAATCCAAACATATGCAAATATGTGCTCAACCTTGCAAAAAAAAAAGATCTTTTGCAAAAGAGGTTCTCATGTGAGAGGAAACCGAGCATAGTATTTGAGTTAAGCCGTCAAAGGGTTTTTCTCTTGAATCGGAGTACCATTCAAGGATGTGTTTGGGGACCGAATAGCTATATTGTGTCCCGATCATCTTTCACTACTTACCATTCCCCCAAACACCTCTCCTTCTCACAAAATCGCATGGCAAGGTACAAAGTACCTTAAAGGAATTCAAGATACCTCAGTCTCGTTTGTACCCAACATGTGTGGCAACCCAATGTGGAGTGCAGGCTGGGAAGTGTTGCTCGGGCTAAGTCGAATTCGCCCATCAGTTACCCCACATGTGACCTTGATAGGGAAGACAATGATCCATTCGCTCTTGGTCATGAGGGAGAGATGCTTGCTTGCAAAGGTTTGATGCAATGCGCATCAACGTTGAAAAATGAGACCAATAAAAGACAACTCCTACATTAAACAAAAGAATAAACAACACCTTCTAGAGTTCTCGTGCTTAACTGTTGTTGAGAAGTCCCTCGCTGCACACCTTTAATCTTCATCCCGAGGTAGTAGGTACGATCCTCACCAAGGAGTTTGTGTTTGCATAGTAAGATGATAGTAAGGTTTACCCCTCTCCGACTATTCTTCTTTATGCAATGAAGAACTAGAGTGCACTTACTAATGATTTGTCTATCAAGTTGCATTGGTTTTAGTAGGTTTGCTTGAGTACAAGCAAATGACTAAGTGTGAGGGAGTTTGATAACACCTAAATTGGTGTTATTTACGCTTCATATTTAGGTTTGTTTCATGCTAATTCATGTGCATAATCAGAAGAATATCATCATTTGCATCCCTATTTTATTCCCGTTTGATTATACCATGCAAGATTTTAGGGTGCTTTAGACTATACATGTGAATTAGGAACGAAAAAGGGCACAAGTGTAGCGAAATGGCGGGAAGATGATGATCACAACTTGTAATAACACCTAAAATGGGCGTTATTTAGCCCTTATTCTTAAGGAATTTGCAAGTTAAATCACTATGTCTAGGCCACATATCAATGATTTATGCCTATTTTCGTTCCTATTTGCAAAACATGTATTTTGGCATAGGTATTCTTGATATGAAGGTTTTCATAGGGGATGTCACGACTGTTTCTCTACGGATCGGGAAACAAGAGTATTCGACAATGCAGGAAGCGCACACACACACACGATTTACGTGGTTCACTAACACAATATGTGTTAGCTAGTCCACGGGAAGGTGAGAGCCAGTTTCACTATACTTCAAGGAGATACAGATTACAAAGGAGTATGAGAAGTATTTATAGTACATATTACAAATTACAGCGAGATCCAGTTTCACTGTACTTTGATACAGATATAGATTACAGCGAGACCCCCGCGACTTTCAGTCGTAGCAGCTAATAGTCCGATTCAAGTCACATCAATAGGGGAACTGACCCCACTTTGTCGTATTTTATGCCTTTTCCAAAGGTTGTAAGGAAATTTTTATATTCATATGGGATTGATCGGGAATCGATGGAGTTCATCCGAGCATGATTGGGAGCGTAAGAGCAAGAAAGAGAGAAAATGCACAGGTCACGACCCAGGCCGCTACCATGTTCGAGGCCTTGAAGATCGCGGTCATGAATAGTGACCTAGAACTTCACAAGGTGGTCGTCAAGGGCAGAAAGTTTTCACACCTGAGTCGCAATCTTGGTTCTTTTCGACTGCAAAAATATCACGCTCGTGACGCCAAAGATCGCGGCCATGATCACATGAAGGAGGCTGCGACCTTGGATCTTAAAGAGGGGACAAAGCGCATCATTTTGGGCGATTTGAAGACGTTCTAGGCTGGTCACAACCGTGACCATCAAGTCATGCCCTCGAGGTCGTGACCAGGTCACGGCCGATTCAAGTCACATCAACAGGGGAACTGACCCACTTTGTCGTATTTTATGCTTTTTCCAAAGGTTGTGAGGAGATTCTTATATTCATCTGGTATTGATCAGGAATCGATTGGAGTTCATCCGAGCATGATTGAGAGCGTAAGAGCAAGAAGGGGAGATAAAGCATAGGTCACGACCTTGTCAACGCTGTGACCAGGCCGCTACCATGTTCGAGACCTTGAAGATCGCGTTCGTGAACAACGCCCTAGAACTTCACAAGGTCGTCGTCAAGGGCAGAAAGTTTTCACACCCGAGTCGCGATCTTGCTGCTTTTCGACCGCGAAAAAGATCATGCTTGTGATGCCAAAGATCACGGCCATGATCACATGAAGGAGGCCGTGATCTTGGAACTTAAAGAGGGGACAAAACGCGTCATTTTGGGCGATTCGAAGACGTTCCAGGCTGGTCACAGTCAGGTCACCGCCATGACCATCAGGTCAAGCCCTCGAGGCTGTGACCACTGCCAACAGCCTATAAATATTCCCTTTTCTTCAGTTGACAAAGGAGAGTCACCCTAGAATGAGAAAGTTAGGAGTTTTAAGTGTTTTAGAGAGGGAAACAGGTGCAAGCAAGGAAAAGAAGATTGATTTCATCGCTCCCTCTCTTTTAGTTTGTGTTTTCTTTCTCTCTCTAAGACTTGAATCCCTAATGGTTGTTTAGGGAAGATGAACCCTAGTTTATGTTTTGTGTATGTTTGGGTTTTGAATGAATGCGTTTATCTAGTTGATTTTAATGTTTTATATACTTTAATTGTGCTTTGGTAAGTCGCCCTAATCTCCTCTACTAGCCTACTTGAGCTTCTATGATAGGTATGGAGTTTTAGGGTTAGACGGATATGCACCATCTGAAAAATTAGGGTTAGATGAATGGATAGGATCTAGAATCGTGGTTGTGAATGTTCACACTCATAATGGAAAATTAGTGAGTTTTACCTTTGCTAGTTTTGTTGCCATTTGGTAGCACTTAAGGCAACCATCTACAATCATGGGTGAGAATGTTCACACTCATAACGGTATTTATTAATCTCACATACTCAAATAACTCATTATTTATGGATATGGTATTTGTGTGTTATTTATGTGATCATTGATTTCAAATAATTCGTTTGGTTGACGACTTATTTGTCATGTGGTATTCTTCAACAAACTAGGTGAAATACCAATATGTCTTTAATAACCTATTCTTCTCCCTTCGAATTATAGATGTACATAATGTATATGGATTGGTGAGTTGGTTTTGATCATTTTTAACCATCCAATCAATGACTCTTAGGGGTTGTTTGGATGTGGAACTATAAAACCATGGGAATTGAGTTCAATTTCCACATTGTAGAAAACCTAGAAATTGTCATGTTGAAATTGGGTAAAATTACATTTTGGATTGAATTATAAGGTGTGTGAATTGTTGGTGTGGATTTGTAGGAAAAATACAAAAGTACCCTTTCATTTTGAATGGATTCCTCTTGTCCTTCTTAGCGATAGACGACAGACCTTTGTTCAAATTAGGTCGTAGATACCTTTCTGTGTTATCGCATTTACATGCAAGAAATAAGAAGCAGGTGAAGAATCCATTGATGGTGACGGGGTTAAGGAGAGATTGCTTGAAATTGATATCTGCGGTAACTCAATTGAGCCGAGTAGGCGCAAGGCTTTCTGAATGTGACCTTGTCAGCATAAGGGGTTGCTTCAAATTGAGAGATTTGCGGTTACTCAATTGAGTTGAATCTGAGTGCTGGTTTTTTATTGTTCCCTGTAGAAGAAGAACAAAGAAGAAGCAGGAACTGACGAACAATTGTTGGCATCGAAATTAAGAAGAAGCGAAGGATCAATTGGTGGCATCTCTCATCATCGCCAGGCACGACAGCGTCAGTGGAAACTTCATAGCTGATTTCTTGGGCGATGAAGCGGGCGAGTTCAGTTTGGAGGCATCGATACCACTCGCACCATCGGTGATGAAGGCGACCTTGCCTTGTAGCCTCAGAGCGATGGGGTTTAGAAGCGAAGATCCTTTCTGTGTTTTTGTGTTGTCACGACAGCGAAGATGATAGGTTTGTTTGGGCCACAGAGATGGAATTCTGGGGATGTTTTTCTAGAGATCTCCGGTGACGAAGAGATGATCTTTTCAGTTTCACAGAAAAAGAAGCGTGGTGGAGATTTATCTCCGGGCATCATTTGTGACTTGATCTACTTGAATTTGTTAGTTGCATTGTGAACAGTGGGAGAAGAAAATACCAAGAGAATAAATGAAGAAGATGATGTGGGATGATGGTTTAAAGCTGGCGAGGCAGGATAGGGATAAGGTAGGGAGGAAAAAAGGTTAGATGCGGGAATTGAGATTACAGGGGGTGGGATGCCAGATTTGTAAATCCTGCGTCTGTGGGTTTTTTACCCAAATACTGGGATCCAATTACCACACTCATTTTATCCAGCCAAACATTCCAATTTGGCCCAAATATGGCATTTTGCGGGAATTGAAACCAATTTTCATATTCAAACGACCCCTTGGGTTAGAATCAAATTCATTATGCTTATAATAATATATAAAAAGACAAAATGACATTATCGTATAAAACAAAAAGGAAGATATTGTAATAACACATAGGATTCATACTAGAAAATTAATCATGAAGAAAAATACATACATATAGAAAATATAAAAAAAATGTTTCACTTAACAATGTTGGAAGAAAACGTGTTATTAACAAGACAAAGGTCTTATGCTATGTATGGTAGAGAAACTTACCTTTTAAGCAAAGCTTTCCGGGCGCATCTTCTCGGTGATCGAGGAAAGCAAGCAAATGGCAAGTAAACTAGAAGAAGGATCTTCCTGTACGTAGCTGGCGGATTCAAATCAAAAGGTACTTACCATTTATGAGGAAGATTTGGAATCAACTCAGCATGGAAAGAATGCTCACTGTGCAACGGTCAGATTCTGCAAGTCTATAAAAGGGGCTTCTTGGTAGATAGGTTGGGCACCTTTCCGGGAGATCAAAATACTAGAGAGCGGGATTTGCTAAGAGTGTTTTGGTAGGAAAGGGGTTCAAGCATACGAGGAGTTGCTTAGTTCAAGCATCGGTTAGAAAGCTTGGGTTACGTGTTGGGATACACGGGTTTCGATTGACGAGGATTTAATCGAGGTGACGGTATTGGGAAATACCGGGTTGTTCATTTGTAAACGGAAGAGCGTCAAAGACATATCCTTAGTAGATCTTCGGAGATCACAAAGTCGTGAATCTCCGACCGTGGACTAGTCAGTGTTGAGATTCTATTTCTCTCAACACTGGAAACCACGTAAAAATTGCTTGTGTTTTTATTTCTGCAATTTTTCTGTTCTGCATATTTGGTTAACTGTTCTTCATTTGTTCTTGATCCAAAGTTCCAAAGGATAGCTTTGATCGAAAACCATTAAAGCAACTCTGCTTTTTGGTGTTTAAGTAAACGTCTGCGTTTTAGCATAGTTGGAGGTCTTTGGAATAAAGTGAAGTGAGCTGGGAAATAAGGTTGCAACGTGTTTTCTGTGGGCCAAATAAAAAAACGAGTTTCAATTAAATATTTGGGCTTGACTTCTGGCCCAAAACTTCCTTAATCCTACACGTTTTAGAAAAACAAAATTGAAAGTACATTGAGAACACTTTTCAGATCAAAACTTCTTCTTCCCATCGTTATTAAAGTTTTCCTTCGTACTAACATAGAAAACGTTGAATAGAAAGAAAACTGCAGGTGCAATTTACAGTCAATCGAAGAGAAGGCGTGCGCCACCGGGACCAACAAGTGGTATCAGAGCAGGAGCTTGACGAAGCTAACTGCTGCCAAGTAAAGGATCCATGGCGTCTTCTAATTTTGGTCGTGCAGCTCTTAACTCCTCTCCTATCTTCACTGGCTCGAATTACACGGCCTGGAAGAGGAGGATGAAGACGTTCCTCTGGGCAATCGATGAGGACTTGTGGCTGGTTGTTCGTGACGGCCCGCTCGAGATGAACTTCGAGCAACAATCTACATGGTCCGCAGCTCAAAAGAAGAGCGCTCATCTGAACTGCATGGCGATGCATATCCTGCTGTCGTCAATGGGAGCTGATGAAGTTGCCCGGGTGGAGCAGTGCGACACCGCCAGAGAAATCTGGGTTGCTCTCGAGAGCACCTACGAAGGTACGGCCAATATTCGTGAAACTCGTATAGACTTATTATTACACGAATATGAAGCTTTTGATATGAACTCTGGAGAAAGTATTCATGATATGTACACACGATTCACTGCTCTGGTTAATCAATTAAAGGGTCTAGGCCAATCGTTTCAATCTAAGGAGTTGTGTAGGAAAATTCTGCGTTCTTTACCTAAGGAATGGCTACCTAAAAGGACCGCCATAGAAGAGGCCAAAAATCTGTCTACCTTACCTATCGATGAGTTAATAGGATCTCTCCTAAGCCATGAACATGTTATTAAACAAGTTAGTCGAGATGATAAAAAACGTCAGAGAAGTTTAGCTTTTAAATCCCAAGTTGTTGATTATGATTCTGACAGTGATGCTGATCTTGAATTTGATAGGGAATTTTCCCTTGTTAGTAAGAAATTTCACAGAATGCTTAAGTATAAAAATGAACAGAACAAACGAGGGAGTGATTTTATCAAGTCTAGTACTTATGATTGTAACAAATTTGTTTCCAAAGATAGGCTGCCCCAACAGCAGACCAGAAATTTAATTGCAGGTATTTCGGCAAGGGAATCACAGACATGCTATAAATGTGGTAAATCTGGGCACATACGTGCAAACTGTCCTCAGAGTTCAAAGACAAAAGAACGTGAAATGGTGGCAACCTGGAGTGACTCTGAATCCAGATTGGATAATGACAGTATTCATGAAAGAGCATACATGGCGTGCACTACTGGTAGTGAAACAAATGCATCTGATGTCGATGAGGATTTGTCTTTCAAATTAGCTCATATTGAGGTAAAGCCAGACTCCGAGTCGTCCAAGGTAAATTCTGGCGATTTCTTATCAGCTTTGAGGAACTTAGAAAATGAGTGTCGTAGCTTAAAGATTAGATGTTGTTGTCTTCAGGAAGAGGTCCATAAAAAGACTTCTGAGGTAGTGAATCTTACTAGAACCATAGAATTAAACAACATTAAACTGGCCGAGCTGCAACGTGAGAATATTGCCCTTAAAATGGACAAGAATCATCTCTACCATCTGTTAGAACATAAATCCAACTCTGATCTATCATCTGGTAGTGAACCAGTCATTGTTTCAATTGTTAAAAAGTCTAGCAAAGGTAGAAAGCATCACACAAGTCGCCCTCAAGTCCATCCTATTAAGGCTGCTAGCAGTAAGGTCTTTCATTCCACCTTGAAGTTTAACCACAAGCATGTGCATAATAGGTTATATCACGATAAGAGCTTGCCAAATCCAGAACATAAATGTTATCATCATAATAGCTACAACAAGGCTGGTTTCTTATGCTTCGCATGCTTAAAACCTGATCATGTTAGTAGCAATTGCCATCAGACACTTTCTTTGCATCCTCGAATCCAAAAGCCTATACTCAAACAGGTTTGGGTTCGAAAGAAAAGTAATGCTTGATCTTTCAGCTTTTGGGAGCTGTTGAATGTTTTTGGCTTCTTGACAGTGGGTGCTCCCAACACTGGATATGTAAGCAAAAGTCATGCTATCTTTAGCATTCTAAGGTTGAAGTATATCGCATAGATCTACTGGTTCAGCTTGCTCCATGCATTTTGATAAGTCATGTAGTGCTGATTTACTTGGTGTTCCTAAGTACTCATGATGGTAAATGTAGAGGCGATATTCATGTAACATCCTCATGCATTTTTGCTGCATTATTTTAATGTTCTCATATTTCCTTTTATCTCATAGCAGCTTGCAAAGAAGAATTTAATCCTAGGTCCTTTTATGCTCATTTATCTCTTACTGCTAGTGCACTCTAATTCTTACAACTAGGTGGAAGATGCTCGATCTTAGAGAGAGACTAAGTTCCTTCTGTATCGAGACTGCAACTTGAGGGGGAGAATCTCCTGCTATTTTCATGTTGCTGCATTTTTAGGTCGTTGGTGATTTTGCTAGTGTGGTTGCTTTCTATTGAGTTAGATGTTGCCACAACTTAGCCTTTTCTAGATGTGCATGTTTTTAGTTAATCCATCTTAGATTCACTTGATTGCAATTGACGGGGGAGATTGTTGCTTCTCCTGTTACTGCTTTTTAGCTCTCTCTTGCAGTTGCTGGATAATGTTTCTACTAAGGTATTTTGAGTTTAGAAACTGTGAGTGTAGGGCCATTTCTATGTTCTTACACTATGATTCAGTTTATTACTAAGGTTTGCTTTTCCTCACTATTCCATGCTCTACTTGACTGATCTTGTACTTACATATGAGTTGCTGCAACGCCCTAGAACTCTTGCATAATCAGGAACTATGTGTCTCTTTGCTTAAAATCAAGGGGGAGAAACTTGCATAAACTCTTAGTTCATGTGTGATTTTGATCAGAGACTAGGATCTAGTAAAAAAATTATCCTTACGGGTCTAATTTAGGGGGAGCAAAACTGAAGTGCTGATGTTTATGTCACTTTGCTCATAATTGAAGATCATGAGGCTAGATCTGTTAAGTAATCCATCAAATTGGTTGATGAACATGGGGTTGTCTTTAGAAGTGTATCTTATCTGATCTAAAGGCTGCATTGTTTTCGTAATTTGTCCAGCACTGTCATGTCATAGTTAGCATTGCTAATATCACGTTTAGGGGGAGATTGTTGGAAGAAAACGTGTTATTAACAAGACAAAGGTCTTATGCTATGTATGGTAGAGAAACTTACCTTTTAAGCAAAGCTTTCCGGGCGCATCTTCTCGGTGATCGAGGAAAGCAAGCAAATGGCAAGTAAACTAGAAGAAGGATCTTCCTGTACGTAGCTGGCGGATTCAAATCAAAAGGTACTTACCATTTATGAGGAAGATTTGGAATCAACTCAGCATGGAAAGAATGCTCACTGTGCAACGGTCAGATTCTGCAAGTCTATAAAAGGGGCTTCTTGGTAGATAGGTTGGGCACCTTTCCGGGAGATCAAAATACTAGAGAGCGGGATTTGCTAAGAGTGTTTTGGTAGGAAAGGGGTTCAAGCATACGAGGAGTTGCTTAGTTCAAGCATCGGTTAGAAAGCTTGGGTTACGTGTTGGGATACACGGGTTTCGATTGACGAGGATTTAATCGAGGTGACGGTATTGGGAAATACCGGGTTGTTCATTTGTAAACGGAAGAGCGTCAAAGACATATCCTTAGTAGATCGTCGGAGATCACAAAGTCGTGAATCTCCGACCGTGGACTAGTCAGTGTTGAGATTCTATTTCTCTCAACACTGGAAACCACGTAAAAATTGCTTGTGTTTTTATTTCTGCAATTTTTCTGTTCTGCATATTTGGTTAACTGTTCTTCATTTGTTCTTGATCCAAAGTTCCAAAGGATAGCTTTGATCGAAAACCATTAAAGCAACTCTGCTTTTTGGTGTTTAAGTAAACGTCTGCGTTTTAGCATAGTTGGAGGTCTTTGGAATAAAGTGAAGTGAGCTGGGAAATAAGGTTGCAACGTGTTTTCTGTGGGCCAAATAAAAAAACGAGTTTCAATTAAATATTTGGGCTTGACTTCTGGCCCAAAACTTCCTTAATCCTACACGTTTTAGAAAAACAAAATTGAAAGTACATTGAGAACACTTTTCAGATCAAAACTTCTTCTTCCCATCGTTATTAAAGTTTTCCTTCGTACTAACATAGAAAACGTTGAATAGAAAGAAAACTGCAGGTGCAATTTACAGTCAATCGAAGAGAAGGCGTGCGCCACCGGGACCAACAAACAACGCAATGTAGTAAACTAACCAATCAAATGAAAAGAGAGAACGTGATAAGTAAATATATGTTAAGGAAACACGTACGTAGACAAATGACTTTGTAATATGTGATTTTAATTTTATAAGTCTAAACAAATAACATTTGTAACATCTAAAATCCACTAGAGGGACACAGACACACTTGTGACAAAATGCCCATGTTATTTCAAAATAACACTCAGTAGATAGTTATTTTCGAATAGCTCGTTTTGAGTGATTTGGATGGGTTAATTGTCAATGTGGTGTTTGTATTGTCAAATAACTCATTAGTTGTTCATTTGTCATTTCATGGTAATTGGATTAAAGTATCTCGTTTGGTAGAGCCATGCACATGTGGTATTTGGAAAAACATGATATGATCCAAATTGGCCACTTCTATGAGTCACAATTGCTTGCCAAAGAAGCTATCAAGGTGGGAAAGAAGAAGGACAGAATTTGACTAAGTCAAAATCCGTGTTCAGGGTATCTACTTTGGAAGCATGCATCTCACAAATGGCTCAATGAAAATTGGATATCAAGGGCTTGTTTTGAATATAAAGTTTCCATCTTTCCAGTGGTATGCTTTTTTATCCAGATGATGTCCTTAAGGTTGTTCTCCAAGGCCTCAAAACTGGAAAACTGCCAGAAAATGGTTTAAGTTTGGAAGCTGTTTTGTGAAGCCTACTTTGGAGCTTAATTCGATAAGTATGGATCTGATTCAAGTCCAAAGGCTTCCACAACATGAAACTAGGTATGTTTATGTACAAAGTGAAGGAATTGGATGAAAGATTGGAGTTCTGGAAGGCCTCGAACGAAAGGCGCGAAGTTAGTACGAAAGCTTCTTTTGGACTGTTGCTTGCAGCTTGCTTGTGCTTCAAGAAAAAGAGTTTAAATCCGAATTTTGTGTCCTTTTTAGTGTAGACTTTTTCCTTAATTGTTTCTTAGTTCTATTAGGTTTTTATTAGGTATTTATTTTCTTTAAATAGCTTTCAATTTACGTTGTAATGGTTAGAGAGACTTTGTTGAATAGAAATCGAAACCGTTTGGTTTGTTCAAGTTTGCCAACTTGTTCTTGGGTTTTGGTTGCGATCAAAACTTGTTGGCCTGCTTATTGATTGAGCAATCACACTCGATTATATCGAAAGCTTCACCATAATGATTGTGCATTCTTCCGGGTGTAAGAATTCCCTTTCGTTTCCGTTTTATCCAATTTTCGTATTAAGAACGTGTTGTTGTTGATTTGATTTCAATCAATCTTCGGATGGATCTTGTTGCTGCGTGACTTTGATAACATACACCTCCCCCCAGAGGCGTATTAAAACAGAGGGGTAAAAGGAGTTATTTCGAAATAACATAGGGGGTATGAGTTATTTGGCAGTGAGTTATTTAAAAAGAGAAAAAGAAAAACTATTAAGTCAACCAATAGGAATCAACTGCATTGGAAGGCTGCAGGAAGCGCCTCCAAACAAAATTCCAACAAAGTCAAACTTCTTGCAACTGCATTCAACTATTTGATGAGAAGGCTCAAATCAAACCCGATGCTCTGTAACTCTTTCGCCATATTTTACTTTGTATTCTACTTTACCTTTAGTTTTGTTGATCTTCTCAATCCTGCAATCACAAACTTTGACATATTCTTCTTCAAACAATTTGTACACTGTAGGAATGTAAACATCTGACGTGTGCCTTAACATCTTGACATCTTCTTTTAACACTAGGCTAGTATTCCTCATTTTGAACTCTCCCAAAAGCTCTTTATACCTTCTATCTTCCACCAAGCGATTATAATGGCCGAAAAAGTAGGTAATATTGTGTTTTGGATTTAGGTACTTCTTCAACACATTATTCATTGATTCACTACGTTGTGTTCTCTTCATATCAACAGTAAACATATGACGCCCATAAACCATTGCGCATTTTCTACTTTCTAAGAATATTCCATGCAACCATTCATTGTCTTCCAAATAATAAGTGTTAAGCATAGTATCCCAAGCTTGATGCCACTCATCCTCATCTTTGTAATAAAAAACATGTGCACCAAAATCACTAGCAAATTGCTTGGATGAATGAAATACATGGCTTAAGTGTCTAGCGGCATTTTGATAAATACACCAAACACATAAACAATGATGAGTTTTAGTGAATACATCTTCTATTGCTCTTGCCCTAGAAGTTGTGACTCGCACGACACTACACCACAAATTAATCCCGACTAGAGCCCATGTTTTTAAACTCTAGTTGGGTGCAGTATAGAACAAGTATTTAAATTGTCAACCTGGGCCGATCCATGTAACACTACTTCAATCGCTTAAGTTGTTATCTAGCAAAAAGGTTTTGGGTTTTAAAACTAAGAAAACTACAAACTAAACAAGCAAGGAAAAGTAAATAAAGGAAAATTCTAACTAAGGGAGCTTCACCCAGGAGTTGCTTCCCCTTAACTAGCTCCCATGACTCGTTGGATTGAATGGAGTCGTGCGGTGTAGGTGGTTGTGAACCGCGGGGGTGAGCAACTAGTGATCGATTTTTCACGGAATCAATTCACTAACGATCGATTTGTCACGGGATCGATCCACTCACCAAGTCTAGGGGAACCGCTAGGAGGAGCAACTAGTGATCCATTTGTCACGGGCAATGCAGTCAAATCGCGCTTTAAAACTTAAAACCTTACGTTTTTACCTTTTTAGGTCACCAAAACGTATCTACGTAGAATCATGATTTTCCCTTACAAATGTAGTCAAAATCTAGGGTAAAATACTTCTCGTGCCATTGAAGTTTTAAAATTAGGGCAAGGATACCACTTACCTATAAAAAGTGCAACCGGTACCACCCAAATCGCTAATTTGTAGTTCCATTCAACTTCTCCCTCCAACTCACTAACGGGGTTGGAAAAAATAACGGGAGACACCTTCGGTTTTATTTTTTTAACCCCGTTAGTGAGTTGGACGAAAAAGTTGGACGAAACTACAATTTAGCGATTTGGGTGGTAGCCGATGCACTTTTTATAGTTCAGTGGTATCCTTGCCCCAATTTTAAAACTTGAATGGCATGAGAAGTATTTTACCCTCAAAATCTACGCTTTAAAACTTACGATTTTACGCTTCTAGGTCACCCAACCGCTTCTAGGTAGAATTGCGCTTTAGACTACATTGGTCACATGATGGATTCACTAGAGATCGATTTGTCACGGAATCGATCCTCTCACTCAGTCTCTAGGGGTTGCCTAGGTCTCTCCCTCAAACCGGAGTTTGAGCGGCTTAATCACAACCAACCTAGATGCAAACTTGAGTCAAGGGGATGCTCATCTCTAACCTAGATAGTAGCCAGAAAGTGCCCAGGAAAACCAAGCGTGTTAAGCCTACCTAAAAAGGTGTGGTTTTCCTCTAATCTAGGTTAGGCAAGCACATAAGATTTGGATAGCACAACTAGGCACAATCACAATGAAGACACCTCTAATACTCAAATTGATGCAAACCTACACCAAATCATTCATTCCAAACAAGTAATTACAAAGTATTAGTTAGGGATCTACAACACCCAACAGAAAAGAGTGAGTTTCTAGAGAGAGAAGAGAAGGATTACAAATTTGAGCTCAAGATCTTCTTCTTCTAGGCTTGAATCCTTATCTTCAAGATCCACCCAAGCCTCCAATGATGCTCCAAGATCACTCTAGCACTCTCTCTCTCTCGCTCACTAAAACTCCCCTTTGGTGTTTTTGGGCAAAACCCTAGAGAGGGAATTAAATTTCTCTCCAAAAACCAGCTCCCCCTTTCTCTCTCCCCGCTGTTGTCTTCATATTTGCCCGAAAGTGACCAGTTCATGTACGTGTTGGCCAGTTCACGGCCGTGAACACCTAAACGCGTCCATGAACTCAGTGTCATCCAAAACGCACCGCTTCACTCTCATGGGTTCACGGTCAATGGCCCCAGTTTACGGTCTGCGTCAGTAACTTCGGTAAGTGCCCTAGACGCCTTGATGTTCACGGCCCATGCCTCCTCTTCGCGGTATTAGCAGACCGTGAACTACCTTATCCGACCGTGAACTGCGGCTGTTTCCTGGACGCCTTCACTTCACTGTTACGGACTTCAGACTTTTCTTTGGTTTTTGCGCTTTTTGACCTCCAATTATCCCAAAACCCGTCATCGACCCTTCCACATGTGCTAGGACCTGAAATGTATCAAAACAAGCACAACCTAGCGTGAAATATGTCGAGGAACGATGAAATACTAAGCTAAATTAATTAGAAATAAGGGGTAAAATGTGTACATTTGGGCCCAAATCACTCCCCCACACTTAGACGTTTGCTTGTCCCCAAGCAAACCAAGTACAAAACAAGGTAAGCTTACAACTTCTTTTTCAACACAGTTTTTGGGGCATGTCATAGGGCAAAAAACGAGTGAATCGCAATGGTTACACAAGCTGAGGTTCCACATCTTCAACCTAAGAAACAAGGTTCTATGGTTTCGAATAGAACCTTTCCTACAAACAACGGCCACTAGCATCAGCCAAAAACCGCACTTCCCACTATTCCAAACCACAACCAATCACCAAACCATATCACACATACTTTCTTGCTAGATTTGCTATTCAATTTTAAGCACAAGTGTGTAGAGTTCAACAACATTTAAGTGTTCCCATAGCTTGCATGCTAAGCAACACTTCTAAGAGCATGTTCAACATTTATTATAATTTTGGTGGCCACTCTCTTTTCTTCATTGCCCTTTTATAGATCTCTTTTCTTTTCTTTTTTTTTTCTTTTTGCTTTTCTTTTCTCTTTTCTTTGGGGGCTATAGAGAGCTTTATACACATGCCACATTTTTTAACTTAAGGAACAATGCTCACTTTGAAAAACTACCTCCACACTCACTTCACTTCTTAGCAAGACCATACACAAATCACTCATGTGGAACCTCGTTTAAGCTCAAATGGTATGAATGGAGCTTCCAAACACAAGGGTGACTTGATAAGGTGTAGACACGAAGAAAGTAGGGTCGCTCTATCTAAATCAATCAAGCTCTAGTAGCGTGAGCTACCTAACACTAGAACGTCCCTTAGACACACGACTCAAAAGGGTTGACTAAGGGATAATATGATCGGGTCGGTCAACTTTTGGTTCGTGGGCTAATCCTATGCCTCCATCTTCCTCGCTAGCAACAACGTGAATGCTACACATCATGTCAAGGGGGATCTATCGCACAAGAACAAAACGAACGACACAAGTCTCACATGGCTACCTAGGTGTTGATTCGGGCTCAAATGTACACATTTTACCCCTCATTTCTTATTCGTTTAGTTTAGTATTTCATCATTCCTCGACATATTTCACGCTAGGTTGTGCTTGTTTTGAAACATTTCAGGTCCTAGCACGTGTGGAAGGGTCGAGGAGGATTTTTTGGATATTTGGAGGTCAAAAACCCAAAAAACCGAAGAAAAGTCCGATGTCCGTGACAATTGCCCCGTAGTAGTGAGTTGAAGGCGTCCAAGAAATAGTCGCAGTTCACGGCCGGACGAGGCAGTTCACGGCCTCTAAGGCCGTGAACTTCGACCACAAACCGTAAACACCAAGGCGTCCAACGAGGTTCCTGAAGTTACTGACGACAAGGCAGTTCACGGTCTCTAAGACCGTGAACTGTGGCCATTGACCGTTAACCCAGGACAGTGAAGCGGTGCGTTTTGGACGTCGTTGAGTTCACGGACGCGTTTAGGTGTTCACAGTCGTGAACTGGCCAACGCGTCCGTGAACTGGTCATTTTCGGGCAAATAGGATGACAGCATCGGGGAGAGAGAAAGGAGAGCTGGTTTGTGGAGAAGAAACACTTTCTTTCTCTAGCGTTTCAACCTAAACACCAAAGGGGAGTTCTAGTGAGTGAGAGAGAGCTAGAGTGATCTTGGAGCATCATTGGAGAAGAAGATCTCGAGCTCAAATTTGTAATCTCTCTCTCTCTCTCTCTCTCTCTAGAAACTCACTCTTTTCTCTTGGGTGTTGTAGATCCCTAACTAATACTTTGTAATTACTTGTTTAGATTGAATGATTGTCATTGGATAGTGATTAATTCAAGGATTGAGGTGTTATTCATGTCGATTGTGCATGCGCGTGCTTAGGAATCTAAGGGTTGTTCATGTTTTGTGCTTAGCATCCTTAGGTTTGTGCATTGCGGTGCTTAGCAACCTAAGGATTGTGCATAATTGTTCTTAGCACCCTTAGATTTTTGCATTTTGGTGATAGCAATATGATTAGCCACTTTAACCTAGATTAATTTAGGTCAAACCTCAATGTTGAATTAAGCAAATTGGTTAAGCGTGATTAAGTCGTCAAACCTTGAGTTGAGTGAGGGAGCAATTCAACTACCGATTGTCTAAACCGAGAGGGTCGAGTGACATGGCCTTTTCATGCTTACCTTGGTTTAGCAATTGAGATTGTGGTCTCCAACCACATATGCATCCCTTTGCGGTACGCGGTTACCAGTTTGCATCTAGGTTGGCTGTGATTAAGCCGCTCAAACTCCGGTTTGAGGGAGAGACCTAGGCAACCACTAGAGCCTGAGTGAGAGGATTGATCCCGAGACAAATCCATCCCTAGCGAATCCATCCCGTGACAAATGGATTGCTAGTTTCTCCTGCTAGCGGTTCCCCTAGACTTGGTGAGTGGATTGATCTCGTGACAAATCGATCGCTAGTGAATTGATGTCGTGACAGATTGATCACTAGTTGCTCACCCCTGAAGTTCACAACCACATACGCCTCACGACTTCATTCAATCCAACGAGTCATGTAGCTAGTTAGGGGAAAGCAAATCCTGGGTAAAGCTCCATTAGTTAGACTTTTCCTTTATTTACTTTTCCTTGCTAGTTTAGTTTGTAGTTTTCTTAGTTTTAAAACCCTAAAGTTGCTTGCTAGATAACAACTTAAGTGATCAAAGTAGGGGTACATGGATCGGCCCGGGTTGACAATTTAAATACTTGCTCTATACTACACCCGACTAGAGTTTAAAAATTTGGACTCTAGTTGGGATTAATTTGTGGTGTAGTTTCGTGATAGTTAGGTGCTCAATCATTCGTTCTAATTCCCTAAACTCGATGCATAGGCAACTGTGAAAAATCAAGTAATCGCTTCAAAACATCTATCGGTTCATAAACACATGAGAAATGAACCTATGCACAAACCTAATACATGTCTTAGTCATCATCATAGGTTGCACAAAATCACAAGAAAATCATCCATAGACCATGCTAATAACCACGAGATTCAAAACAAATCACCACAAGGTGCCACTATGATCATGCAAATGTGGAAGTTGTTATGCTTGGAGCCGTCAAATTTTAAAATTTTGGGCATACAACTAGGCTCCAAAGTATTCAAAATCACACCAACATGCATAATGGACTACCCCCCCCCCCACTTAAGCTCGACATTGCCCTCAATGGCATAAAATAAGGGGTAGAACGATGTTACTGGATAGGGGTGAATGATGGTGTTCGGGAGCGGAGGGCGGGAGAGATCTGGAAGAGCAAGAGACGGCAAAACACCACCAAAATCTCTCCAATGGTCTTCTTATTTTAATGGAAAAGAAATGCGAACATTTGATGGTTGGGTTGCCTCCCACAAAGCGCTTCTTTAACGTCGAGAGTCGGACGGTTGCTCTTCAAGTTTCGTTCCACGCAAGAACCTCCTTAAAGTTGAGGTTCTCTTCTATGAGGAGATGTCTCAAGTCACGAGCATTGGATGAGTCCATGATTGAGGGCTCGTGAACTTGAGTGGCTTTGAGTCTCCACCCACGAGACCTCTTCTTCTTACTTTCTTCACTTTTCTCTTTGCCCCACACCATATTGTGCAACCTCAATCGACTTCCATCGTATCCACCAAGAGGGATCGCCGATGGTTTAGCCTTGGCTTGGCAAAGAGCTGCAAATGAGTCCTTCTCTAAAAGCGCATCGAGGTCGGGTGGAAAGCTTTCATAGCCCCCGTAACTTGTGGATGCTTTATCCACCCCGACCTCGTCCTCATCCTGGACGCCACTTGCTCCTTCTACTTCATCTTCAACCTCCCTTCCTTCTTCAATTTCCTCCCCTTGGGAACACTCGAGATCTTCCCCCTCTTCAATGTTTTCTTCCTCCTCTACAACCTCTTTTGTATCCTTCCCCTCCATGTCTTTAAGCACTGTTTGGAGGGCAAGTTGCCATGCAAGATCATAGAAAGGATTTTGTAGCTCCTCCACACTCGTGCCTTTGTCTTGAAAGTTGCTCTCGGTAAGGGGAAGATGATGGGAGTCATCAATGCAACCTTCTTGTTCGTCCTCACCTCGGGAGCTCTCCGGGGTGAGTTCTTCTTGCTCCACACGGTTGTCATTGAGCGCCCCCTTCAACCTCCTCATTCTCCTCCAATAATGAGAGGCGATAGCTTTTACAAGCTCATGCCACTTTCTCTTCTAGTGTCAAACCGGGAGGAGGGAGGGGTTGGAAATCCATGCTGGAGCTCGTTCTTCCAAAATCATTATGGCTCGCCTCTTCGACTTCCTCTCTTTCTTCTAATGGCAGGAGGCGATTGCGAGCAAGTTGTGCACATGCTTTCTCAACAAGCTCTCCTTGACTCTTCGTGCGTCGAAGGAGCTCTGATTCCCAAAGAAAGGTTGAGTCGATAGGGTCGGTGATGGGAAGGTCCAAATTGGAGCATCTCCCATCGGTACCCCGGGAAAATTTCTCCACCATGAGATCCTAGTTTCTTTTTGCCTCCGGTTGTGGAGTGGCACATGGTCTTGATGATTGTCCCATAAAGGCTTCCATGGCCAACTCCAACTTGGATTTCTCCTCGGGTTGTGGAGGGAAATTTTCTTGATATGGGGAAGCCTCTTCATACCCCCAATGGTATTGTTGTTCTTCTTTGGAAGGGGGGTTGGTAATAGAACCCGGATCCTTGGATTCCCCCTTCTTGTTCACTCCATGAAGCTCTGGGGTACCCCCGTTCGGGCGGTTGTGGATACCCCCACCTATTGTAGAAGTCATTGGGATCAATGATTCATAACCTACACAGACAAAAACACAAAAACAAAATCAAACAAACACAAACCACCCTTCAAGACGAAGAGTGGGTAAACAAAACACAACACGAAACATAAAACACGAACAAAAAAGGAAAGAAAGAAAATGCTAGAGTAACACTAAGCGACCATTTCAAAATAATGGATCGCTGTTCCCCGGCAACGGCGCCAAAAACTTGACTCGCACGAAACTACACCACAAATTAATCCTGACTAGAGCCCAAGTTTTTAAACTCTAGTCGGGTGAAGTAAAGAGCACGTATTTAAATTGTCAACCCGGGCCGGTCCATGTACCCCTACTTCAATCGCTTAAGTTGTTATCTAGGAAAATGGGTTTGGGTTTTAAAACTAAGAAAACTACAAACTAAACAAGCAAGGAAAAGTAAATAAAGGAAAATTCTAACTAAGGGAGCTTCACTCAGGAGTTGTTTCCCCTTAACTAGCTACCATGACTCGCTTGATTGAATGGAGTCGTGCAGTGTAGGTGGTTGTGAACCGCGGGGGTGAGCAACTAGTGATCGATTTGTCGCGGAATCAATTCACTGACAATCAATTTTTCACGGGATCGATCCACTCACCAAGTCTAGGGGAACCGCTAGGAGGATCAACTAGTGATCCATTTGTCACGGGATGGATTCACTAGAGATCGAATTGTCACAGAATCTATCCTCTCCCTCAGTCTCTAGGGGTTGCCTAGGTCTCTTCCTCAAACCAGAGTTTGAGCGGCTTAATCACAACCAACCTAGATGCAAACTTGAGTCAAGGGGGGTGCTCATCTCTAACCTAGATAGTAGGCACAAAGTGTCCAGGAAAACCAAACGTGTCAAGCCTACCTAAAATGGTGTGGTTTTCCTCTAATCTAGGTTAGGCAAGCACACAAGATTTGGAAAGCACAACTAAGCACAATCACCATGAAGACACCTCTAATACTCAAATTGATGCAAACCCATACCAAATCATTCAATCCAAACAAGTAATTACAAAGTATTAGTTAGGGATCTACAACACCCAGGAGAAAAAAGTGAGTTTCTAGAGATAGAAGAGAGGGATTACAAATTTAAGCTCAAGATGTTATTCTTCTTCTAGGCTTGAATCCTTGTCTTCAAGATCCACTCAATCCTCCAATGATGCTCCAAGATCACTCTAGCATTCTCTCTCTCTCTCTCACTAGAACTCCCCTTTGATGTTTTTGTGCAAAACCCTTGAGAGGGAATTGAATTTATCTCCAAAAACCAGCTCCCCCTTTCTCTCTCCCCGCTGTTGTCTTCATATTTGGCCGAAAGTGACCAGTTCACAGACGCGTTGGCCAGTTCACGACCGTGAACACCTAAACGCGTAAGTGAACTCAATGTCGTCCAAAACGCACCGCTTCACTCTCTTGGGTTCACAGTCAATGGCCCCAGTTCACGGTCTTAGTGACCGTGAACTCGCCCGGCGTCAGTAACTTCGGTAAGTGCCCTGGACGGGTTGATGTTCACGGCCCATGCCTCCTCTTCATGGTCTTAGCAGATCGTGAACTGCGGCTGTTTCCTGGACGCCTTCACTTCAATGTTACGGACTTCGAAATTTTCTTCGGTTTTTGCACTTTTTGACTTCCAATTTCTAAAACTCGTCCTCAACCCTTCCACACATGCTAGGTCCTGAAATGTATCAAAACAAGCACAATCTAGCGTGAAATATGTCGTGGAGTGATGAAATACTAAGTTAAACGAATAAGAAATGAGGGGTAAAATGTGTACATTTGGGCCTGAATCAAGCTGATTGATATGTTAAAATGGTCTTGGGTTGAACTCCGCCCATCACACTAAAAAAAGCTCCAAATAACCAGTTGAAAGATGAGATCGTTTCATCATAAACAATGTCGCCCCAAAAATTATTGTCTCCTTCAGGTGATTAACTCCAACAAACGGAGAAAAGGTCGACCAAACTTATTCGTTCTATAAGTTGTGTCAAAGCATACAACATTTCTAAAGTGCTTTTAATCAACTACAGACCTTCCATTTGCCCAAAAAATATTGATAAGAAGATCATCATCATCGAGTTGCACTGAATAAAAGAATGATGGATCCTCTAACTGTGTTTGACTGAAAACAATCCATCATGGTCGGGCCATCTCGTTTGATCATTGTAGCTCTTTCTTGTGAAGCAATGTGATTTCTGAAATTTGTGTCTAAAAACCCATTATGCTAACGACCTCCATTATGCATTGCTAGTAGATCAATAGTCTCTTTGATTGGTAACCCAGCTTTTGTAACATCATCTACAATATCTTTTTGAGCATAACTAAGCATTCAATTAGATCTCAACATATGCTTCATCAGAGTCGGGGCAAGCTCCTGGATATGGTTTGCTTCAAATTTAACAATCTCAAGCATGTCATCATTTTTCAGTTGACACGTCATCTCCGCTAAGCAGCCCACTCTTAATATTGGCTTTTCATTAGCTACCTCCTTGGACCTTTTATCAATACGTTTTGTTCCTTCCTTAGAACAAGTATATGTCCTTCGTTTTACTTGTCCAGACTTCATACGTTTGATGAAGTTCTTTCTTACATTGAAACCAATGGCATGTGCATGCGTTTTATAAAACTCATAAACACTATCATCACAATCAAACTTCATGCCTACACATGGCACTTCATAATTTGCACTCATCTCTTATACCAAGAAAGACATAACAATATACATTAATTCAAATGTGTGGTGCTATAAAAAGATAACAGTATAATAATGCACGCTTCTTCAAGATAATAGCTATGAATATTACTTGTAGAAATCTCTAATAAAATAAATCAGTTGACTATATGATAATTCAGAGAATCCTAAACAAAACAATAGTAATAATTCCCTTCATTCATTGTTACGAAAAAAAAGTTCTCAACATATGATTGAGATCTATTGATACAAATAAACGCACATTGATATAATGATATTCAAATAAATTTATGATCACTAATTTGAGAAGAACAAACAATAAGAATAACATACATCAAATTAAAACAAAATGTATTGACCTATAGAAATCTCTAAGAAAATAAATCATTTGAATATGATTATTGAAAACAACGCTAAATTATATGATAATAATTCATATGTTAGAAGCCTAAACTGATAATAATAATTACGCACCCTAAATTAACCTATGTAGTTATCAAGTAACTAAAATAAAAGAAAGTACATATCATCAACCAATGTGGTGCTTCTAGGTTCTAGTTACGGACAAAAAGGAAAAGATTGTGTGGTATGAACTATAAAGAGACCACTAGCATAACCTATATATAACAAATAACGTCTAATTAGTAACATAAGACTTCTTTTCTATTCTTTGGTGTGGGAACGTCTCCCTTTTTAGTAAAGGACAATAATTAAAAGGACTCCTTTGCAGAAAAGGTTACTAGCAAAAAAGAAAAAAGAGGATAGAATTACACGAGGACTATGAGAGAGTAACGGTGTTAACTTTGGTGGGTTTTGTCAAATAATAATAGCAAAATTAATGCCCAAAAATTAAAAGGCAAAATACACTTGTATAGTCAAAACTTTCGCGTTTTTGCCAATAATAGCCAAATTTGGCAAAATACCACTTATAACCACTTCTATCCAATTCTTTAACGCTGTTAACGTTAAGTGTGACTGGGCAAACGGCGTGGCTTACGTGGCCAACCACATAAGCATTTTTTGTCCAAAATCATACCTAGGTGGAAATAGGCTTTTCTTATTATTATTATTAAATTAATGAAAAAAAGGAAAACAAAAAATCCCAAATCCCTCTGCGTGGCCAGCGTAATTTGTGGAAAACAAAAAATCTCAAATCCCTCTACTATCCTCCTCCATCGTCGCAAATCTCCCCTGCCGCCAATCCACCGCTCCGAGGCCACCGCGCTGCCAATCCAACGCAATCCACCGCTCCGACGCCACCGCGCTGCCAATCCAACGCAGCATCCAGTAGCGACGCCATCGATGCTTTCTGGATTCAACAGAGCAGGGATAATTCTCCCTGTCGTCGGGATTCGATGATGTCGGTGGTGGAGGAGTCGAGGGTCCCAAATCCACCGTCTCCCTCAAAATTCGGCGTTCCCTCAACCACCGCCTCCACTGCCGCCCTCAAAATCCGGCGCTCCCTCAACCACCGCCCCCAGTCCCTCTTCCATTGCCAGTTGTTGAAGGGGTTTATCGAGGAGCAACTTCGACCAGAGCAAGCGCAGCTGTCGACTCCGGACATTCAACTTGGCGGCGATGGCGGTGACTACGCATGAAAGTTGGGATCGTAGATGGTCGGTGGAAAAGAGGATACGAAGATGGAACGAAGTATAGGAGATGGGGACGCTGCTTCAAAAGCCACCTCCGCTTCCAAAAACCCAAATTCCATAAGTTGCCGCTGCTTCTGGGTCATCTCTCTGTTCGTGGAACACCTGCAGAATTTCCATGTGTACTTCATTTCCAATTTGTGGGTTCTGTTTTTTCTTCTTCTAGTTTCCATGATTGCTTTCCAAAATTGAAAGTTAGGGAAAATGGCTGCATAAGAAGTAATCGGGGAAGAGGATTCGCCGCTTCGATCTGAAAGGGGTAGAGGATTCGCGTGGGGAATGGAAAGTTGGGGAAGAACCCTAAAATCGAATTTGGGGGAAAGTTGGGGAAGATGGGTTGTGCAGATGAGGAATATGAGGTTATTTTTTTAATTTATAATTTGTAATTATTAAATAATTGAGATATCTGACGTGTCACTATTTATTTATGTGGCGCTGATGTGTCCGTTGAGTTGGCGCTTAATCAGCAAACTGTCAAATAAGTTGACGGTGTGAATGACACCGTTAAAGTATCTAACGGATATGGCTATATTTGTCATACCGCAACTCTAAAAGCTGGCTATAAGTGGTATTTTGCCAAATTTGGCTATTATTGGCACAAACGCGAAAGTTTTGGCTATACAAGTGTATTTTGCCAAATTAAAAATGAAAAGCAACAACCAATGGGAATCAGCCGCATGAGAAGGCTGCAGGAAGCACCTCCAACCCAGGCAGGTTGTATCTAAATATCATCATTTCTGAATTTGTTACGAAATTTTCACATAATTTTAACTCTAGTATATAAGTTAGGGGTCATCATCACTTATTGATAGGATGTCAACAGTTCCAAATACCCACCCCATACCATACCCCATGAATTTGGAGGTTTTGCAACCTCATCCTCATACTCCCAGTTTTTAGTACCTATGGACAATTTCAGCATTCAACTTGTAGATATTCAATTCTAATCCTAAACAAGCCTAATAAATCTTGAAATCAACAAAAATATAACAATTCTCAAAACAAGTTCAAATCATACAATCCTAAAATATTCATTAATCCATAAGATATAGTATTATACTATCCAAATCATTCATCTCCAGCTCTAACACATCTACTAACCAATAAATAACTAATATAATATTGTTAACAAATGAGAAAGAAATGAAAGAGTGACTGACGAATTGAGGTAAAGAAATCGATGTTTGATTTAGGGTCATTGAGAGGTTACAAAATGATCCTATATTTTTAATATAGGAAGAAAACTTTCGGGGGAGAGGGTATGAGTGTAGAGTCGGAAGTCTAAACCCAAATCCGCTCCATTTCCATAAAACTTTTTGCGAGTCTAATTCATGTCCACACCATACCTAGTCAATACAATATTTCCCATACTGGTTAGATTGAGAATGGTCAAATACTTGCTATTGTGGATTTGATTATCATTCCTAGCTATTGCCATAAGCAGGGTTCATGGGAATTTGGATATAGTCCACTAGTTACTATTTGGAGGATGGTTCTTCATCTCACATCCAATGGTTTATAAAAAAATGGCTCTTTAAATTAATGGTCTAGATCTATTAGAAAAATTTATCGTGGATTGTGGGGTCCGCGAACTGAAAAGTAGCTGACAGAACGGATAGTTTTTGGAGCACACGGACTGAAAATGAGCTAACAGGAGAGAGAGAGAGAGAGAGAGAGAGAAGGGGATGCAAGTTCTGGAAAATGATGGATATGTTTTCTGGTTAGTACAAATATGTTAGCGCCATGGGCCGGAGATAATAGTGGACCAGAGGTTGTAGACTCTGTAGGCGGTGAACACTATGATGTGGTAAAAAAAAATTTACATGGGGTCCATAAGTGGCCCCCCTTGCCGGCAGGAATTATTGGATTCCCAAGGGCAAGTCAAATTGGTGAATCGCTTTTCTAAGGTCGCCGTATAATGGGTCCTCAGGTGATTCAGATGGTTTTCAGTGGAAGATTTTTTGCCCCCGATGCATGGAATGTGCAAAAAGAAGTGAGATCCAGGCAAAGCTTCTAGAAGATCAAGGTCATTTTGGTAGGCATGAGAGGATAGGAGATTGTGCCATTTAAGACTCTAATTGAAGACTGATCGGGGACCTCGCTGCACTGATCCACGAGAGGAAATATTCCCTCCTTTCTTTTGCCCCCAACCTTCATTTTGCCTATATAAGCCCCCCTCCCTTACTTTTTACATTTCACACTCCCTCTCTTTTTTCTGTAGGAAACTATCTAGTGGTGGGCAGCGGTGAGAGGGGAGCTACCTAGGTTGTGTTGTGAAACTTAAGGTCTAACTTCGCCAGGTATGTTATTTTTCCTCTCCCTCCAGTGTCATCAGATTGTCGTAGCTTAATTGTGCACGGGGGTAGGAGGACTTAGTTCCAAGTTTACTTTTCATAGTATGTCAGTGGATGCTTGTCGGCAAACAACTTCGAGTTGGGGGTCTTCAAGGAGAAGGATGGTGCCTTCAGAGGAGCATGAGGTGAAATCGCAGGAGGAGGTGCCCGCACCGGCTGGAAGAGGAGAGTCTTTTCCATACTTTATGGGCCCATATGCATAGAGCAGGTGCCTTCATGTACTTCATGTAGGGAAAAATATGTCTCAACCTTGCCGAGGAATCGAAAGTAGGGGCCAATGAAACTCTTCCGGTACAATGCATCATCAATCATGACGTACAACGGAGCTCGACGTTTCAGGCGGGTCACTTTTTTTGCGTCAGGCGGGAGTCTACCATGCTTGAGGTATTCAATTATTGGTGTGCTCCAGTCGTGGGAGAGAGAGAGGTAGCACTCTGGACACACAGCAGGACGGGATGACGTACCTCTCATCAAGGAAATCTCGGGTTGTGGACAATTTGGAAAGGGCGTTCGTGTGGAGGTTGTCCTCCCGATGAATGTGGATGACCCTGGCGTCCACAAAGTCATCTAAAGTCATTCTAACAGCATTGACATACGTTGTTAGGGTTGGCTCTCGATTTAAAAGTTAAAAGTTCTGGCTACTTGGTTCAATAGTAGGGCGGAGACCGAATGGATAAGGAACCGCAGCAGCCCCAACTCTTGTGCCATTAAGAGTCTGGCGAGTAGAGCTTCATACTCTGCTGCATTATTCATTTTTGGGGGGTCATTGCTTCGAGTCTAATTGTACACTTTTTACCCCCGATTATCTTTGATGTTTGTTGCAAATGAACTCCAAAAAGGTTGGTTTTACGTGAGGTTTCTTGTGTTTTAGTGTGTTTCAGATCCTAATAGGTAAAACCAAACTCGGAGTTGAAAGTTTGAAGAAAAGGAGCAAAGATCGGGCCAAGAGGTGGAGACAGCCGCAGTTCATGGCCAGACGTTGGTGTTCACGGTCTTACATGATCGTGAACTGGAGCCATGACCCGTGAAGCAAGGAGCAAACAGAGGGGGTTTTCAAGTTACTAGCTCCCAGGCAGTTCACGGTTGCTAAGACCGTGAACTGGGGCCATTGACCGTGAACCCAAACAACTGATGCGATGCGTTTTGGTCACAGCATTGATTCACGGACGCGTTTTACTGTTCACGGCCGAGAACTCATCGCGATCTCCCACTTAAGAGGAAAGCCGAAGGAAAGAAGGAAGGGAGAGACCTAGAGTGAGAAAAATTCTCCTTCTTCAAATTTTAGAGTGAGAAAGTGACAAACCAAAGAAGAGGAAAATCTAGGGTTTGATCTCCAAGCAAGGATTTGGGTTTTCTTCAGCACAAGGAGCAAGGCTTTCCTCTTCATGATGGTTTTCCTTTCCCTCTTTTGTGTTTTCCCTTCTCCTAGCATGGAGTAGTCCCTTATTTCACTTGAGTGTTTGTAAACCCTAGCTACAATTATGTGAATGCTTGTATGAATTGAATGATTTGTGTGTGAATGTGTTTTAATGTGAATGTGGAGGTATTACTCAGAAATGATTGTTTTGTGTGAAAGCCTATCAATCTAATTGTCATTCTACCTAGTTTAGAGACACCCCCCTTAACTTAAGAGGCTCTTCTACAGATGGGTTTCCTTGGGCATAGTTTAAGGGAAAACCTTCTAATTCGCATTAAACACTTAGGGTTTGGTTGTGGGTAGCCGTCCGAACTCCAATTCGAGGGTGAAGTCTAACCATTCCTTAGTCGATAGGTTGAGAGGGTCACATCAGTGGGTTGGATCGTATCCCATTCCTCAACCTAGAGTCTAAGAGGGTAACTTTGGTTGCTTGTTAGACTTCCCTGCGGTTTATGACCCCCTAACCACAGACGGTGGTTCGATTCTTTGAGTTATAATTGTTAGCAAGGGGGAGCAAGACCTGGGCGAAGCTTTCTCAACTAGAGTCAAATCCATTTTATCTTTGCAAAGTAATTTAGTTTTCAACCTTTGTTTTCACCAAAATCGATCCACTAGATAATGTTTCAAACAGTCAAAGTAGCGGTACATGAACCGGCCCGAGCTCGTGAGCAACGCCTAAGGGCTCACCAAGAGAATTTCTGCCTCTATGCCTGATTTGTCGAAATCGCCATCATGAATAGTCCCCAAGATTCTATCATTGGCGGGGGTTGGCTTCGTATGCCTTCGGCGACAAAGTTGATGAGTACCTACGCTTGGATGGCCTTACGGGGCACAAATGTGATGTCGTACTCGCTTAGTGCAATGGCCCAGTTGAACATGTGCTCGGTGACGTCCATCCTTTGTAATAGACACCGGAGAGGCAAGTGCGTTAGCACACAGACAGGATGGGTTTGGAAGTACAGGCATTGCTTCAGGGAGGCAGTGACGATGGCCAAGGCAGCTAGCCCGACAGAAGTGTACCGGTTTCGACATCATAGAGGGTCTTTCTAGTACAGTAAACAAGATGTTCTACATCGAAGGTATCTTTTCGGACTAGGACCACACTCACGGCTTTTGGAGGACATAACAAAGTACAAGTACAGAATTTCATTATTCTCGAGGAGAAGAGTATATGTGGGTTTACAAGATAATTTGTCAGTTCCTCAAACGCCTTATCAGACTCGGGGTTCATGAAAATGTCTTACAAGCCCCTTTCAGGGTGGCAAAAAATGGAGCACAATGATCACCTACCCGGGCAATAAAGCGATTAAGGGCGGCGAGGCATCCGACGAGTACTTGGACCTCCCTATCTTTGGTGGGTGTCGGCATTTAAAGAATGGCATCGATCTGGCTAGGGTTTGCCTTGATACCCCTCTAAGTCGGCATGAAGTCAAGTAATTTTCCTGCGGATGCTCCAAAAACACATTTTTAGGGTTAAGGCGGAGGTCATATAAGTGCATGGTGTTGAACGCCTCCCTCAAATCGTCAAGTTGAGTGCTCATGCCCCGCTCTTTTCCAGGATATCATCAACATATGCTTCAACATTTCTTCCTAGTAGCCGAGCAAACACCCGGCCCACGATGCGTTGGTAGGTTGCTCCAACGTTCTTCAAACCGAAGGGTAGGTGGATCCAACGTTCTTCAGACCGAAGGGCATGACCTCATAGCAGAAATTCTTGACCAAAGTCATGAATGATGTTTTTTTATCCTCTTTCTTCATGGGAATTTGGTGATACTCAGAGAACATATCAAGAAAGGTGAGTAACTGGTGACCGGAGGTAGCATCGATGAGCTGGTCAATCTTCGAGAGAGGATACAGATCCTCTTTCTCAATTCCATATTTTAGAACATCAAAACCATCCCTCACAATATGTAAGCAGAACACCTCATATGAAGAAGTGCCCCATCCCTAATTAGATTAGATAACACCCGCCTTTGTTTAACTAGATTTATCATGGAATCATTGGTAGTACAATTTTCGAGAGTAATTGTTGAAAATGTACTATCAATGTTCCATGATTAGAGGCATTGAGCTAGCTTTCTAGCCAACCTCTCACTAGTGTGTGGGGCAGGGAGATAAGAAAACACAACGAGATGGTTTTGCATCTTCCAAAATTTGGCTATATAATGTGCAGTCATAGCCATGTAAGCCCTTTTTTGGATAGTGGCGGTCCACATGCCAATGGTGACAGCTATCCTACTCCAAACTCTGTTTTGGTCAATGACCTTTTGAATCTTAGACCTCTCTAAACCATAAATAGTAACGATGTCCTTCTTTATGGTATTTTCGGGTTGGGACTTTGAAGAGAGGGTTCAAGGTGCAACAAAACCTTTTGAAGTAAAGGCGGTCAAAAATAGAAAAGTGATACTCATACACTGGAGACCTCCTTTCTAGACACCTCACTGCTAAACTAATTGGTACTCATATCAGTTGTTCCTTTGGCACTGTAGTTAGCCCCAAGGCTTTTTTGACAATCGTCGTGTATTTTTTTTATGAACACTACGATTCCTATGAGTCCTAAGATGGGATGTACCACTACTACACTTTCTCGTCAACACCTTCTTACAGTAGTTGCATTTTGCTTTCAGTACCCCATTGATAAACAATCCAATGAAGTGGACCACACATCAGACTTTAAACATGATAGACCGATAATTACACATGTTTTCACCCCTATTCTGAAGCCGTTTGAGATGTGGATTCTCGTGTTTTAAGCCGATTTCACGCTAGGTTGTGTGTTTATGTCATATTTTAGGACCCGGCGTTGGAATCGAGGCGGAGAAACGAGTTATGGGTCGAAAGGTGCAAAGTTGGGACGAAGGGGGCTGCTGAAGGAAAATACCCGGCCATGACCAATAATACCCGGCCGGGTATTATCATTTTGGGCGCCCTGTGAGAATCAGAGAGGGGCCCGGGCGTGAAGGTAAAATCCCCGGTCGGGGATTATTGAGGCAGACCGGGGATTTTCCCTCTACTGAAGCGCGCGTTTTGAATAATACCCGGTCGATACCCAAAATACCCGACCGGGTATTTCGACCGGGTATCGCGACAGGCAGCCAATTTAAAGGAGAAGAAGGCCAACATTCAAGGGTTCCGAGTTTTAGAGAGACAGAGCAATTCCTAGAGAGAGAAAGCGACGGACCATAGTTCCCAAGTGCCATAGCTTGATCTTCATCACCATTGGAGCCCGGCTTGAGCTTGGAGAAGTGCCGATTAACGTCCAGGAGCAGAAATCCATCTTCACAGTATGATTTCCGCGTCTGAATCTGCTTTTGCTTCTTTCTCTATGGAGTAGTTTCCCCACTCATCTGGGTATGGAGAACCCTAGATTTGTATGCTAGGTCTGATTGTATGAACCCAAGTACAGAGTTTATGAATTGATTATATTCGATTGAGGTTTGAATGATTGAATGACTTGAATCCTGATCAAATTCCTATTGTTTCTGCTTTGACCTAGATGGAGAATATCTGCCTAGGTTAATAGAGTATCCTTAATTGAAGGTAGTGAATTGGTGACTTTAGTCGAGGAGCCAATTCGCTATTCTGTACCGAACTCAATTGCGTAGTGGAGATTTGGTTCGTTAGGGCCTCAATCTGTTTACTCCGGTGGAGGTTAGTCGCCCGCTAGAGACTCAGATTGAGAGGGTCTGGAGACCTTTAGTCGAGACTTCAGACTGTTTAAGAACCTTCCGCAGTATAACTTTCATGAAAACTGAACTTGGTAAATTACGATCCGGCTTAACTGCAGTCTAGGGGGAACCATATCCGGGTGACCTTTCTTGACTTGAAACAACCGTTTAACTTGCTTTGCGTTTTTGTTTGTTTGAATCTGCACTAAAATTTCACTGCTAGATAACGAGAATTCACCCAGTAGTCATCAAATCTAGGACCCGGGTTGACATTAAAACTCAAATCCGCTATACTACGCTTTAGGAAGTGGTTACACTTGGCCATTTTCTAGAGTGACAGTAGGAGTGAGTCAAAACACCTACTAGCACCTAAAGGAGCTTGGGCAAAAACATATTCATGAAGGTTTAGTAGTGAGCAATTTGCTGGATTTGGATTTAGCATTACTAGATTTGGAACTTAGCTACAACAGTGAGCAGTTTAGTAGTTTTGAACTTAGGAGATCTTATGTGTTCAGTTTAGCATAAACAATGTGAGCATTAGCATTTTAGCATTTGGAACTTAGCTACAACAGTGAGCAGTTTAGCAGTTTCAAACTTAGTAGGTCAGATGTGTTCAGTTTAGCATAAACAAAATGAGCATTAACATTTTGGACTTACCTACAACATAATCACATTGACCAGTTTCGAACTTAAGGTGATTAATATACCAACAAACACCATCAAACAAGGATCGAAGAGTTACATCAATAGTTAGCCATTGAAGCACCATTTGAATCTTAGAGATACTCCCCAAAAGAAAGCTGCAAAAACAAAAAATAACATATTAGGATGATTAGGGTTTAACGTTTCTGATGAACTAAGAAATCACCTACACCAAACAATGAAACTAACTAATGTCTACAAAACTTACTGAGAATGATGGAAAGGGGGATTTCGAAATATGGAAGTTTAGGGTTTCTGGATTTAGGGTTCGATGAAATACAAATGAAAAAATGATGAAGTTAGTCAGCTATTTATACACGTATAAGCAAAATTGGATTAAGGAAAGAAAGAATTGAATACTTATCTCGATTTGGGAAAGCAATCGTTTGCATCCAAGATTCGTAGAAGATTTCTATCGATTGAGATATTTTAGGTGACTGCAGGGTTGATTAATGACATAACCTAGGGTTATTGGTGATGTGATCGTCTATTTTTTATGGAAATAGTAGAGAAAGGAGGAGAAATCTTCGGAATAGACGAGGAAGTACAGAAGAACACCAGAGCGATGATAGACAAAGAGTGAGGCGTCAGATTGTGTTTTCTGGAATCCAAAGTCAAGAAGGAACGAGCTAAGCGCTGTGTACCAAGCTCGAGGTGCTTGACGCAAGCCATAGATAGCACGGCAGAGACGACAAACATGAGAAGGATGGAGAGGATGAATAGCTAATTTAGAAGTGTTGTGTTGAAATTTCAATAAAGCTTAAAATTGAGGAGCCTTTCGAACTTTAGTCGTCCTTTGGGGATGCTTTACTAAACTTCGCCTCCGCCTAGTATTTACTTTACTCCACTCGCCCACTCTCTCCCAGTTCCCACTGCTCACCTCACTCACTCTCACTCCCCAACGAAAACACCTGTCCACGCTTTCTTCCCGACACGCCGAATAGACCGCCAGCCACCCACACATATCCAAAGGGCCAAAAGCACCTGCGTCGGCGCCATCATCGCGACAAAACCCCGAGAGCTGCGGTGACTGTGAGCGAAGAAAGAAAGAAAGGAAGCAGGGACCGGAGATATCACATTTATCACCGGCTTCTTCTATTCCTAGCTAGACCCAGGAAGGGAAAGGAACCGCACATTCGGAAAGCAAACCCACGTCTACTAGCTGCTATGGGATCTGGTGCTGGAAGCTTCCTCAAGGTTCTTCTCAAGAACTTTGATGTTCTTGCTGGGTACGCTTCCTCTTCTTCCCCATTTACTGTTTTGCTTCCCAGATTCATTGGATTGCTAGAAAGAGCTCAGAGATTTACTTAACCAGGTTCTGATTCTTAACAAGGGAAATGAAACCCATTTGACTATTATCGGTTTGATTTGTTGTAGGCCTGTTGTCAGTCTCCTTTATCCTCTGTAAGTCATCGTTACTTCTTTCCTTTTCGTGTGAATCTCGATTCCTTTGGTATTTACAAGTTCTGAATCGTTCTTTCATGGGCTGGAGTTGGATAGATGCTGAACATTCCCAAATTTGTCAATCTGTCTGCTTGGAACTGAATTGGGTAGCTTATAATTCTGGGTTTTACGGCCACAGGTACGCTTCGATCCGGGCTATAGAGACCAAATCTCAGAATGATGATCGCCAATGGCTCACCTATTGGGTTCTCTACTCTATGATCACACTCTTGGAGCTCACCTTCGCAAGGGTTATTGAATGGTGACTCATTTTCTTCTTGTCCCTGCAGCTCAGCTCATTTTCACCATAATTGCTCTAATAGAGTAAACATTATGGAACTCTTATATATGTTATGCATTCGTGGTAGTGGTTCTTGTAATTCGTTGTGCTTCTCAGCATCCCCACAAGCTTATCCATACTGAAATCAGATAATTTCTTCTATGCTCATGATAATCAGATAGTCAAATACCGCTACGCATAGCTGAGTGGCTAAGCTTGGTCTTTTAGACTTTTGCCTCTATGTGTCAGTCTTCTGATAAGAGTTATTTATGAATCATGCTATGACTGCCAGGATACCCATCTGGTCCTATGTAAAGCTCATTTTCACTTGCTGGTTGGTGCTACCGTACTTCAGTGGCGCTGCTTATGTTTATGAGCACTTTCTGAGGCCACTCTTCCTCAACCCGCAACAAACCATAAACATATGGTATGTCCCAAGGAAGAAGGACGTGTTCACTGAGAAAGAAGATATCCTGACTGCCGCCGAGAAATACATCCAAGAGCATGGCACAGAGGCGTTTGAGACTCTCATCCACAGGGTATGTAATGCCTTCATAAACTGATAACTCTGATTCTTATGGCAGCTATACATTCAAACGAACTTGTGAAGTGCACAGTTTCTTAGTAGGGTTATACTTTCCATTCTCCAGTGTATGTTGAAGTGACCTTTAACAAGTGTTTCTCTGCGGAGGTGGTTTTTGCAGGATAAATCCAGGAGCACCACCGGTTACTCGATATTCGGCCATCCTGAAGACGACTACAGATATTGATTGTCCAATTTGCACCACCTGATACCCAGACCACGGGAGCTGTTATCAAGCTGTAGTCCAGCTTATTAGGTTTCTTAAATCACTGTGTAAATGTGGTGATTTGGTATTGTAGAGAGTAATTAGCAGCGAACTCTGTGGGTTAAATTATATGACCCTTTGCTTTCCGTATCTGAACCTTGCGCACATAAATCAACTAAGAAGGCAGGGTGCTTGCTTGTCTCGGCCTCCCGACGCACTGTTGTGACCAAGGTTCAACCCGGGTTGGTCCGGATCCCCCCTAAAAAATGGGCCATAGTAACCCTTTTGACTATCAGCCCGGAATTGGTCAAACCCGGCGAAATCCGGGTGGTTCGCCCGTCCAAGTGGGTCAAAGGGTCGCTTCTCTTGAGGTGTCGTTTCAGGCTTTGCGCCGTCGTTTCGCTGGGAGAAGCAGAGCAGGGGTATGGAAACGAAAGAAAACCCTACCTTTTCTTCTCGATCTCCCGCTCTTGCAGCCGCTGTGTCTCCCGCAGCCGCTTGATCCCATCGCCGGGCAAGGGTGTGTAAGGATCGTGCTTAAGGAATCTGGCGATATGGAGATGAAGGAAGGAATGAATGGAAGAATTGGGAGAGAAGATAGAGATTGCGCCGTCGTTTCGCTGGGAGAAGCAGAGCAGGGGTATGGAAACGAAAGAAAACCCTACCTTTTCTTCTCGATCTCCCGCTCTTGCAGCCGCTGTGTCTCCCGCAGCCGCTTGATCCCATCGCCGGGCAAGGGTGTGTAAGGATCGTGCTTAAGGAATCTGGCGATATGGAGATGAAGGAAGGAATGAATGGAAGAATTGGGAGAGAAGATAGAGACTTCTTTTATTGAGCTAACTAATTTGGTAAAGTAACTACTGAGATACAGATTGGACAAAAGATGATCCCGTAGAACTCCAGCTCTCCCTATTTATATCAGCTGCCCTTTACACGTCACGTTGCCAGTTGTATCCCAGTTGTACTGGGTTGTTACAAACCCTTCCCCTTCAGCAACAGCTTGTCCTCAAGCTGTGTTCAAGATGGAAAAGTAGGATGCTGCGCCTTGAAGGAGAGCAAGGCTTCCCAAGTTGCTTCCTCTGGTAGCTGAAGCCTGAAGCTGGGTCAGGGCAGATGAGAAGGTCGCACAATGGCTTGACGCAGCCTTGACTAACAAGGTACTTGATTTGGTCATGGGTACCATCCGAGGTCGCATTAGAGATTGCCCAAGCAGCTTCCTTCCTGATATCGAATTCAGCATTTTGCAAAAGATGGACTAATGGGCCGGTGATATTAGCCTCAATTACACACTGAATCTGCTCCTTGTTACCAGCAGATATGTTTGAGATATTCCAACAAGCTTCCTTCTTGATGCTCTTCTTATAGTTGTTGGTCAGCAAGTTGAGAAGATAAGGAAGTGCTTGATGATTGATGATACACTGAGTTTGCAAATCATCACCAGTGACAATATTTCCAACAGTCCGAAGTGCGGGAATGAGAACAGAAGGAGAAGGGTGCAGCAAGAGTTCAACCCGGCGAGGGCAAAAACCAGCTTCAATGTCAACTTGAATTTTGTCATTGGTACCATCAGATAGATATGAAAGTACCCAACAGGCATCAGTCAATACCTCCTCAGCATTAGAATGAATAAGCCGTGCAAGGGCTGGAAGAGCAGGCTTAACCTGGTCGAATGGAGGCTGTGGCTTCCCACGACAGAAGTTCGACAATGCCCATGTAGCATTTCTAAGCATCGATAATTTTGCATGCTCATTAAGCTGAGCTAGCAGTGGAAGCAAAGCTCCATTGCCAAGCACAAGATCACGGCATCTTGGAGAATCCCCAGCCACATTTCCTAGAGCCCATACAACCTGCTCGCGGACATCATCACTTGGTGAAACCAGAAGCTTTACAAATATCGGCACCGCACCTTGATCAATCACAACTTTAGTATTCTCAGATGTTCCAGAAGCAATATTTGTAAGCGCCCAAGCTGCTTCAAACTGAAGCTGGGGAAAGTCCTCTCTAATTAGAAACTCGACAAATCGTGGAACAACTCCAGCTTGTATGACTTCTTCAATCGGAGGGCTCCGCTCAATCAAGAGCAACTTTCTGAACTGTGTTGTTGCCTCGAGCTGCATAATGCCATCATCAGACCAAACACCAGACACCATAGAAGGCAAATGCTCCAACTTTTCAGATTGTGTTGCCAAGCTCTTAATCAAACCCAGAAGCTGCTTGAACGCCAATGCTTCGTGAGGCCAAGCTGTGTAGGGTCCTCTCAAACTAAGAACAGGGCCTCTCCTCTTACAAACCCAAGAGCAACACATACTGCTTACCACACCAGAATTTGAGGCCTCTCTTGAGTGCACAATGAAATCCCAAGGCCGATACGGACAATCAATTGATTGAAAATCACAATCTTTATAAGGGCATTGGAAATCAGCATGATTCCTACTGCCATGGAAATGCCTAAGGATGCCATAGAAAGTTGGGAAGACGCGAAACTCGTAACACGAATTAGCATTGCCAGACTTGACAGTGCAATCAAAGATCCCAAACACAAACTCAGTAGGAAAAGGATCACCAAACATGAAAGCTGCCTCTTCAACAGTAAGAATCTGATCAATGGCTACGGCAGAAATCATCTTCTGGTTAAGAGTATCAGTGAGATTGAGAACCCCTAAGAAAGAAGCGTTATGTGGAAAGTCTTGGGTGCGAACCCCTGAAGAAGAAGAGACTGGGTTTTTGGCAGTTTGAGAACCACACGAAACTGTCCGAACAAAAGGCAACCGAGTAGAAGGCGTATCCAAAAAATTCAAGCATGGAGCTGGCCCCAGTAAAGGAAACGAGGAAGAAGTGGATTGAGTATGAACCTGGGAGTCTCCCACAAACCCAGTTTGCTCGGAAATCAACAAAGGGAGGAACGACGGCTGCTGAAGCGGATTGCACGCCGCGACGACAGTCAACTGCTCTTGACTCCCAAACCGGAGAAGCAACCCATCGACAAAATCACCCCAAAGCAAAGGAAAACGTCGGAAAGACCAGCCTTCAAACCATGTGTGAGCTCGCCCTTCCAGATAGGAAGAAATCAAATCGACCTTCTGATCATCTGGAATTGAGTAAAGCAGGAAGAGTTCGTTACATTCGCTCACCCACCCATGAGGATCCGAACCAGAGAAATAGGGCAACTCAAGACGATGATAGGGATCCACAATTGACGGCCGACGCGACTGATGCCGAAAGTGTTGATGATCAGGGCGATGATCGTAATTGTTACGCGGCGGTGAGTGAATCGGTGACGTCGCCTGAGTTCGCGTCAAAGAAGCAGTGAAGGTGGGCGAGTCCGATTGCCCGGCGAAGGTGGAAGAAGGCACCCGCTCATGATGATCCAGAATCAACGATCGACGCGGTGGCGAACACAACTGTTGTGGCTCGGCGAACCGAGTGCAACTCGCTTGCCATGGAGAACGGACCGGAGAATTGTCCCGCCGGCTCTCCAACGAAGCAGTCAGGGCGTCGATGCTGGCCTTCGTCGAAGCCGCAAGAGCAGCAATGGTGGTCATCAGATCCTGGTGCCGGGAGTCCATCTGTTGCTTGATGGCCGCCATTTGAGTCTCCAAAACAATGATTCGCGATGTATTAGACGCCATTGTTGCCAGAGGACAGGCTCTGATACCACTTGTAAGGATCGTGCTTAAGGAATCTGGCGATATGGAGATGAAGGAATGAATGGAAGAATTGGGAGAGAAGATAGAGACTTCTTTTATTGAGCTAACTAATTTGGTAAAGTAACTACTGAGATACAGATTGGACAAAAGATGATCCCGTAGAACTCCAGCTCTCCCTATTTATATCAGCTGCCCTTTACACGTCACGTTGCCAGCTGTATCCCAGCTGTACTGGGTTGTTACAGGGTGTTTTCCCTTCATCGGCGGCCGCCGGCAAGAGTGGATATCTATTGTTTGCCACTTTTAGTGTCTGGCGGATTAACTAGTATTGCATTTTTTTTCCTTTTAAGATAAGTATAATATAATGATTTTTTTTCATATTTCCGGACTAAAACGATTTAAAACGGATGATCCATTAACTCTTGATCCACTAGCTCGTCCGGGTCTGGGTCAACCTGCGGGTTGACAACCTTGGTTGTGACATAAATCAAAGTCTTTCAGGTTACAGAATCACAAGGCAAAACTGGACGCCAAACTTTCAGATCACCGTCTTGCTCCTTGAGAAACGAAATGTTAATACATCGCTTATCTGGTCATCCATATATTATGCTGCAGGTTATAGTAACATCAAGGGTAAATATAACAAAAAAAAAAAAAATAAATTAAAAGTACTAATTCTAAACACCACACACTACTTAGTACACCACACCCCGTCAACTCACGCCTAACGTCATCCTCCTCCTTGACGTACACCTTCTCCAAAAACCCGGCGGCGTTGACGCCGACGATCTTCCCCAGCTTCGGCCGCCACTCCGCCAGCATCTGCGGGATCCGGCACCCGACCCGACTGTCCCACACCCTCAGTAGGTCCCCCACCATGTTCGTCTCCGCCGACACTATCACCGCCGGCGACATCGCCGGCGCTGACATCACCGGCGCCGAAACCGCCGCCCCGGGGAAGAGCATCTCGCTCCCTGCCCCGAAGATCGACCGCAGATTCGCCTCTCCCTCCATTCCAAGGCCCAAATTGTCCCAGAGCTTGACCACGCTGCTCGTCGTCCCGTTCGCGAATTTCGGCCAAGAGAAAAAAATCCCCAATGCTGCTGCTCTGCCGCTGGAGCCGCCGCTTGAATTTCAACGACCCCCGCACACTGAAATCTTCATCGCCGTCGGAATCTACTTCTTCCTCTTCAAATTCCTCATCAGTTTCTTCGTCTGAGAACTCGGATTCGGACCCGGATTTAGATTCGGTGTCGTAATCGGACTCTTCCTGGATAAGCAGAGTCGCCGCCGTGGAAATTGGGCGGCTCTGCCGGAACCGAATGAGGAGGATTGTAATTCGGCTGACGATTGTGGTGAAGGAGGCGACTAATAAGGCGACCATTAGAGCGCCCCATTTCCACCGCTGCTAGAGGGTACGTGAACGGAAGCAGCAGAAGGCTCCTCGACCATGGCGGCACCGGCTGCAGACGACTTCATTGAGGCTCCTATGTTGCCTCGCTGCAGCTCGTATCTCTCAAATTCCTAGAGATTCGCAACAATGGTGGTACCAGCTGCGGCCTGCGGACGAGTTGTGGAAATTCATTCCAAGGCTTTCCGCGGACTAAGAGTCTATGCTTCAATTGCTTTTCTTTCTCTCCATCTCGTTTCTTTCTTTCATTAGTACTCCAATTCAATTTGTTTTTTCTAATCTACAAAACACTATAAGACAATGTCAAGATACAGGGTTTGCCAACTCAGCCTATGCTGAAACCGCCGCACACTGCGGAGGGTCATTAGCGTAATTCAATATTCCTTCTCTTCCTCGCGTTCTGTCTTCCAATTTGCTATCTCCCACCAAAAATCAACCGCCTCTCTCTCGCCCTACCCAACACATCCTGTATTCCAATCTCCCACCGAAACTCGAACGCCTACTCTCGCCGTCCCAACACAAGAATCGAAGCCCTCTCAATCTCCCAGTGCCGCCCTGTTAGCATTTCCGGGCTCTAGGCCATTGGTGTTTTGTCGACAAAATTAAAGCTCCTGGGAAACCGCCCTCATCTGTGTGTGTCTCCCACCTGCTAGCTGCCTCTATGTCGCTCTTGACGTCTGTTCCGCTCTGTAGTCTCACTCCGGTGCCGTCCTTTACCCAAATTAAACCATCCCGATAGCCCTCCTCCCTCGCTGCGCAGGGTTGAGAACCTAATCCGAGCTATATCCCCAGTTCATGTAAGTTCACATAGTGAATTTTGGTAATTTTGCTTCTCGGATAATGGGGTTCGATCGATCCAATTGGCAATTGTTATGACATGTTCTATCTCACTATTCCATGCCCATAACTCCTCCTGTCCTGCTCACACCTTGCCTTGGACTTTGCAAGCCAAGCCCTTCACAGCGTAGCCGCGGTGGACCCAAAAAACTGGCCACCATGAGTCGATCAGGTAACTCAATCCTTTAAAACTTTCTGAAATAATAGTTGTTGGGGGTCACTTTTGTCGAGTTTAGGATTTAGGTAATTCAAATTTGATGTTTTTGAGAGTATTGCCAGATTCGGCACATGGTGTGCATGGTGTAATTCACGTCACGGTCAAATGTGGTTAGCGAGCGAATGCTGCAATTTTATGTTACTTTGTGGTGGGTCTGTCTGATGGTAATGTATATTCCAAGGCTGATTCATTCATGCTTTATTACTTAAAAAATAAAGAGTTAATTATCCTGCTTCTTAAACCCATCCTTTGAAATTCATTCAAATTGCAAAGAAACAAAAGGCCACACTTTAAGAACTGCAATTCCTCTGTGTGTTCTCCAGTTGATTCTGGTGCAATATTTAGTCTCCCAAATATGTGATTTCCATTATATATATATTATTTGAATTGAACATAAATGGTAAACATTGTTTAAATGATCAGCTTGGTTTAACTGCGCGCGGAAGTTGTTGAGCATATAGCGTTGTCGAAGTGGAGAAAAAGGAGCAGGTTCGATCAAATCGCTGAAATTGTTTGTTATTATTATATCAAGTAAGATCTATGCTGCCCACACATCTTTTAGCAATTAGCTGTGTATCCAAGGAACTGTTTTTCAATATTACATCTTAACTTATATGATTTGTTGGTGGTCAAGCAATCACAATAATGTATACCAAACTACCGGCAGAGCTTCAACCTTTTACAGGTTTACTAAAGTAACCTATGGCTCAATGTATGACTTAATAATAGCAATAATAGTTTAGCTACCATGCTGGGTTGAAATGGAACTACCACGCCTTCTCTTTGCAGTGGTGTATCAAGTTACTAATGTAGTTTATGTGATAAAACAGTGAGCATTTAGGCAATAAATCAATTTCATTTGCCTATGCGTTACTTAGTTTCAGAACTACGTACTATTTCTATAAAAACAAACCTATGTCATTGCAGCAAATAACGGAGATATGTATACCATATATAACAACCCACAAGATGAATCAAACTTTGAGGAAAACTATTACACTAATCCAAGTCCTCGAGGTCTTGGAGGAAGAAGTACTTTGAAGAAGCATAAAGGATCCAAGTGGTTATCTCTAACACGGAGCAGTACTGCTATGATCATTGGTAGATAGGGTCCAGCTTAGGAACATTGTATTTAGTAGTTTGATTTTCATTTAAGAGATGTTATTGGTTTGCTTACCATTAAAGTTCCAAGTTTTGTTTATTCAAACAACAACTTATTCCTACAATTTATGTGGTTTATTCAAAATAATCCAGTTTCAACTTATGTTGGTTTGCTTTTAAATTAGATTGTAAAAAGTTTTGGTTTGTGTTTATTCAAACAACATTTTATTAGTCATTTTATCTTTCACAAAACTTCGCCGGCCAACGGGCCGGGACCAATGCTAGTGACAATTTGAATGGACAGTGAAGAGAATCATTGATCCTGGGAAAGCTATTTTCAAGTTTTAAGTTGATATTTGTGGTATATCTATTGAGATGTGTTGTTTAATTTTGCTAATTATAGAGTGTATTTGTGGTCATATGTAGTTTGGTGTCAAATGGGGTTGTAGCCTTGTAACAAATTTGTATTTATTTGTTAGTTGTCAGCACCATAAACCTCCTAATATAAATTATAAAAGCAATAAAAACAAACCACAAAACGCATACCAGAAACTTCATAATGTAAACAAAAAATCCCCTAAAACATACTAGAAATCCCATAATGCACAACACAAATATTCTGAAAGCACACCAGAAATATTATAATGCAAACCATAAACAAGGTAAAGCAAACCAGAAACGTCTTGATGCAGACCACAAATATATTAAAACAAACCAAAAACCCCACAAAACAAATCACAAAATTTTCGAAAGCACACCATAAACTTCTTAATGCAAACCATAAACTTCTTAATGCACACCAGAAACCTCCTAATGCATACCACAAATCTCCTAAAACAAACCACAAACCTCACAAAGCAAACCACAACATTTGTGAAAGCAGACCAGAAACCTCCTAATGCAACCCACAAACACAGTAAATCAAACCACAAAAAAGCAAACCATAAACGTCCTAATGCAAACCACAAATATATCAAAACAAACCAGAAACCTCACAATGCAAACCACAGTTTTTGAAAGCAAACCAGAAACTTCTCAATGCAAACCAGAAACACGATAAAGCAAACCACAAAAGGCATAAAAAAATATGTGAAACCAAACCATAAATCTCACAATGTAGACCATAACATCCGATGGTCGTCGACCGTTGACTGGTCAACGAAAACCGTTGACCAAACTCCGATGACCGTCAGTGAGTAGATTCCGGCACCGATAGGCATATTCCGGCCCCAATGACTAGATTCCGATGCCGGTAAGCATATTCCGACCACGGTGAGCATATTCCAGCGACTGTGGCATATTCCGATGACAAAATAGCATATTCCGGCGACAAAAAAGCATATTCCTGCGACCAGATTCCGGCGACCGATGACCGAATTCCGGCGACCAAAATTTTGGGCCGAAAATAAAAAAAATATTTTTTTTATTATTATTTAAACATATTTTTCATAATAAAAATTATACCCCTGCTTTGATTTTACTCTAGGTCAACTCATCTAATAAAAAGTCATCACAACCCTAGCTTCTTATTGGTTGGATACTAGTGTTGTTACAATAACAACACAAGGAGTGTTGTCATAGTATCTAGTCTCTATGCTGCAAAGTGCAGGTACTGCAATAATCATTCCAAATTCCCCTTCTTTAACTCGATGGAGTGCACTTCCAGCTAGGCTGGAAGTTTGGTACTGGTATTTGGGATATACCGAATATCGTACCGAATTTATCTATATTTGGTATACCGAATCCACGTATTATTTTTTGTAATTGTGATTGAATTTCAATTGTTATTCGGTATTAGGGATTACGCAATTGGGATCGGTATATACCGAAATATCGATCAATACCGAAATATAAGCTAATATGCATTTCATCCTCTTAACTAGACTCTCTCATTCACTACTACACGACGCTAAACCACCAAGAGTGTCATTTAATTATACATAGATCATTTTATCACTATTAATAGTCGTCTCTCAACCTCCAATTCGTCAAATTAACGATTACCAATGACAAGAACTTGAGATGTATCCTCTCCTCCATTCTCCTTAATAATATCCTTATTCAAGAAACTTTGCTTAGTCTTTTCCCCCTAAATTAAACAATAAAATCTAATTTATATATTTAATTATTAATTGCAAAGGTAATTAATTTTGTATTCGATAATACCGATTGGGATACCGAAGTACCGATTGGGATACCGAAGTACCGATTGGGATACCGAAATATTTAGGGATTGGGATTGGGATTGACTTTAGGGTGTAATTCGGTATTCGGGATTTCAGTATTTGGTATTGGGATACCGATACCACTGATTTCCACCCGTACTTCCAGCCCACAACGAACTTAAACATCAATCGGAAGGTTGCACCGGGAATGATTTTCATCACTCCATATAAAAGCATAAATCAGAGGATTTGGAAATAGAATTAGTGCTGCAAATGAGCCGAGCTACTTGCAAGCAACTCGAGGCTTGAATCGGGAAAAACTCGTTCGAAACTCGACTCGTTTACTAACGAGCCAAGCTTGAGCATAGCCTTGTTCAGCTCGCGAAGCTCGCGAGCTAGCTCGACTCGGTGGCTTGTTGAGCTCAACTCGTGAGTTGGCTCATTTAGAGCTCATGAGATGTCTCAACATTGTGTCTTGAGGGCCAACTTGATCACCGACTTATGGACGAATCGATCTAATTTGGACTTTCATAATTCATAGAATTGTTAAATTATATATCTCACATCATGTGAAGTTTAACATGTAAGAAAATATGCCTTTTTTTAATTTTTATAAAGAAATTATGTACAAAATTGTTTCGATACTATGAAATAACATGATTTGAACGAGTTAAAATTTATTAACTAAATAATATGACACCTATAAATTATAATATAAGATTAATTAATGTTGAATATTTTATTATTTTTTTAATCGAATCACATGTACCATACACGACATACAAAATGAATGTATCAAATACGATCCAAGAATTTAGTAAACAAGTCTAACTCGAACTCGACTCGACTCGGCTCGTTAATAAATGGCTCGAGCTCGATCTCAGCTCATTTATTAACGAGTCAAGCTCAAACTGGGATAAAAGTCGACTTAGGTTAGCTCATTTGCAACCCTAAATAGAATGAAGAAACTACCATCTCAATTGCATGATAGATTTCGACATCATTGTTTAAAGGATTTCCAGTCCATGGCTAACAGTCCCTATGTTAGAAACTACCATCTCAATTGCATGGTAGATTTGGACATCATTGTTTAAAGGATTTCCGGTCCATGGCTAACAGTCCCTATGTTAGAAACACGTTGCTTTATTATTTGTGATATTGCTAGTAGAAGGGTTAATATCTTAAATTGGTTTGAACTATAATCAAATAATTAATTTTAGCTCGTGGTTTGTGAATTGCTATCCTACTCTCAACTATGGGATAGTTTGGTCCTACTGTAGCTTTTACAGAAACGACTTCTGACTAGAGCTTTTAGAGAAGTACTTACAAAAAAAAAATAGTTGAGTGTTTGACTGCAAAACTATTAGAAGTGTTTTTTAATATAAGAGGGAATGTAAAATTAAATGACAATAAAGGATTTATAATAAAAAATAAAAATTTTAACAATATAAAGTAGTCAAACTGGATCTTGTTGATTTTTTATATTAAATAATATAATTTTATAATCTATTTTATTTTTAAAATAATATAAATGAAAGAAAATTATATTTTCTGAAATGAAATTAAAATACGGTAAGTATAATCTTGTACTTTCAAAACAACTTTTCGTAGAAGCTCCAAATCGCTTCTGCTTTTCTGTTATACAAAAGCACTTTTCAACTATTTAAAAGCCGAGCTTTTGGAGATGTTTGGCCCTGCTTCAACTTCTTAAGCCGAAAAGCACTTCTAAAAGCTGGGCCAAACATAGGCTATACACCATACAGACTGGTTTGGGCGTATGCATATTTTGTCTGTCAATTTGGACGGTCAAAACCGTTGACTAACGGTCAACGATCCAGCTCACTACCACGTCAGTGCCGAATAAAAATAATTTCTAATTTAAAATTATTTTTCATATCTCTAGTTTTCAAAATTATAACAAGGACGTGAAGAATAATTTTAAATTAAAAATTTTTTGGTTGTTATTTTATTATTATAAACATGAGATTATGAAAAGACGCGTCCGTCCAAACTAGTATATATGGAGTATAGTTGAGGCCAGGATAGCAAACTCAAACCACGAAGCAAAGTTTATTATATGGATATAGTTCGATCCTATTTAAGGTATTATCCCTTATTAGAAAGGTAAGGCATAAAATTAGAGTTTCGGTTAAAACACCATTTTTTGAATAGTGACAAGCAGAACAAGGATTGATAAATAGTAGGTCAAGGAGAGGGCCAACTGGATTCACCTATTGATTATCTCAAAGTACTATTTACTTCCTCTCTGAAAACAAGCTCTCACGGTTGAAGAACTTGGGTATGAGGCAGAGGGGCAACTTGTACAAGTGTAAAAAAATACCTGTATTGTGATAACCATTCCCATGTCCCCTAGCATGCCAATTTTTTGAGCCACGTTATCACCTTTGCACCTCTGATCCTCAGACTCGTTTAGGCATCACCTATGCAAGTAGCACCGAGTCATAGGTGCCCGCTTTCTCTCGACAATCAAGTCAAGAGAGTGCTTTCTAGAAAGAGAAGTGCAAACTCCATGTTTTACTGAGAGAGTCTATTTCTTTTAAATGCGGTTGTCCTCTCCTATTTATATTTGAGGCAATTCTAACAAACCGCCTTTCTTTCTGCCCCACATCAGCACCCGCATTTAATACTTCGTACATTAAATGGCCATGCGCCTCGACCAACACCTAGAGCGTCAGACACCCAGAGGCATGGTGTAATAACTGTACTCTTCTGGACTATAGGGAATATGTCGTTATGCGTCTACGTATCATGAAAACTTTTAGGAGAGTTTGGGCCTTACTTTCAAGCTCACGCGTATCAAATGAGCATGTTTTCACTGTTGGGCTTGTTGGTTGGTTTAAAGCTAGCCCAATTGTACTGGGCGCCTTCTAGTAACTTGGTTTAACTTATGGGCCTATTTAGATAGGCCCAACAGAAGTCATTGAGCACTGCAAGTCCATAAAGATGATGTATAAATCGGTTCAGTTGTCAAACATGCCATTACCATCATCTTGTTTCTGTACCATCAGGCAACAATGACAACATGATCATCAATAGAAGTAGTAATTATTCCTCAAAGTAAATTGCTTCAAGGACCTCCCTTCCATAAATCACCATCTTCGTTCATGACCAGGGAAATGGAGAAAGAGCATATAGGATGAACGATCATCCCTCAATGTTAAGCCAAAGCCAGACACGACTTTAAACAACCGCTTATTTCTCATAAATCATAGGAAGGCCTTTTATTTAGGGTAAATGATCATGCCAACTACTAGCACAGTCTTCTTAAGGAGTCGGTTAACAACCAGATACCAACGTATTAACAATGACACACAAAAGAAGGATTGATGAATGTTAATTGGAGCAGAGTAGCAGTGAGAATCAGTTCATGATCATCTCAAACTTCCTTGGACCAAGTGAAGTTATGAGATGCAAGCAAAAACGAACACCCTTTGCGGCCCAAACAAATCAACCCATCACATCAAGGACACCCTCTAGAAAATACCAAATTCAAAGATAAACAGTTATTTAGTTTAAACAAAGGCCCAACACTCCATCTGTGGCTTAACTGAGCCCAGTGTTAGGGTTAAGGATGACCCTTAAATTTCAAATATTTTCTGTTTTCCTACCCCAAATAAAAAACTTACAGGCTCCATCAAATACAACCTCTTTCAACAACACAATACACACATCCGATGTACAAGCTGGTTAGCTGGTATATTAAAAAACTCAAAGAAGATTGGTACTTCCACATTATATCAAGGATACTTGATCATTGACCATGACAGGAGCACAACCTCTTTAGCAGTTTCTTCTCCGGCATATGATCAACAAGCGCCCCTCAATAGCGAGTTTAAAGGGCCCTGTTTGCGCTTCCTTGGTTTTGGGGAGGTGGTGGAATAAACTTCCCTTTAAGCACTTGTGCTAGCTCAGTATCTCCCTCGAGCTCAGGCTTCCTCTCCTTCTTCTTCACCAGCATTCATTGCTTCTGCCAGATACTCCTGAGCTTCCTCAAGTGCGGACTCCTTGGCATCGGCTGCATATAGTATCTTCTTGATAGAAACTGTCACCTACATATATTCATAAACAAATAACGTGAATTTGGTCAAAGAGACAACACATCTTAATCCTCGTTGGTTTATTTGGATATAGGCTTCTCCCTTACCGGAAGCTCTTCCAACTCTTGGATCTGACAAAGTATCTCTATATCTCGTAGCTTCGCAAAGTAAAAGTCTCTCTCTTTCTCCAGTAGGTCCACCGACAACTTCAAATCTGTAATCTGCACACAATAAATGGACAAAGTACAAAACAAGAATCTAAATGCAAGGGAGTCGAGCATGAAATACTCTTAATTAGTTCAAGGGAATAAGAAGAGGGTGAGTTATACCTCATTCGACAACGCCTGGATATCTACTGATGAATTATGGCCTCCTATTGACCCAGTACTTACCCTACCTGGCTTAGGCCCTGCAATGAAGTAATATTGTCTCCATGTGAACAAAAATACTAGCAATAGGAATGTAAGCTAGTTTGGTGGTGCATGCTGACTGAGAGTTTTATGCATTCCACCTGAGTCAACTGTGGCAGAATGATGATGGGAATTATTTGATTGCAATGATTTTGAAGCCTTTATAGAGCCCCTAACTCGCTCTTTTCCGCCCTTGCATCTCCTTTCAATGGGATTATAATTCCTGGAATGCAACAACATGTGCAAGTTACTATCAAAGAACTTCCATCGGGAGCAAACCCTTTAGCGGTAAAGAAAAGAGTAAAAATGAAGAAAATACGCCATGGAGTTAGCATACTCGTTCATAATGCCGCCATTAACAGAATCACAGTATCTCTTAAGCCATTGTAAGAACTCCAAATTGTCCAATGGCCTTGCCTTAACAAGCTTGTTCACTTCGATATGCTGCCCATGCAAGCGAAAGAAGGCAGGGATGCCAGTCATAAGACTTTTTCTAGGTTAAGCTGATTGCAAATACGGAAGCAACCATATCCTACGAGTTGATATGACATGAATTTTCTAGCTACCACAAGATCTCTGATAATTTTCTCTCTTTTCCGCCATTCAATCACTTCATTTTGCGGCCACACACTAATTGGTAACATGATATGATATACCCTCCCCAAAACAGTCATCGTTATTGGTTCTGGAATCCTAGTGTTAAAACCATCAAAGTTAAGTTGTAAAACCACGTAGCTCCATAGGCCTAAAGTTGATCCCGCCAACTAATCACGAGCTCAAACCATAATATAACAAAACTCGAAGAAGGGAGACAACGATGAAAGTACTTAAAAAGAAAAAGCTAGAAATTACAAAGTGATACCTTTTCAATTTTTAACTTGTTAAATACATCCTGTAACACTTTGTAGTTCTGGATATAGTCATATTCAGACTTGGCATCAAAATTCACCTACAATAGAACCAAAACTAGCATCACAAAGTGAAGCTTCTATAGAATTGCAATTCTCAAATTGGTAAAGTATGGGCATTAAATGACCGAAAGATGAGAGAAGCATAGTCTTGTCACCACCTTGTGCATTGGCACAACTCCTGGATGAGTCAAATCCATCATCTGACATTGAACAGCACCAGACGCAGCCTGCACCATATATGAAAGAAACCATCAATCAAACCAAGGATAGAAAGCCAACATCATAAACAAGATGAACAGTCTACATCATCATCCAAATATTCCTTCATCAAACGAAGAACTTCATATCAAAATCCTCAAGGAAAAAAAGTCACGAAGGGTTGATTTGATCAATCAACACCTTCAATCTCCAGTCATCAAAATTTAATCCCCAATTAGACAAAATAGAATCAGAGGCCGAACTTCATAAAATAATTACTACACCATTAAAGAAAGAACATAGTATAGTTCTAATAACGAGCATCAGTTGGAAGCACAGAAACCTAAATCCCTGTAAATGGAAGCTAAGTCACAAAAGTCAAAAGCAGCGAAAGAAGAACATGTCCTTTCCCATTCCCGCCAACAATGCCGTAAACAGGAAAAGGAGAAGGAGGAAACGACGGAGGACCTCTTCAATGCGGGAGAGATTGAGTTGAAGACAATTGTTGATCCAAGTCAATATCTCATTCCTGCCGACAAAATATGCGCCGTCCATCATCCCAATATTAGACGCCATTTTTTATGTTCTTCTTCTTCTTCTTTCGATGCTAGTGGTTGTTGCCTTGCACGTAATCTTTGAGTATAATTCTCCCTCGTGTGAATCTAAACGAAAAGAGGAAATATAGAGAAATGGAAGGCTCGGAGAGAAAGAGAGGGAAGAATTAATTAGAGGAAGACGAGGGAGAATGAATGTGAGGAAGGGAAGGGAAAGGAAGGAAAGAGTTTTATATATTTTTAGAAGCAGAACGGAGGAGAGAGAGAGAGAGGGAGAGTGAACATCAGCGGCTGAATACAATGGGAAGGGGATGAAGATATCTATATCTATTCGTCTACCCGATCGTTCGTCCTGGCTGTGGCTGTTGTTTACTTTCTTTTTTTTAACATAGTATGTTTCCTTTTATTTTTTTGCCTTTAAAATTTTGTTTGTTTCATTAATTCTGGAAAAAAAATTGAAGCAGTTTTTGTAAGTACTCATAGAAAAAGGGAAAAAATCGAAGCTTTGGATGTAATGGGGAAACATAAATTTTTTCTACTAAAAACAAAAAGGTATAATATTTTTTAATAAACAAATAAATGCTAAAGAAAAGCGAGACAAATGGCTGAAAATTGTTGTTAAACAAACTCTCAAGTCGAGTAATGATGACAACCCACTCTACAATACTTCCTCATAAAAAATCCATCCCAAATGAGTTTAATTTTTTTTTTTTTGTAAGATTTGGCAGAAAATCTATCGGATCCCGTGGCCTTATGGGGTCCTATATGTTTCGAAACATTAATAATTTTTTTTTCCAAAGGGGCTGATAAAATGTGATCAATGTCCTCTATAATTTTCAGTTCAATTGCTTTAATAACCACATTACAATAGTGATAGTCTCTTTGAGCAAAAAGTTGTGGCATTCGTTAACACATTCCATGACTTCCTCCTTCCCTTATGATATCCTATTCACTTCATCCTTCAATTTTATCATAATAATTTTTATTCGTCGGGCAAAAGTGTTAGCATAAAAGAATTTTGTGTTCTTCTCTCCCGCTCTTAGCCAATCAACTCTAAATCTATGCTTCAATTTGAGATCATTCTTTTATAAGATTTTTCAACTTTCGAACTTCTTCTTTGGTCAATAATTTCTGCAGTCTTGGGTTGAAACTTGATTTTTCTGTGTTTTTTTTTTTTACGATCCCCAACCTTTTACTAACATTCCTAAAATTTTCTATGCTTCATACCTTTACTACTATTTTGTTGCATTTAGGGTCCTTCAACTAGTAGGATTACATTTCAAGCTTTGCCTCCATTTATCTCGTTTGTATCTTTATGTATTGTATTGTATCCATTAGAGTGAACAGTAGTGATAAGATCCACACATATCCAAGTGAGGGACATGAGAGGTTGGCATTCAAATTGAGCAACAAATCTATCAATATTTTTTCAATAAATTTCTCATTTTTCTGCTATTATCTCAAGTAAAGGAATAACTTTTGAAACCACACTCAAACATATTATACACTCATTTAGAACTTTCCAAAAGTACAGAGACATATTTTCTTCCATCAGATTACCCCTTGTCTTTTTAGCCCATGATAGGATTTGGTGGAAATATGTCATATACAAGTTTCAGTCTTTAATATGAGAATTCATGGCAGGTCACCATTAGAGAGTGAAACATCTCCATCCAAATGGTTGAAAGAGCTAGATCTTACTGAGAGACCAACCTCATCATTTTATAATAAGCAAATGCCACCCACTATGTTATTTGTAGGGAAGCTATTACTATTTTTGAAACCCATTTGTTGTGTAATTGTTCCCATTCTAATTTTGAGATTTTTTATTCAAAAGCAAAATCATGTATGGTTTCTGTTCGAGAACAATATCATGTAAAATGAGACTGCTTAAGGACTGACCAAGTCTCTACAGACTAAACTAATGATTCTCATGTTGGCAGGGGGACATGTATGAGAGGAGGAACAAGGGCGAGGGAAGAGAAAAGGAGGAAGAGGCGAAGGGAAGGGGAGGATATGAAGAGACACAAGGATTAAGCTGTCAAAAAACTCTCCAGCAAAGTGATTTGAGAATGTGAACAAACACCACAAGAGAAAGATGCCCATGACAAAGAGGTCATAAAGAAAGAGAAGAGAGAAGAAAATGAATCAAAAGATCCAAGTAACCTTCATGAAAGGGAGGAAGATGAAACACAGCCCAAGAACATGGGGAGAGAATCTCTCACATAAAGGAGACTTTTTGGGACCCCTCCTCCCTGAGTGACTTTTAACCAATCTATGTCAAGTTATTTACAAGGCAATTTCTAAAAATTCTCGCCAATGTGTTTAAGAAATTTGGACAACCTCATCTCGAAGACATAGAGTGTTTATGTCCCATGATGATTTATTCATGATAATGTTGTATCGTCTTTTGAATAATTCCATTACATGAAGAAGAAACAAATAAGGATTATATGTCTGTGAATTTGATATGGCCAAAGCGTATGACCGGGTGGAATAGTCTTTCTTGAAAAAGGCGATGAAGAAGCTCGAATGTCTCGAAAACTGGATTCGGTTAATCATGATATGCATCAAGTCAATATTGCAATCTACCATTGTTAACGAGCATAAGTCCAAGGTATTCTATCATACTCTCGGCCTAAGACAAATAGACCCCCAGGGGCGGACCCATGGTCGATGAGAGGTGTCCTAGGCCATTCCTAAAATTTGGGGGAAAATTATCCATCGACGATAGTAGTTTGAGCGGAAGAGGAAAAAATGGTAATCTTTGTGATTCGAACTATGACACCACAATTATTAGTGAATATGTTTTCAATTAGACTGCAACTCATTTATTGTTTTATTTCAAACAAGAATATAATAATAGTCTAAAACAATAGTCCAATTGTACCCAGTTTCTCCAATTTTTCTTCCAAAACCTGAAAGCTAAATTTCAATCTAGCAGTCCCTATCCTTCGATACTTGATGAAGGAAGTAAAAAAGAGAGTCGACTCATCTTCTCTCCATGTTCTTCAACCGTTCATGTTGAAAGAGTTCCTTTGGAATTGGGTCAAGAACAAGGTTATAAATTGGATATACAATTAGTTCATGAATGATTTTCTATAAAATATATTGAAAAAGATTTGTTGAGCACTATAGATAGTTAATGTTTTATAATTTTTCCAAATGTGAAACACGACGTGGTGTTTCGTTATAACTTGTAATAGTTTGAATTTTTATTTAATATCTAATTTAATTTAGTGAAGAAGACACCCCTAGATAAAAGTTTCAATTCATCATTGACACCCCCTCTCCCTTTATCTGTTCTACTATACTTGGAGAATTTACAAATCTATTAACTAAAGATGTCAAGGAAAGGAAAATTCACGGTGTGAAGATATGCAATAGAGCTATGATTATTTATCACAAGTGAGTACCTTATGATTTTGTGAATATTTTTTATTTCACACACATACAAAATGCATATTTTTTGTAGATACCTAGAACACCTTAGGCGAATCCCGCATAGACAAAGTAGGAGAGAGATCCATGGTTCATAAGTAAGAAACCTACCTTAACTGACATGACGAGTTTTGGGGTAAAATGTAGGAGTTCTTGTGAGAACTCTGAATTAAACGTGCTCGTTGTGGAATACTGCAAGGATGAGTGAACTTATGTGAAGTCACCTCGATATGTTTTCCACGGCAAAAATCGTGCAGGTATGGGCCCAAAGCAGACAATATCTTAGTTGAGAAAAGGTTTGTGATGTTACAAATGGTATCAGAACATATGTGCGTGCCACGATGGTGGCGCAAACCTCAATGAGGATATTGAGTCCCAATTTGGGGGGGGGGGGGGTTGTATGTAACACCTTAGGAGAATCATACATCAACAAAGCACAAAAGAGATCCATGGTTCATAAGTAAGAAACCGACCTGAACTGACAAGATGCGTTTTGGGGTGAGATGAAGGAGTTCTTGTGAGAACTCCGAAGTTAAATGTTGACTCGTCCCGAATATCACAATAAAACTCCCAATTAGGGCCAAATTATAAACCCTAATTGGATGCAATATAGGGTAAGTATGTTTAAATATCAACCTCGGGTCTGCCAATGTAACCCTACTTTGATTGTTTGAAACATTATCTAGTGTTTGGTTTTTGGTAAAAACAACTATCTATGGTTAAAATATTTGGACAAGTAAATGGATTTGAAACTAATTGAGAAGGTTTCACCCTGGTGTTGCCCCCCTAGCTAGCAATTATGACTTGTTGGATTGAATGAAAACGTGTGGTAAGGCGGTTGTAAATCGTAGGGAAGTGCAACAAGTGAACGAACACCACTCTCTCGGTCAATAGGTCAAGGGAATTAGATTCAAGCTACCAAAGTAGCTCTCTTGACCTATTGACTAAGGGTTTCCAAAACTTCACCCTCGAATCGGAGTTCGGACGGCCAAATTACAACCAACCCTAGGTGCTAATATGTACAAAGAGGGTTCACGGCCGTGAACAACTGGCGGGGACCGCAATCTGGAGCAAAAACGCACTACATCATTTAGGCTCTTCACGATCTCTAGCTTGGGTTCACAGTCTTACGACTATAAACTGACTTGAGTCCAGTGAGACCGAAAATGCCTTTGGATGCATGGTGCTTCACGGTCTCTAGCTTTATTTCACGGTCCTCCTGACCATGAACTCTCTACTTCTGCCGTGATCTGCGGCTGCCTCCATCCTTTGACCCGATTTTGCGTCTTTTTGTCAAACTTCTGACTCCAGGGCTGGTTCCACCTGCTTGAGTCTGAAACACGCTAAGGCAAGGCAAAAACTAGCGTAAAACCAAACCTCTCGGAGTTCAAATGCCTCAAACGCCTAACGAAAACGGGGATAAAAATTATACAATTAAGCCCGAATCACTCCCCGACACTTAGACGTTTTCTTGTCACCAAGAAAACCATTTTCAACTAAGGTAATATCTCAAACTAACAAGATAACTTGGGGACAAATCAAAGGGCACGAAATGGTGAATCTCAATGGCTAGTGGACATCCACACATGAACCGCTACAAACAATACCGACATCCACCACAAACGACATTCAAATGCATTAAGAATGTGCTAATTAAAAGTTCTTACCATGTTTTCAAACCCACACAAGTCTCGACAAAACCACTCACCAACCACATCTAACTGTGCATAGAGTTCAAGTCCAAGGCACAAACGAAGGGGCAACATAGGTCCCCACTGGTGTAAGATATGAACATGCAAAACATGAATGAATCACTCACTCTCGACCAGTGGGGTCAGGACCATTTGGTGCAAAAGATGTGCACAACCATCAACACTCAGCTCTCTCGTCTCTCCACCACGACAGCAACCTCTAAATGCTAGAGTTCACGGGATGGTTGTCATCACTAGCTTGTCCAGAGGTCTCAGACACGGGTTCAAATGACTGGAAATTATCTTGGACATGAGGAAAATGCATTTTTGGGTAGTAGCAAACATAGCAAGAGGTCCTACATCTTCACCCTGAAACTGAAGGTTCTATGGCTTCGACTACGAACCTTCTCTACACCCAACGACCACTAGCATTGGCAAAAAACCACACTTTCCTTATTCCAGACCACTACCAATCACGAACTACATTCAAGCGCACTTCCTCGGCCTATCTGGCTATACACAATTCAATTATAGTAGTGAAGGAGGTCAACAAACAATTTAGGTGTTTCAATGGCTTGAGTGCCAAGAAACCTTTTCTAGAGCATACACTTAGACTTTTGTGGCAACTCTCTACTTTTATTTACCCCGTTTTATCGATTATTTTTTCTTTCTACTTTCCTTTTTTTAGGGTGGTACTAGAGAGTTAAACATTTGCCAACTTAACACTTTACAAACAATGCTCTCTTTTAAGAACTTCCTCCAACACTACTTCTTCATTTCTAGCAAGAACCGCGCAAAATCCTCCTATGTAAAACCTCAACGGAGCTCAAGAGTGAGAGCTCCAAGACACAAAGATGACTCACAACGGTTTAGACACGAAGAAAGGATGAGGGGTCGTTCTATCAATCACCATTAAGCTCAACAAGCACGAAGCTCCTAATATTAGAATGACCCCCAAAGTCACACGACTCAAAGGGGTTGACTAGGGAATAAGATGTTTTGGGACAATCAACTTTTGGGCATGGACTAATCATATGCCTCTATCATACTCACTAGTGACAACGGTGAATGTTAAACACCATGGCGAGAGGGATTTATCACATATGAAAAAGACGATTGACACAAATCTCACATGGCTACCTAGCCACCCAATGGTCTATTGCAATTTCACAAAATTCTATGGAAGGCAATTATGATCAAAGAGTAACCAAGTCAAGCCATCCATTCATTTAAGCACACATGAGAACTAAGCTTTTGCACACACCTAATGCAACTCTCAGCCATCATAATAGGATGAACTCAATCACATGCAACAATTCAAGGTCAATGCCAAATAAACACCAGATTCACCCACAAAACCAGCCACTTCGATCATGCATTGCTTGGAGCCCTCAAAATTTTCAATTTTGGGCATACATCAAGGCTCTAAGCATTCAATCGCACACACAAGCATAATAATAAACTACCCCCCCCCCCCCACACTTAAACTCGACATTGCCCTCAATGGCGTAAAATATGGGGTAGAACGATGTTACCGCATGGCTTGGTGAGTGAAAGTTGGACAACTTCCCAGGGTAGGAGGTTTGAGCTTCAAAGAGAAGACAAAGAAAAATACAAACACACGCACATTCTCACTCGAGACGAGGTTGTTACTGATAACAATATTCCACATCACAATAAAAGGAAAGAAAGGCTCACAAATGTACTAGTTTACACACTAAAGAAAAGAAAAAAACAGAGTGCAGAGTTTCAAGTGGAGAAGTGGGGAGACAGTAATCGGCTCTGCCACATGTCTCACTCGTCAGCTACCTCTCTCGGATACCTCTCTGTACCGAAAGGACAACCTGACTTTGAGCAATCCGCTCCAACAAGTTGGTGGATCGATCGAGCCGGGTGTTGACTATGACAAACTGCTCCTCGAGGCGATCCACATGTTGCTCGAGGTGGACTCCGGATGAAGAACGACCAGCTCCAGATGATGATGTTGCTGATGGTGGTGGTGGTGGTGGTGCGGCACCACGATAGTGGCCTAGAGTTCGGGTAGCTGGCGGCTCGGGAGGAGGGACCTTTGGATCAGGCTCCACTGGAGCAGGATCAATCTGTGGCCTTAGATTAGCCGATGGTCGAAGCCCCTCAAGGTACTCAATCCCTCGCTCTCCCTTGAGCACCAGTTTTATGTTGTACAGTGTCTCCACGGGGAATGGCTCGGTCCAACCGATGATGGACCACTCCTTCAAATCAACCTCGAAGTGTCGGTCCATCCTAGTGATGATGCCCCCAAACGCATCGTATCCACTCGATCACACCCCAGGCATTTGGCGAACGTGGTAGCCACCACTGATCCGAGATGGAGTGGCTCTGTTGGGCGGCTCATGGTATGGAGGGTTATCAACCCCCTGTTGGTGATCATGTGCCCCGATCGCAGGCTGGGGATGATCGACCTCATCAACAGTTTATGCAGGATCCTCCAAGGAGTTCGGAGCTTCACTGCATTGGTGTTGGAGCCCTTGAACTCGTCATTCTGATGTTGCTGGAGGCAGATGGCATGAAAGGCCTGGTTGTAGTGGAAGTCAGTTGTGTACTGCCTCCCCGTCATGGTGATGTGCATGGGGTCGAACCCCATGGCCTGGGCGAAGGTGGAGTAGAACTCCACGTAGAGCTCGCGGTAGATGAGCTCGTCAATAGCTAGGAGGCATTGCCACTGGGGATGAACGAAAATCCCCGACATTGCTGCCCGGCACTTGAACATGTTGAGCATGTCCAGGTCAAACACCTAGTGAGGTTCTGCCTCACTGTACCTCCACTGCTCAAACATTGAGCCATACTTCTCGTGGTTCACCAAGTAGTGAACGTACCGTTGACTCACATCAACCATCCTTCAAAACATCAAAGCATACACATACGTGGAAACATTCATCAATCTCAATTCATTAGGGAGGAAAGAATTCCCACACACTTAGAATTCCACTAAGGTCCTATGCCTTTGAAAGCTTTTCACAAGATCGAATTTCAACAATTTAAGTTCAACCACGTTAAAAACTCATGGAAACATGGTTCTAGTTGATTCATAATTCATCAAAATAACAACATCAAGCCCAAACCATGCATCGATGGCCACCAACCACCATTCACAAAATTGGATTCTACTCAACATTCAAACACAATGCTCTTGGTGGGCGATTTTCTCAATTAATCGTAATTCATGCAAAATGAGCCCACTAAAGCTCAATCAAATCCACATGCACATCATAAATTATTCAAACTAAACTATTCGACCAACCCCTCTCCTAATTCCAATCATTCAAGCAAGATTAAAATGATTCTCCTCACCTAAGAACTCTAACCCAATTCTCCAAAAATGACAAAGTAAAGGCTTGAAACAGACCTGGAGACGCAAGTATGGGTTGAAGAGGAAGGTAAGGAGGAGGCGAGGGTGTCAAAAAATCCCAGAAAAACCAGGCCAAGGAGGCTCTCATGAAGTGAAGAAGAAGGGTGCACGCCCTTATATAGCCCGAGCCTATGGTTCACGGACGGAGGCTTCTATTCACGGTCGATAAGACCGTGAACATAACTCCTAGATCGTGATCTCAGTCTAAAATGATGCGTTTCAAATATTTCTAGAACTTCCCTCGTTCACGGTCTCCACCTTATTATCAAGGTGTCTAAGATTGTGATAATGAGGCTAAAACCGTGAACTGAGTAAAAACAGGGCATTTTCAAAATTTACAAAACTTGACCTAATCAACCGTGCCCCTAATTCAAACACACTCAAAAGCCAATCAAAAAGACTCAACATGTTGGCATGGTGATAACCAATCATCCACTTGAACTCCTTACTCAATCACAAAAAGAGAAAATAAGGAAAAGAAAACAAACCAATGTTGGGTTGTCTCCCAACAAGCACTAGTTTAACGTCACTAGCTCGAGGTTGCGGATCTACCATGCTTGAGAGCATGAAGCCACCAAGAGTGGATGCGCCACAGTCTCAGAGAAAGTTTTGTCACCTCTCAACTTAAGCTATATAGGATGGCCCTCTTGGCCAATTACCTTCGCTTTGCCCTTATCCTTCTTGAGGACATAAGCGAGTTTCATCTTTCCTCTCCACGATCCTTTTTTTACCTTCGGGGTTGATACCCTCCTCAATTTCTTGTTTCACGTCACCACAAGGAACAAGAGAAATAGCGGGGTTCGCTATAAGAGGCTCACCTCCACTTCCAATCACACCACTCGAGTCCATTTCCTTCACATAATCATTCTTAGCCTTAGGATCAATTGAAAGCGTGAGTTGCACCTCTCCATCTCTCAAAATCAGAGTTCCCTCATTAACATCAATTTAGGCCTTGACGGTGGCAAGAAGGGGTGCCCTAGTATGAGTGGAATATCCGAATCTTCACTGATATCAAGGATAAAAAAAAAATTCGGATAGTAGAATTTGCCAACTCTCAGTAGGACGTACTCCAAAATACATCTAGGACTAATAACAGAGAGATCGACCAATGTAACACTAAGCCCAATAGTCTGTAATTCACTCAAATGCAACTTTCTAGAAAGCTTGTAAGGCATCACATTAATGCTTGCTCCTAAGTCCGCCAAAGAGTTTTCTATATGATGATGTCCAATGCAAAGAGGTATAGTAAAACTACCTGGATCCGGTTGCTTTTTAGGAAACTTGTTGAGGATGAAGGCGAAGCACTCCTCTCCTAAGGTGACATTGGCGAGGTTTTCATAATTTGGCTTCTTAGAGAGAAGCCCCTTGAGGCATTTGGCATACCTCGGCATGTGCACCATTTCTTCCAAGAATAGAATGGTGATGCAGAGCTTCTTAAGAATCTCGATGAATCCACCACATTCCGCCTCCAATCGATCCTTGTGCATCCTAGTGGGGAAAGAAAGAGGAGGCTTATACTCATCCACTTGTGGTGGCGTCGGCAATGCCTTCTTAGCCTCTTCTTCCTCCCTCTCCGAGCCCTCTTGATCATTGGCCATTGGAGGAGCCTTCTCTTCTTCGGTCACTTCCTTAACAATAACTTCTGGGGTCACCTTCCCACTCCTCAAAAGAATAGCATTGCAACTGGCATTTTGATCTTTGGGGTTGGCGATGGTTTGGGAAGGTAGAGCTCCCCTTGGTCTCTCAGTGTGGATCCCGGCAAGATAACCAATTTGCACCTCCAAGTTTTGAAGGCTTGCTTGATGGCTCCTCAATCCCGCCACAACCAAAGTAAACTTTGTTGTTGTCACATCCATAAACTGCTCAATCTTCTCAAACTTTTGAGTGCTTGCGCTCAAAAAGGTGGTCACTAGGTCTTCAAGCTTTACAAACTTATCTGGTTGTTGTTGGAACCCTTGACCTCCTTGAGCTTGGAATGGTTGTTGGAAGTTAGAGCCTTGGTTGAATGAAATGAGGCCTTGGTTGATAATTTCCCATCGCTCCTTGGAAACCAAGGGGTCTTTGGTTGGTAGGAGAGGACCAAGAGAAATTGGGAGGATTTCGCCACCTCAGTTTGTAAGTGTTGCTATAGGGGTTGTTTCCCCTATCATTGGCGATGAAACTCACTTGCTCCTCGGGGGTACTTGATTCCTTCATCACTTGACAATCCACATTTTCATGATTGATACTAGAACATCAATCGCAAGATATGAATGGTTTCTTCCCTTGCTTCTTGTCTTCCAGGAGTGCATCAATTAAGCGGTAAAGCTTGGCTTCAAGTGGAGCACTCGCTCCTAGAATTTGCACTCCTCTTCCGGTACTCTTCTTACCACTCCTCCTCAAACCCCAATCATAACCTTTTGTCACCATGTCCTCGAGAAACTCGGTCACTTCGGGTGGAGTCTTGTTCATCAACCTCCCTTGACATAAAGAGTCAATGAGAATCTTGTCCTCTTGGAGGAGACCTCCATAGAAGGTCTCGATCCGAAATTGCTCCTCGAATCCATGGTGTGGGCATTGGAGGAAGTAATCAGAGTATCTTTCACATGCATCCCTCAACAACTCATCCTCCTCTTGTTCAAATGAGTGATCTTCTTGCGCCACTCCGCCATCTTGGAAGGAGGACAATATCGGTTCATGAACTTGTTGAGCATCTCATCCCACGAGGTGATCGAGAGGGTCAGTCTATTGTTGAGCCAGTGAGACGCATTCCCCGCAAGAGAGTAGGGGAATAGTCTCAACTTCAAAGCGTCCTCGGGAACCCCATTTATCTTTAAACTTCCGCAAGCTCGATGAACCTCTGGACACGCTCCCTTGGAGACTCATTGCTAAGCCCATGAAATAATACATTGTTTTGGATCATGGCGACAAGGGCAGGCTTGATCTCGAAATTGTTGGTGGCCATGGGTGGATGCCTAATAGTAGGTTGAATATTCTCCGCGTGGAGCCATATACTAGCCCACGGTCCTCGGTTGCTTCCGCAACTCCCGCTTGAGTTTCTTGATTAGCCGCCATCTCAGCTTCACTTCCTTTCTCTTCATATTCAACTTCTTCCTCAACTACAACTTCTTCAACTTCGGGACCAACTTGTGGTTGTCCCCTCTCCTCTATCCTTCTTCTTGCTTCCGCTAGCTCCCTCTCAGGAGCCAAGAGTCGGAGAGTACGAGTGAGATTCTCGTCCAATGGTGCCAAAGGTATCGGATTACTCCTGGTCATACACCTTCATGCACACACTCAAAAGAACCACAACTCGTCTAACACAAGCAAGATTCACACACACAAAAGCGAAAAATAAAAGCTAGATTAACACCAAACAATCTTTTCAAAATAATGGATCGTTTGCTCCCCGGCAAGGACGCCAAAAACTTGACTCGTCCTGAATATCACAATAAAACTCCCAATTAGGGCCCAAGTATAAACCTTAAATTGGTGCAATATAGGGCAAGTATGTTTAAATATAGGGCAAGTGGATTGATAGGAAAACAAACAACACAAGCTTCCATAAAAATACCTCCAAATTCATATTAAACACATCCACACACAAATCATTAAACCTATACAAACATTCACATAATTGTAGCTACGGTTTACAAACACCCAAGTGAAATAAGGGACTGCTCCATGCTAGGAGAAGGGAAAACACAAGGGAGAAGAAGGAAAATCATCATGGAGATGCTAGCTTTGCTCCTTGTGTTGAAGAGATCCTCCATTGGGGAAGGAATTCCCAAAACCTTGCTTGAAGATGAAACTCTAACTTCCTCTCTTATTTGGTTTGTCACTTTCTCACTCTAGAAATCTGAAGAAGAAGAAGTTTCTCACACTAGGTCTCTCCCCCTTTCTTCCTTCAGATCAAGCCTCTTTTATACCTAGGTCGAGCTCGATTCACGGTCCCAGTTCACGGCCGTGAACATCTGGCGGGGATCGTGATTTGGAGCAAAAATGCACCGCATCATTTAGGATTTTCACGGTCTCTAGCATGGGTTCACGGTCTTACGATCGTGAACTGACTTGAGTCCAGTGAGACCGAAAATGGCTCTGTATGCATGGCGCTTCACGGTCTCTGGCTTCAGTTCACGGTCCTCCTGATCGTGAACTCTCTGCTTCTATCGTGATATGTGGCTGCCTCCATCCTTTGATCAGGTTTTGTCTTTTCGTTCAACTTCCGACTCTGGGTCTGGTTCCACCTGTTTGAGTCTGAAACAAGCTAAAACAAGGCAAAACCTAGCATAAAATAAAACCTCTCGGAGTGCAAATGCTTCAAACGCCTAAGGAAAACTTGGATAAAAAGTGTACAAATAAGCTGAATCAAACGTGCTCGTTGTGGAGAACTGATGGGTGATCTTACGGGAAGTCACTCTTATATGCACCCCAAGCCAAAACCGTGAGGGTCTTGACCCAAAGCAGACGTATCTTAGTCGGGAAAAGGTTCGGGATGTTTTTTCATCGTTAGGTTCAAGATGTTACAATGTCATCAAATCAAAAAAAAATTGTGCAAAAAAAAATGTAATCCGAATTGTGACGAAGAAGATACAATCCATTTAATTTTTATGGGAATAAAAAATGAAAAAGAGAGCATGTTAGGTGGAGTATTCTAATTGATCCATTTAATTTTTATGGGGAATAAAAAATGAAAGAGAGCATGTTAGTTGGAGCATTCTGATTGCCTGCAACATTTATTTATTATTCTGTTTTATATTTTAGTTATTACTAAAAATTGAAAAGGGATTTTTTTTTCCTTCCCTAAATAGCCTCCTACAATCACTTACAATCACTTTTATTGCTTCAAATTTAAAATGTTGAAAATCAAAACCTTAAATCTTTGGACTTTGCTACAGTGACATGCATGTCACCGTAACTTGCACTTTTAGGTCGTCCTTATACAAGATTAGGTCGACCTAATCTGCACTTTTAGGCCGACCTTATATAGGATTAGGTCGACCTAATATGTCGTTTCAGTTTTGGGAGGTTCAACGACGCAGTTGACCTTTTATAGCAAATGGTCGACCTCTTTAGGAAACAATGTGGGTGGTTCTTTTGCTCGTACAAATTACATTTTAAACCAACATAATCAGTCATGAATAATGATAACAAGGACTCTTAACTTCCTAACATAACAACTAAACAAACTAACAAGAAATACAATAAACCACAAATCATAATTGTTCACACATAACTAAAATCTAAAATCACATAATATCAATCCACAATCGTTTTTAACACTTAACAATAAAAACACACAATCTAAAATCGTCGATTTCCTACTCCTATCCCCTCTCTCCCTCATCCACATTTTCTTCATTGGTGTTGCTAGCATTATGGTAGTAGGAAGTTACGGTGACATGCATGTATCTTCCACTAAAAGATCAAAACTCATATCGCATCTCATTTCATGGTCACCTGCAGTGTGCTCATCTGGGTGGAAATCTGGCACATGTAGTCGTGCATGCCATCCGTGCGCTTCCCAAGAGGTCGACCATTTGCTATAAAAGGTCAACCGTGTCGTTGAACCATACAAAACTGAAATGACATATTAGGTCGACCTAATCATATATAAGGTCGACCTAAAAGTGCATATTAGGTTGACCTAATCCTATATAAGGTCGACCTAAAAGTGCATATTAGGTCGACCTAATCCTATATAAGGTCGACCTAAAATGCATATTAGGTCGACCTAAAAGTGCAGATTAGGTCGACCCAATCCTATATAAGGTCGAACTAAAAATGCAAGTTATGGTGACATGCATGTCACCATAGGCATACCCTAAATCTTTATTAGAAGAGTTGTTGATGATTGGTTGTTATGAGTATTATTTAAAAAATATTTTTATTGACAAGCTACCAATTAAATCATAGTTCTACTATAAAATAGCATTTCACTGTGTTTGGTGATATGCTTATCTCGTGTCTATGGGTATTATAGTTTTTTTATTTAATTAGATGATTCTTTCCATTATATTTTGATGAATATTGAAAACATCCTAACCTTTTTTTTACTAAGATATTGTTCGTTTTGTCTCTACCCCGCACAATTTTACTTTTGGTATCATAGTGACTTTCCAAGAGTTACCCTTCCTTGCACTACTCCCAGTAAGCACATTTTAGTTTAGAGTCCTTGCAAGGACCCATCCATTTCACCCCAAAACACGTTTTGTCAGTTAATGTTGAATTGTTCCTTATGAACCATGGAACTCTCTCGTACTTTGTCAATGTGAGATTTTCCAAGGTTTACATTACATCCCCCCCCCCTCCCCGACTCTTGGACTCAACGTTCTCATTGAGAGTTTCCCCCACTAACGTTCTCTAATACCATTTATAACAACTCAATCTTTTTTTTTTCTGACCAAGATATTATCCGCTTTGAGCTTACACCCACACGATTTTGATTTGGGTGCATATCATGGTGACTTCCTAAGACTTCACTATGATATCTAGGTATGAAAATATCATTTCAATAATGTGTTTGGTGATATGGTGATCTCTTGTCTATGGGTGTTATAGTTTTTTTTTTTCCAATAATATTAGCGAATTTTTCCCCATTTTATTTTGATGAAAACTGTAACATCCCAACCTTTTTTGAACAAGATACCGTCTATTTTGTCTCTACCCCGATTCTAATTTTAGGTGCATATAATAGTGACTTCCTAACAGGTTACCCTTCCTTGCACTACTCTACACCAAGCACGTTTAACTTTAAAGTTACAAGAACTCATCTATTTCACTCCAAAATGCATCTTGTAAATTAAGATTGAATTGTTCGTTATGAACCAAAGATCTCTCACGTGTTGTCAATGCAGGATTTATCCCAAGGTTTTACATTTCACCCTCCCGAACTCTAGGCCTCAACGTCCTCGTTGAAATTTACCCACCAATGTTTAACAGGGACCCAAAGAGGCTCGGATACAATTTATGACAATTCAACCCTTTTTGTGAACAAAATATTCTCTGCTTTGGGCATACCCCTGCACGGTTTTACTTCTGTGTGCAGGTCATAGTGATTTCTTAAGAGTTCACTATGATATATTGGTCAGAAAATAGCATTTTCACTAACGTGTTGTGTGATATGGTTATCTCGTGTCTATGAGTGTTATGATTTTTATACTATTAAAAGGTTTTCTTTTTCATTTTATTTTTTCTGAATACTGTAACATCCCGACCTTTTTGGCCAAGATATTGTTTGTTCTTGTCTCAACCCTAGCAAGATTTGAATTTTAGGTGCATATCACAGTGACTTCCCAATAGGTCATCCTTCTTTGCACTGCTCCACACTAAGCACGTTTAACTTTAGAGTTCTTATAATAACTCATCCACTTCACCCAAAATATGTCTTGTCAGTTAGATTGGATCGTTCTTTATGAACCATGGATCTCTCCCGTACTTTGTCAATATGAAATTTGTCCAAGGCCTTACATTACACCCCCTTCGGACTCTGAGACTCAATGTTCTCGTTGAGATTTACCCCACCAACATTCAATAGGGATATAGAGAGGTTTTGATACCATTTAAAACAACCCAACCCTTCTATAATCAAAATATTGTCCTCTTTGGGCATACCCTACACAATTGTACTCTTGGGTACATAACATAGTCTCCGTAGATATCACACATCCTTACTCTACTTCATCAGTCCTAAACACGTTTTGTCAGATATCATACATCCTTACACTACTTCATCAGTACTAAACACATTTTGTCTATTAAAGTTCAATTGTTTCTTAAGAATATGAACCATTTGATCTCTTCGGTCCATTGACTCAATGTGAGATTTTGCCAAATTGTTAAAACACAAGGTGGGGGACAAATACCTTGGATACCACTTAAGTTTCAGAATTGGGACATGCATACCACTTAAGTTGGAATAGGGCGTCGGGTACCACTGAACTCTATTATTTGTGCACCCGGTACCACTTAAGTTTAATGTTAAGTGCATTCCGTTAAAGTTAACAGAATATTCTTGAAATATTCTGTTTTCTAAATTTCTTAATTGGTCCTTCTACTTTTCTTATTGTAAAAAATCATTTTTGACTTATGAAAAACATCAATTTTTATTATTTAATTGGTATCCTCTTTTGAAAACTTGATACCAAATTAATTTTTGAATAGAAAATTTAAAATCAATTATTATTATAAGTATTTTAAATTATTATTATATTTTCTAATAATTGAATTATTCTCTTTTTTTTGTTGTTGAAGATTTTGATACCAAACCAATTTTTGAATAGGAAATGTAGAATCAATTATCATTATAAGTACTTTAAATTACCATTATGTGTTGTAATAATCGAATAATTTGCTTAAACAAATATATCCTATGAATTCTATATCGATATAAATAATATGATGATGTTATATTTAATTCTCATACATCATTTGGATGTTGTATAATTTTCTTGGTTACTTTCGTTCTATTTTCGTTCTAAATTTTCTTCAATTACTGTAATATGTTTAATTCTTTCTAACTATGTTCCATTTATCATTTTTTTGTCTTGATGTATTGATGATCGATTAGATTCTATTTTAACTATTTTAATGGTACTTCTTATCGGATTAGTGATTTAAATAGATCTTCTAATATTGATTTTAAATATTTATTATTATATTCTATATATTTATTCTTCTTCTTGATATTTGTTTATTATTTTTACTAACTTATCTATTTTATTGAAAATTTTGATTAGTCATTTTAGTAATATTATGTTTAGAAGGTTTTTTAATTTCTATATTAGATAAAAACTTGTTGAAATATAGTTTTGGATGTTTTTAAAAGTTTTGGGTACCAAAAAGTAATTAAAATTTTGGGTTGGATGGAAAACTAGACGGATGCACATTTTGGTGACTTTAATGGTACCCGACGCCCTATTCAAACTTAAGTGGTATGTCTGCCCCAATTCTCAAACTTTAGTGGTACCGAAGGTATTTTACCCCACAAGGTATTTTTACAACGGCACTATAGTATTGGCCTAGTTTATAAACGACAGCCCATGTGTTCTGGGGTTCTAGCATTAGCCCAAATCTAAATCTATCTAGTGTAGTTTGGTAATACTAAGTGAACGAGCTGGACCGAGCCCATAGTTTGAAAATTAGATGAAACAGCCCATATAATTCGAAACCCAACTTCCTCAGGCAACCCAGTGAATACAGAGTAGAGTAGACTTGGCCAATTAGGGTTTTGGGGGTTTCCCTTCCCTTATATTCTTCGTCGCCCCATTTTTAACAGAGCTGCGATCCTTTTCTGTGCGAGAAAGAGGACGACGGTGAAGGGAAAACTCGGAGGCACGGAACGCCTCGTCGTCGCAGCACGCAATCATGGTGCACGTCGCCTTCTACCGCAACTGTAATCTTCCCTCCCTCCTTCCATCCTGTTATTATGTCTCTGTAATTTCACTGGCGATTGTCTGCGGGGGTTTCATATACTGTTCTTCAGAGTACCCGTTAGAGAACTTTAGACCTGATCTACTTGATAGGTTTATAAGCTGCTTGTGATCTGAACAGTTTTGTTAATGTACGATTAATATCTGGTATCTTATTTGTTCGCACTACTTGATTTATGAGATTTGGGGAAGATAAGCTGCTTTTCAATTTGTTTTTGTTTTTTTTCTTCCTCTTCGTCTGTGTTCTGAAATGATTTTTTGGGATGTCTAGATGGGAAGACGTTCAAGAAGCCTCGTCGTCCTTATGAGAAGGAGCGTTTGGATGCTGAGCTGAAGCTAGTGGGAGAGTATGGACTGCGGTGCAAGCGGGAGCTGTGGAGGGTTCAGTATGCACTGAGCCGCATCCGTAATGCTGCTAGAATGCTTTTGACTCTGGATGAGAAGAACCCACGTAGGATCTTTGAGGGTGAGGCCCTTCTTCGAAGGATGAACCGCTATGGACTGTTGGACGAGAGTCAGAACAAGCTCGATTATGTCCTGGCCTTGACTGTTGAAAATTTCCTTGAGCGCCGTCTGCAGACTATTGTTTTCAAGGCTGGTATGGCAAAGTCTATCCACCATGCCCGTGTCCTCATCAGGCAGAAACATATCAGGTAAAAAAAAGAATTTAGGGCTCTGTGGAAGTGTTTCTTTCATATTTTCAGACAGAAAAAATTAAGAAATCTCCAAGCCTGAATGGTAAGATACCTCATTTTGGATGTGTGGATGTGAAATGGGGTGGAGCTTAAATGGTTAGATTGTGCTCCATGGTATTTTGTTTGAATATGGTGTCTGGGAACTTGGAGGATTTGCCAAGTCCATCCGTTTGATGGTCATCCTAATGGAAGACTTACCTCATTCCTTCACAGCTGATAGAAATAAAACCAATTCATCATCAGATTTGCACATCGAACAAAATCCCTTGTGTTTTTGAAAGGGTTGATAGGTTATGGTCTACTATTACGTTTTTGGAGTCTTGATCAAATCTGTTGCTCAACCCTCAACAATCAATAGGATGTGTACTCTGTATGGTTATTATTTTCTGGTGCTACAAGTCTAATGCTCCTGTACCTTGTGAATGGCAGGGTTGGAAGACAGGTTGTGAATGTGCCATCTTTCATGGTTAGGATTGATTCTGCTAAGCATGTTGATTTCGCATTGACTAGTCCATTTGGTAATGCTGACGTGAATGGAAGGGTGAAGAGGAAGAACATGAAATCAGCGGCGTCCAAGAAGGGTGGTGCTGGTAGTGACGATGAAGGAGATGCTCAGGATTAAATCAAATAGGTTACCCTTGGAGTTGAACAACTAGTTTTGTTTGCTGTGTTGAATCATATCATCCCATATGCGTCTGTTTCTTTGATTAGAGAACTTCAGTGGGAACAAACAATCTATCCAGTCTTGTTTTTTCGTTTTGGTATTATAAGCACTAAGCAGATATTTTTCCTATTTGGTTTTTGATGAATTGCGTTTGAGTTTTTGTTGTTATGGTCTATTCGGTTTGTTTGAAGCTGTGTTCATTTTGTGAAGTTGTGGTCTCGTCAGGATCAACGCGGTTAAGGTTTCGTAAAGGGATTTTTGGTAAGCTAGCGTTCTTTATACTCATTATTTGAGTCACGAACCAAATGACATGACATATCGAGATCTACTCGAACTCGTGAAACGGTTTAAAGTTTTGACAGTGGAAATGGATAAACTAATTTTGTGATTAGCTTTTCCTAGCATATCTGCCGCCATCGTCAGGGATCTGAAGACGATCCCCGGCCCGGTGGACATCCTCAATGTCTCGATCCAAGTCTATTAACTTCCCTATTTCAGAATTCATCAGGCGGCGCCGGAGAGTGGGGATCTGGCTTCACTGTGTCAATAGCAAGGTTGTCAAACCGGTTTATACCGTTGTGCCGGTTTGGCAAGTGAAATGGTACGACCGGTGGTATAACCAGTTTATGTCGGTTTAAAAAAGTGTAAAAACAATTAATATCCAATTTATTTAATCATATATAAAACATATTTGTTGACAATTAAGTTACAATCCAACAAATATCATCAACTTTTAACTATTAAATTCATAAAATGAATGATAAATTAATTTTTATATTAATTAAATTCATTAAAATGATGTTAATTTGTTTAGAATACGTAAGTCGATCATACCGGTCATACCGGTGGTGTCATGCCGGTTTCATGACCGGCACAAATTGAACCAGGTTCAACCGGGTGGCATGCCACCGGCATGACAACCATACTCAATAGTCTATATACATACCGAATCTTGAACATGATTTCGATCCAAACTCAATGCCTTGATTTTCGAAGTCAATGTTGGAGGTGACACACTTGTAACTTGTAAGTTGCTTGCTCATCTTGTTTGATAAACCTCACAAATCTCCCGTTGGTTGTGAGAGTCGAATGGTACTTGTTTGCCTCGTGTATATTAGAAACTCTTAGGGGTCGTTTGGAGAATATGAGTTTAAATTTATAGATTGTCAACAATCTAAAGATTCTAACTTTTTGTATTGTTAAAAATAGATTTTAAAATGTTTATTGTTTGGTAACTGTGATTGTTAACAATGAAAATAAAAATAAAATTTTTATATTAAATAACATATTTATCCTTAATAAAAAATTAGAGTAGTTCGAGAAATATTAAAAACTTTGTTAGTAAATATATTGAATATGATAAATAAATAAAAGAAAGAAAGGAAAAAGGTAGGAGAAAAAAATATCATAAATCAAGATATAGAATCTCTCTGATTATGAGAGATTTGATATCCATAGATTTTAGAGATTTGAAATCTCTAAAGCTAAAATCCATAATACAAAAAGCAACAAAAAAACATAACTTTCTACAAAATCTACGGATTCAATGAATCCACGCCTTAAATCCCGTTCTCCAAACGACCCCTTACTGTTTCTATTTGTGTTACTTGATTGGATCACAACTCTTTATGGCCAGTATCACAATCCACCTCTTGTTCAATGCTTATTGATTCCAAAATCTCTTGAAGCTCTATGTTGCTTCTATGAGTTATTGGGTAAATGTCACATTTGGTCACTGAGATTACTAAATCGTGTCATGTTTAGTCACTAGAAAAATTTAATATCAATTTTGGTCACTCGAATGACTGAAACGGGTCACATTTAGTCATTCTCCCGTTAGTTTCTGTCCAACTTCATTAATTACGGAAACTAACTGGACATGTTTCAGTAATTCGAGTGACTGGAGTTGGACGGAGGCGAACGGAAGAGTGACTAAATGTGACATGTTTCAGTAATTCGAGTGACCACAATTGATATTAAATTTTTCTAGTGACTAAACATGACACAATTTAGTAATCTTAGTGACCAAATGTGACATTTACCATGAGTTATATAAACATATACACTAGTTTTCTAGAAAGACATGGTCACCAATTTGAGCAATAAACATACATTGTAATAGGGATATAATTATAACCCTTTTTTTTTACTAGCGCTACCCATATATATATATATATAGCAAAGGCTAGCGTACGTCCGTCGTAAGCTGTACGCCTGTGTTCAAACTTGATTTTTGTACTTCAATATATTTCGCTGAATCAGAACCGTCGGTTATTATTTTTTAGATTAAATGAATCCAGGATACCGTATACTTTGAGTATGAAACATTATATATATTGTCAATTTAGTTTGAAGGTTTGTCTACGCTTGAAACTTTACACAAGAATCACAAATGCAAACATCAAATAAGACAAGTTTCTCAAACGAGATATCATATGGTGTTATTTTTTTAGTCAGAGTGACAATTTTTGTCACTCAGAACGAGATGAGATATTATGATAGGTTATCATTGAGAGCAACACAATTAAAACCTAGTTGTAAAGTCTAAAAGTCTATACTTTTACTATTTAGATCCCTAAATATTGTAGCTTTAGTTTATTTTTTGTGTGCAACAAGTTAGCTTTTAAATTGTATTTTTAGACTTTTGGCATTTGAGTATTAGGACTATAGTGTAGGGATGTGTAATGAACTGGACCGAACCAAATCTTAGAAACCACCGTCCAAAAGAAAGAAGAAAAAAAATCTATGACCAGACAAATATTGTATTCAGTCTAGTGTAGTCTGGTCTGATCCAAATATCAATCAACCTCATTTTCCTCAAGTATTTATAAATTCATAAGATCACACATTATTTTTGGTGGGTTTGGTCCGGTCTCAATGTCGGTTTTGTGTGGTCTGCTCTAGAACTAATCGTTGCACACCCAACCATATCGGGTCGGGTTTGGTTAAATTTTGTTGGCTGAAAGAAAAAAAAATACATAATTGTTTTTTACTCGGGTTATCATTTCTGTATTTTCTTCTACGAATTCCTCATCTCTTATTCATTGTCACTTCTCCTCCATTCTCGTCTTTTAACTGCCTCCAAAACCAGCAAACTACAAGCAAATTCCTGTCATCAATTTCCTTTCTCATCCATACTATCGTCGAAATTCATCTCCTTCAGCTTCCCATTTGCCACTACTTTCATTTATTAGTGAAACTTGCCTACAACCCTTATAGCTTCATCATTTGTCAATGGTTTCCTTCTTCTTCTCATATTTTTTTCCTCAAATCAGGAGGAATGTGTTGAATGCTTATTTAAAAGTCTATTGATTTAGTTTATATGGGTGAGAATGATATTTAATATATGAGTTAATTCACTAATTTGTTTATATTTTGAAAAATAAAAAGTTATGGTTAGAAAATTTCTATAAAATTTATAGAATGTTTAAAAGCTTACGTTTTTCGTTTTACCCATCATATCGTTTTTATATAAGATGCTAGACTTTAACTACATTTGAGAAGAAGTTTTTTTTTCCTGGTGATATTCAAATAGGATGGCTAATCTTTTTTTCTTCTTTTCTTTCCAAAACAAGTCACGATCTTAAGGGTTAAGGAACTTTTGTTACAATTACACATCACATGGATATGATCGTGGTGTCTTGACAATCTTTATAATTAAGTTGGTTTTGTAGATCATTTTGCTTATCACTTGGATAAACTATTTTTCCTGATTCTATTTATTCGAAATAGATGAATTACAAAGTGAATATGTTATGAGTGGCCATTGTACTTCTACAGACACAAATCTATACATAAACAAAGAAGAACCAATGGATCTTGTCTAGTTCATGTTCTATCTTCTAAAGACAAAGTTATGTAAGACCATCTCAACCCATGTCTTAAACTAGATCTGATAATATATATATAGTAAATCGACCAATGACTATCTTGGACTATGAATTGGTCCTATGGGAGATCTCCTGCTGTGTTTGGTGCCAAATTCTTAAAACCCTAAAAGATGCTACCAAAATGTACAATTAAACAAATGTGCACAATATGATATAGCAGCTAAATATAGAAATGCACGCCAATGTGACCATATGCTTTGAATCAAACTATGAGAGTTGTCTTTTATATGATTAAGGTGAGTTGGTAACTAAGTTACAGGTAGTTGGTGGTCGGCTGTAGGGGGTTAATGAGACCCATACAGGACAAAACAGCAGACTAATTAGACAAAATATATGTTTAATCGTAAAGGTTAGTGTGCTCCACAACATATGATACTTTGAGTGACTTTATCCTTGAATGCAATTTGATGTTGAATGAGAATTCGATTATTATTTTTGATCAACTTGATTATAGAGTTCAAGTATAGAGAAAAAAAGGTTTGTGGTTACCCATTAAAGATGGAAGTATAGCGCTGTATTTCAAATTCGAGTTTATGTTCCAAAAGGAGCTATCTCAATGAGAGTATCAGAGTATTACACCATACATATATTTTAGGCTTAAACCCGTACTTCGCAAGCAATGTTTTTTTTTTTATTTACTAAAGTTTAGTTTTGAAATAAGAAGTAATATGATCAATTTTCACATAATACAATTCTCAATCATGTGAATCGACAAATGAACCAATATAAAATAAATCCAGTTCACGAAAAAGTAGGTTCAGTCACATGTAAAATAATTTTGAAACTATCGAGTCAACTTTCCATTAAAATAATATAATATACATCTAAGCTATAACATCAAATTGAACTCGATGGACAATGAAGCATCATATTCCAAATTGGACTCTATGCAAAAAAGCAAATATTTAGTTGAATAGAAAACTCACAAAGATTGTCAATTGATAAGATTCTAAAGCAGAAACGCATTCACTAAATGCGCGTGATTGAAATATGCGTGATCAGTCGACCTTGAGTTGAATAATAAAAAAATTCACAAAGATTGTTAATCGATAAAACATAAAAAATTGATAAGATTCTATAACGAAAATGCAAAATCATAATACATGTGATCGAAATATGCGTGATTAGTCGACATTGAGTTGAATAATAGTAAAACTCACAAAATTTGTTAATCTATAAGAATTTAAAAAAAATAGAATGCATCGCCTTAATACACGTAATCGGAATATGCATGGTCGGTGGGCGTCTGCAAATTCTTTAATCTCCTCTAGGTGGTGAAAAATTAGTCAACGATTGAAGACGGGGAGAAATTTTCAACAACTGAAGAGATGAAGTTTTTTTTGGACCAAATGAAATTGGCACTAAAATTCACGATAATTAAAAAAAACCCACGTAATTAATAGTAAATCTAAACCAAGGCTTTTATATATCAATAAATAATTAAAAGAAGAAATAAATTATATATTCGATTAATCACTTGTTAATCCGTACGTACAATATTCCAAGCTCAACTCCACACAACATTAACCCCTGACCAGGATGGCTACTACTATAGTACAACTAGCTATATTTAGCCCAAAGGAAAAAAAGGGGTTGGTGGTGGAAGAAGAAGTGAAGTAGAGAGAATAGGACAAACCGGATCATTAAGATAATCCGGTTTAATCAACTTATAATTAAGAATCAAAACACTAAAGTAACTAATCAGATCTGTAGTAAACTTCTTCTGATGGAGTCCAAATCAAAATCCTGATTGTTGGGATCAATGGTGTCCAGCAACTGGGACATCCTTCCACTCAAATCATCCACCTCTTTCTCCAGCTTCCTGATGTAGCTGCATGTCTCCTTCAACACCTTCGACGCCTGTGCCTGCAACAACATTATATTACCAAAAGCAGGTTCAAGTGTTAATCAAATGTGGTTGGTTAAGACAAAGCTGATTAAGATGCAGTAAAATATGAGCAGAGTACATACCCTTGAGGGCTTCCTCGGATTAAGCTGCGGTAGAAGGGCTTGTAGTTTCAGGACGAGGTCAGTGATAATCTCATCTTCAGACATTGTTGAAGCTCTTGATGATGATGATCTCCTGCTAGACATGAGTAAGGATGAGAAGTTGCTCTATACAACTGGAAAAGAGAGCTGGTTGTGTGGGAAGTTTCGCATGGAAGGGGAACGAAAAGCTTAAATAGAGCTCATACGAAGAGGTGAAATGGGCAGAGAAGGTTTGTTTTTAGGGATGACAACAAAACCCGAACCCATGGGTATCCACCTGATCCAACCCGGTCAACGCGGGTAAAATCCGTGTTGACGGGTTTTGGGCCGGATTTGGGTTTAAACCTGTTCACTATTCATCGGGTTGGGTTGGGTTTAGGTAAACCCGATCCATGGGTACCCGCTCACACCCATATAGTTAATTTTCTCGGTATATTTAATATTCTAAACAACTCATCTTGTGGAGACATGTCTAATTTTTTCTTTCAAATTGTGTAGAATGAAGTTGATGTTATCGAGTGGAGAGTGAAGAAACTTAATTGAAAGGAAAAAGCTTTCAATTAATCATGTTATTTATGGATAATTTGTGATTTGCTTCAATTTTCTTGAGTTTTCTAGATTGGTGTTGAACATTTGTATAGTTAATTTGTGATTTGTTTGAATTTTCTAGAAATGTGTTTTATATATGGATAATTTGTATTGAGAGATTTATATTTGACTTTAATTTCGATAAAAATTTGTTATTGTAAATTTTTTACGACAAAAACCCGTGGGTACCCATGAACCCACGGATACCCAGCTGGTTGGGTTTGGATTTTTCAAATCCAGTGGATTTTACCCTAAGTGTTTTTCACGGATAAACCCATGAGTTTGGATTTGGGTTTGGCAAAACCCGACCCAACCCGATCCATTGCCATTTGCCATCCTATTTGTTTTCTATTCTGCCTTTCTCAACAAACAATGACAGCAGAAGAAGAAAAAGAAAGGTAGGGAGGGAGGGAAAAGGGTCCCCCAGTTTTGTCTCTCGTCGTCGTCATTGCGATGCATATATCAAATATATATGGGACCGGCTTGCAATTATTGAGTGGGAGAGGAGGGAATTAAATGGGAAAGCACCCCCTTCCTTTGCAAAAGGACAGTCTCAAAATTGTCAGCTTGTCCGGTTCTTAATTTAGTAGGAGATTCATCAAACATGTTTCGCCTTATGTGGAAACGTGTCATAACTCCTGTTTCATATCACACATCATTTCAAGAGGAGAATTTCGGACCACCAGGAGTAGTCGATCTCGTCCACGTCCAGACAGCATTGATTCAAGCACGAGAAGTTGGTGACATCCAGAGTCCTTAAAGAAACCATGGTGGCCTAAGTTGTTTCATATTAGAATGTTTTTGGAAGAAAGCCATTACATTCGAATCTAGTTAAGGTCTTTTTTTAGCAATTCGGTTAAGGGGTAAAGTTTTTTTCCCATTTCTGTGGTATGATGCGGTTAGGAGTGTGGTTTCAATAGTTGGAAGGTGTAATTTGTTTTATAGAAAAGTTGGAAGGTGTAATTAGCATCATATATCTAGTAGTTGAGCTCTCCCGAAACGTTCATGATTCAAGTACGAGAAGACGATGACGCTAAATTCCCATATAACCAGCTTGTTAACTTTAGTTGATTCAGGGGGGGGGGGGGGTTTGGAAGGAAGCTACCAAATGTTGAATCTAGCTTATTTGGTCTTCTTGTAGCAATTTGGTCAAGGGGTAGAAGATTGTCTGTCTTCTAAATAACCTTCTATGCATTGGGGTTAAACATCTCAGCATCATTTCAATTTCTTCTTATCATATGTGGGTGACAACACTCCTGAGTTTGGGTTTAGCCATCATTTGTATAATGAACACGCAAGTGTTTAGGATGACCATATACATATACAAGTGGTTGGGCCATCATAGTCCAGCCAGACCCCTTATTAGATTGAGAATCTTGCAGTCATTTTTTTTAGGGTGATGGGAACACCAAGAAAGCACACAACATAAAATGGCCTTATCACCTGCATTCAGTGTTTCTTGATTGGGTTTCGATTATGATAAAAGTAATAGTGCCAATCCCAATTGAGTTCTTTCCTTTTGTGTTTAAGCATCATCTTCTCGTCGCATCTGTAGATAGTTATAACGTCGCTTAAATATTAAAATTACTATGGCTAAATCTTCCACTAGATTATATGCTTTTTACACATAACAAATTCCACATAATATCATTAAACTTAGCTTCCAGGGACACAAGAATATTGTTTTAGTATATATAACCCCACTATTTGGAAAAAAATATAAATTATTTACGTATGAAGCAAAAGAGTCTAACAAACTTGAATTAAACTTCTAGGATTAGTTTCGTGAATGTGACATATTTATAACTCAATATTAGATATTCTCACGAACTTCAATTGAATCTATACAGAAAATATAAATACATTGATATTGACCACACATCATACTCCACTATCTGACACCCATTACCAACAAACCAGCTAACTTGAAGAATTTTTGTAGAAATACCACTAAATAAAAAAACAATTCTAAAAATATCACCCATTTCTGAAATATTCCATGCCCCAATGCGGTTTTCGTCTAAAATCGCACCCTCCCCATGCGATTTTCGAAAAAGTGTGGTATTTTTTAAATTTTTCAGAAATGGTATTTTTTTTAATTTAGTGGTATTCTGGAAAAAATCCTCAACTTGACTCCCTACTTGAGTTGAGAGCATAACTCAAATGCAACTGTTTAAAACTTAAAGGACTCGGACGTACATTCTTAGGACAACACAATAACGGCTAAAAGCAAACATATGTTAATTGAACTAGTTTTAGGCACATTGACTCCAGTCCTTGTGCAACAAAGATTCCTGGTGCACCAAAGATTTATCTCGAACATATCCTCCCATGAACTGAAGTCAACTGCCAATCTTCAGTTGACTTACACCTAGCTTCAATTTGCAAAATAATCTCTGCAACATCACATACTCTCAACCTGCTCCTTGTCAATTGAAAAACTTCTAACTTCAAAGGTTTAGTCATTATGTCTACAACATGTTCATGTGTACCACGGTGTTCCAGAAAGAAAACATAACCACTTATGCCTTTTTTTATCATATGCATCCCGACATAGTCACTGTTAGTATATTCCATTAGACATTCTTCTTCTTTTGTACCAAATACTAAAGCTGATAGTCCTTTGTTGGAAACATGATTTCCAATGATACGAGATAAGAATTAGAAGATAAGAATTAGAGAGGAAGAACATAATTGTAGATTAGGGATTCAACGAAGAAATTGGGGCATAATAGGGGAGATTGACCGATGACCTTAGGGATAGAAGAGAAGAGATTCAGAGGATTGAGAGCATAGGCTTGGAATAGTTTTATATTACTATTGATTTAGGATAGATTACACACTTTTATAACCCTTACCTTGCACCGTTTGTCTTGGTTTGCACCGTCCTTTGAGCTATTTTATGCTAGTTTTGCTCATGTTAGGTCATATTTTAGACCATCATACGTAATTTTGGCACCGAGATTGAAAGTCGGAAAAAGAGGCGCAACGGGAGCAAAATGGACAAAAGTGAGAGGATCACAGTTTGGAAGCTATTATCACGAGCGACAGACCGTGAAGTCGAAGCGTAAACCGTGAAATCTGCACACTTCTAGGAGTTTTCACATGGTTCGCAAGCGTTGCAAGGATCACGATCTCTAAACCGTGAAGCCAACAAGCAACCCGTGAGTATGTTAGTGAAATGGCACGTTTTGCGCCGAGATCACGGTTTCACTACCGACTTCACAGGCGTGAAGAAAGACCATGATATGTGAACTCGAGAGCTATATAAAGGAGAGTGAGTTGAATTTGAAAGGGGGAGTTCTAGAGAGAGAGTGAAGGGTTCATCTTCAAGCATAGAGAAAGAAAGCTTCGAGCAAGGTAGGAAAAGAGGTGGCATGTTTGCAGGGAACCTTTTTCCCCCTTTTCCTTTATTTTGCATTTCTTCCTAGGCGACATGTTTGCAAGACAAACTGCAAGCCAGAAAGTAAGTAAACAATGTATTATAGGACAACTAGAATGAAAAATAGACACCTCCTAATGCAAATAAAAAATATTAGAATTCAAATCAGAAACACCATAAAGCAAACAAATAAATCCTTCAGCACATTAAAAACAAGAGAAAGACGACAAAAAACGTCATGCTACAAACCAAAATAGACCACAAAAACTCCTAAAGGACACCACATATTCAACAAAACATACAAGTATTTCTAAAGTATACTAGAAACCTAATAATTCAAACAAAAAACATCATAATGTAGACCATAATCTACTAATGCAAACTAAAAGTGTCATAAAATAGACAAAAAAACTCACGAAGCACACCACAAATTCGACAAAGAGACCACAAAAAATTTCTAATCATTTGCTTGTGGATTTGAAAATGAGGGCTTTCAGTTTTAAAAACCTTTGGATTTATGATGGATTTGGAAGACTCCGTTTGTTTAGTTGATTTTATCATTGATTTATGATAGATTTGTCTCACATTTTTGCCTTTCATTATCAAATCTCAAATGAAACATGGGATTTGCAAATCCGTGGGGTTCACAATTTTGGATATTAAAAAAGGTCTATATGCGTGGGCCCCACGAATTTGTGCCCCTCAGCTAATAATGGATTTGTGTTAATTCCATGATGCTTGGGAATTGGGTTCCAAATTCATCACCCAAATCTCACAAGCAAACGATACCTTAAAGCACACTAGAAACCTCCTAATAAAAACTAGAAAATACTGATGCAGACCAAAAACCTGCTAATGCAAATCATAAATACCATAAAGCTAGCCACATATATACTTAAAAAATAACACAAACAAGAGAATGCATACCATAATAATCACAATGCATGCCAGAAACTCTAAACAAATGCAAACCACAAAAGTTCTAAAGCATACCTCAAACAAAATAATGCATATAAGAGATCATAAAACAAATGCAAACAACAAAACTCATCTCCTAAACTAGACAAATTAAGCACAATACCAGAAAAATCTAAGGAAAGAAATATCAAAGTGCATAACAAAAATAGTAAAAATGCAAAGTGGATCAAGAATGGTAGCAAAACACACCTTGAAAGTTGTTGGTTTAGGCCGTTGAAAGTGGATAGCATAGTCGATTTTTCGTTATTGGATATTGAAAGATGGCATAACGCATACATGAAAGATGTGGGATTAGCTCGTGAGAAGTGGAAAGAGAGCCGATTTTTTACTATAATGAAATCTAGAGAGGTGACCTTGTCGAAAATTGCAGCGATGACAGAAAAATGGAAGGAATGACGAGCAAAGAATGATGATGGCGCTGACATGAAGAGACCACAACCAATTTCGACGATTGGAATGCATTGTTATCGAATATACCAAGTTCATCGATGAAATCAAACACTACTATGAAGAGAGAAGGCAAATGTGCAATGGCGGAAGGAATGACAATGGGGCAGGGCGTGACAAGTGTCTCAATACTCATACTTGTCCTGTACTAAATGCGGGTCAGGTCAAATAATACCCGCACAAGTATGGGGCGACGCAAGTCGATCCATCCTTATATGCCATTTGAATAAAAGAACACCGATATTTAACTCTTTTACAAGAAGACGAAAAGAAAACACTTCATAAATGAATATTAAATATAGTAAAAGGAGTAATTTAGTCTAAATAGTTGAAAGTTGAAGTTCTAAACTTTATTTGGGATGAAAGTATGATTATATTAAGGGTGACTACTTCGGTGCACTCACAAAAATGAGTGCGTTCAATGCACCCAACTCAAAAACTAGTCTTAAGGTGTCGGATTTTGAATTTTAATTTGTAGAATTAGTGTAATACGATGATATAACATATGATCACAACTAATTAACGGATTACCCCTTGGCACGCTACTATGGGTAGAGTAATACCCACCCCAAACAAGTTGGGGCAGGTCGGTAGCGTGAGTCAGATTGGAAATTGTCATCACTAAATACTAAATGGCGGGAGGGCAAGGAGTAAGGCCAGTGGTGCATAAGAGCAGCGTCGTCAATATAAGGTCGGAAGGAAATCGCGACTGATGAGAGAGGATGAGAGAGTCCCAAAATGTTTAAATGAGAATTTTGACCGTAATTCAAATTCTTATCCATAATGACATTTTAAGTAATCTAATAATTTGAAGTATTTTACATTAAAATACTAATCTCGGTGTTAGAATAACAACACTAATTATGTTGTTATTCTATATCCTATCCATCAATATCAATGCAAATCATGGATCTTAATTCCACTCATAACCCCCACAATGGAGAGGCCATTAAGTAATTAGGTAGCACTGTCCTTTTGCCTCACAAGTTAAATTTTCAGTAATCACATTGACATTCAAATCATACAAATGTCTATTAGCATCCACAACCCACTCAGATCACATTTCATAGTAGAGCATTGACATTCCATTCCAATCCAAACAATCCCTTGTTTTAAATCCTACATAAACTAATTTAATTGAGTTAAATTATTTTTCCAGTTTTAGTATTTAGGGGTCGTTTAGAAGTTGCGATTATTAAATAGATGTATTGTTGAGAATGCATGTATAATATTATACATGTATTGTCGAATTTGATGCATTGTAGAATACAACGTTTGGTATGTGTGATTGTGTATGTCGCATCAGCTAAAAGCTGAGACAAAACAATATCAACTCAACTATCTCAACAATCACAACTAAAAGTTGAGATATAATAAATACTCAAAATGAGTGATAGTTTCTGTCACATCACAGAGAAAAAAAAAAGATGCATTGTAAACAATACATGCATAATGACAATCTCAACAAAACAATCGCAACTTCCAAACGACCCCTTAAAGTTAATTATTCATTTACCATGAGGGGTTGAATGGTAAAAGAAGTTCCACTTCTTCTTCTTCCTTTGTGCCCGTCAAGCAACCTCCTTTGATCGCAAAGTACCTTTTGATACCAAAATTGGCAAATTGCCACCCGCCGGCAGACGCTGATCGCCGCTTGGTAGTCCGGACTCAAGCCTCCTTCCTGGCCATAACCAACGCCGTTCCCGCCGACCTAACTCGTGACTGAATCTCCTTCTCGCCGCCTATTCTCCTCCGTTCTTCCACCCACGCTTGATTACTTCCAAAGATCATGGAAGCGGCGTCAATTGCGGCCGGGCTTCCCCAAACGAGACTTACCGTCGCCTCTCATAAACTCTCGAGGTTTTTCCTTGCTCCTTCGAATTTCGTCTTCTACCGGTTCCTTCTCTTTGTCGGTCGATGAACTTTTTCCTTTGAGTAGATCGAAGTTGTTTTCTATCGTACTGGACCGAGGCTGAGTCATAGCTCCGTTGGATCATTTGCGCTTTGTTGCAGGTTTTTGGGGTTTTTTTTTCCTTCCTCGTGAAGAAGGATTTTACCCTATTATAACTCTCTTCAATGTGTAAGAATTTCATTACTTATATTGCAATTGAAATCCAATTTCTTTCGTTTACAGCTCGAGTTCGAAGGTTGGGTCAGTTACATCGGTGTCTTTCCTGGAGAGTCTATCTGCTCAGACTTCTCTAGTGTTAACTGCAAGCCCTATTGAGAAAGCAGCTCCAATTGACGCTGGATCTCGAGGTAGGAAGAGAAATGTTGTTGCCCAATCATTCGCTGCTCCTTCCGCAGGAATCTGCCCTTTCGATCGGACTTCTTCATTCCAGAGTCAATCGCAAACCGCTGAAGAGAAAATCGGTCTGCTGCTTCTAAACCTTGGAGGCCCAGAAACGCTTCAGGATGTTCAGCCATTCCTGTTCAATTTGTTTGCTGATCCAGTATGGCCAACCCCCTCTTTTCTCATTGCTTGTTTGGGGACTTCGTGCTTCTGGTTTATGATTAGCAATTAACTCTACTTCGATTTCGTACTACAGGATATTATCCGCTTACCTAGGCCATTCCAGTTTCTTCAGAAGCCATTGGCACAGTTAATTTCTGTTCTCCGTGCTCCTAAGAGCAAAGTAGGGTATGCTGCCATCGGTGGTGGCTCACCTTTGCGTAAAATAACTGATGAGCAGGTGAAACTTCTGTTCTTTTGGTATCCACTATAGAGTCAAATTCTCTCTTTCTTCATTCTCAGAACTATTTTTCGGTTTTCCAGGCTCATGCTATCAAGGATGCCTTGCAAGCAAAGGATGTGAGTGTAAATGTCTATGTTGGAATGCGGTACTGGTACCCTTTTACAGAGGAGGCAATTCAGCAGGTTGCAGTTATGCCTTGTGTTTTATTTTATTTTTTCACTGAGAAGCTTCTGTGGGCTACTCTTGAACTGATTGATTGAAGTTCTGCTTTACAGATAAAGAAGGACAGGATAACAAGGCTTGTTGTGCTGCCACTTTATCCACAGTTCTCCATATCTACAACTGGTTCTAGCCTTCGTATTCTTGAGAATACGTTCAGGTTTTCATCTTGGTCAAATCCTCGGTCTTCATTTTGCCTGAAAAACGTGTAAAGCTTTATTCATTTGATCATTTATGCAGCAAGGATGCTTATCTCTCAAGATTGCCTGTTTCCGTCATTGAGTCATGGTATAAACGACAAGGTTATGTAAAATCTATGGCTGACTTGATAGAGAAAGAGTTGCAGACATTTTCCAAGCCTGATGAGGTGAGTTTTGAGGGTTTCAACTTCCAAATGGCCAGTCTTAATTTCAAGGGACTCAGGTCTGAAAAAGTGAACTTTCGTTCTTTATATATAGGTGATGATATTCTTCAGTGCTCATGGGGTGCCAGTGAGTTATGTGGAGGTAGCAGGAGATCCATACAAAGATCAGATGGAGGATTGCATTTACTTGATTATGCAAGAGTTGAAGGCTAGGGGAGTTTACAATGATCATACCCTTGCTTACCAGGTTTGTTTGGCCATTCTGTACTGCACAAGTTACCTTACTTTTGAGTTTTATGACTGATTCAGTTCTATCAATGACCTATGTGCTGTTTCATAACACAGTAAAAGCAGGTAACTTTGTTCTTTTACTATATTCAGAGCCGAGTTGGACCAGTCCAGTGGCTGAAGCCTTATACCGACGAGGTTCTTGTGGAGCTCGGCAAAAAAGGGGTGAAAAGCCTCTTGGCTGTCCCTGTCAGGTAATGCGATCAAATATCGCTTTTATTTTTGCTGGCAGGAATTGTGAACAACAGCAACTTAAATATGAAATCATTTATTCAAACTCATGGATTTGTCCACTTTATGCCAGCTTTGTGAGCGAGCATATAGAAACTCTTGAAGAGATCGACATGGAATACAGAGAACTGGCCCTTGAATCTGGGATTGAGAGCTGGGGCCGCGTACCCGCTTTAGGGTGCACCTCGTCTTTCATCACAGATCTGGCTGATGCTGTTGTCGAAGCCTTACCATCGGCCAAAGCCATTGCAGCCTCGAGTGGCAGCACTGGAGAGATAGACAACTATGACCCTTTCAGATATGCCATCAAGTTGTTGTTCGGTTCAGTTTTGGCCTGTGTGTTGCTTTTCTCTCCAAAGATGTTCGTTGCATTCAGGAACCAACTCTTGTAGGAACGAACTATATCATGTAACTACGTATCTTGTTTTGGAATGCAACCAGTAGTGAGTAGCGAGGCCTTTGGTTATAGCATTTGCATAAAATAAACGTTAAAATGTAAGACGTTCTTTTGGCGAGGAAGTAAGGCTGATCTCGAGTATAGTGGTTGAGTAGCAAAGAGGTTCGTTGTATTTTACACGTCGAGAACATTAATTGAAGCCTTTCAGCGTGATATACCGTCCTTTTAGAGTATCTGATCTGAGTGTTGATTTCTTCACATATTATCATAAGCCAACTACGAATTTGTTTAAATGTTCAACTAGTACCAAATAGGCAAGTACTGAGCTCTGCTGCACAAAGGCGAAGAGCTTAGTACATCAAAGCATTTCACAGTTGCTGTGTAGGAATCATCGAGGTGATAGCGCCAGAAAATGTCAGGCTGCTACCTGCTAGTGTTCCTTTCCCTGCAGCATGTGTTCCCTCAAAACAAAGCTTTCAGTTTCAAGCATTTCCATCAGGACCACCCCCAACACTACACTGCCTGCAACAGTTCTGGTAAAATGGGGGTACCCATCCTTCACTATCATCACAGCAAAATGACAACAGTACAAAACAACTTGTGTCAAAAGTAAAACCATTATTGTGCAACCAGAGTGACCGGCGAGTGGTAGCATTTTGCTCTCTGCTCAATCAACTTCACTTTGCCGACTTTTCTGCTGGCAACCCTCTTCCAATTGTGCAAAGCGAAAGAGTACCCAACCAACTGTTGAAACTGAAACAGAAGCTCAGGACCAAATATTGAAACTGAAACATGATGCACTCCCATGTTCGTGGTCCTTCCAATGAAGGGGACAGCTGATAGTAAAGGCAACGACCATTCGTCATAATGAGACAGAGAGCCTTCAGAATCTGAGCTTGAGACCCCAATCACTTTCAGTTCAGTACCTCCCCTTTGGCTATGACGGCCGGAAATTTCCAACCTATTCAGTGACCTAACATCGTCACTGGATGATTATAGGCGACTATGCATTAGCATTGTTAAATAGCATTGAATGTGAAAGCAAAAGCTCAGACATGCCAATTTCCAAGGAGGCTATGACAACCAACAGGCACTTCACTAAACTCTCCCTCGATAAAGTGTAACTGGAACTATTCTGCTCTTTTTTCTGTCAATTTCAGTTTGAGAAACAAATGTGTTTTGAGTTAACACACGTCCACCTAATCATTTACAAAAAAGAATAATTTCAAGTATGAAATTCTCAAACCTAAACTAGTGCCTTGTTTTACCTTTCTGGATGCTGCAAACTGCTACGGGGTCTTGGAAATGTAAAGTTCTGAATGCTGCAAACTGCTAACTTCCAAACATCCTACTTTTTAGCATCTTCTTTGCCTCACTAACAGTCATGTGCCTGACTCCGTTCTCTTTCATCCAATTATCATCTCCGGTTAATCCCAAATTATGCTGCTTCCTCCTCATCTTCAACAACTTCAAGCCCTCACTTAATTTGGGGGAAAATCCTTGTGGTCTTAGACACCAAGCCCTAAATGCCCCAAAGAGGACCTCCAAGTCGTTGCTAAGACTTTCAACACCACTATCATAGAACTTTACACTGCTCATAAAAATGCCATTAAAGAGTGCATGATCAATCCCAGAAGCTAAACTTCTCCACACACTGACAAAATCTATACGATTCAGATTTTCCTCCGTGACTGCCATCTTTGTCTGTAAATAATCTAGAGCACCAACTAAATATCTTGACACCATCCAGCCGTCTTCCCTCTTCTCCTGCCATTGCCTTTTGTTTTTCAGGTATTCTTGACAGCTAGCCTCAAATCCCCTCAAAACAACTGTTGATATCTTCTCAACCCACTCCTTCCTGAATATCTCTCCAGCTCTTTTATCTCAAATTCAAAAACCCCGCCCGTGGACATATTGAATGGACACCTCGCCCCACTGTTATCATTAAGAAAAGGATCAATTTGATCAAAGCTCATCTCGAGAAACAAAACTTCCTCACACCATTCTTTAAGAACAGACTCAATATAGTGAGCAGCATTATCCGAGTTTGGAACCTTTCGCTTTCCATTTCCGCTCATCATCTGCTTCGGCTTTTAACTTTTCAAGTGTGTCACTGAACTCTATTTCTGCCCACAAATCAAGCCAATCCGGCCGATCACAGAAAACATATAGAGATGAGAATTTCTCGAGGTTCCTGTCTTCCTAAATGGAAATCAATACACCAGAATGTGTTGCCAGAGAGAGAACCCGTTGATCAAAAGAAATCATCAGGTCGTCCAGATGCAGCCAGGATATTCTAGCCTGAGACTGAACACCACTAACATGCTCTTCTTCCATTTGCCCAATATACACAGGAAAGACCTCTTGTGCCAAGTACGTAGACAAAGAAGTTACCATAGCCGAAATCCATTCTTCTCTTCAACTATACCCCGGCCACTAGTCTAGCTTTATCAACAAGAGGTTGTAACAATTCATCCATAGTGTCAACATAGTCCCTGGTAATCTTGTAGACGAGAGCAAAATTGAACTCTGGCTTATACAAGCAGAAGCACCACACCCTCTCTGTGTCAAAACCTTAGCCAATGTCGAAAAGGTACCGCTAAGAGTGAACACAAATCAAATCCTAAAGTAAGAACTTGGAAATTAAACGGCAGATGGGAGCTGCATCAACATCAGCTGTCAAAACAGAACAGCTGATGCATGCCACTTTATTGGTATAGGTAATGATCTTTACCATGTTTTCAGCCTAAATGAACAAACTAAGTAGGTGCCATGAAGAACATAACCCACGGGTGATGTATCCACACCACGCCTAATTCAAGAACTAATGTATTTTCCTGGGGCAAGAAATTAAATTTAAATCAATTAACAAAATAGTAGCATGACCATGAACTTTAGTCTTTACGCACAAAGAATACATAACTGCCCTAGTCCTATATTATTCTTAAACTCGAATGCCAAACATTGGTATCAGATGAGTTAATCTCATCATGCATTCTGATGTCTGGTATTAGTACATTACAAAGAAAGCGCACCCACAGAAACCCTTAATTGAGAAAGTAAACAAACTACTCCAATCGAGATATACTTTCTAAAAATTGGTTCCAAGCAAGCTATTCATCCAGGAATACATTTGGGCCTTAAAAGAAGCTGATTGAATATTTGGCGCCCTCTAAACATTGGTGAAGGAGCTAAGCATAGAATGAGACAATAGATCATCATAGGCGCTCACCATCTCTAAAACACTAATCGCTACCAATTCGGAACAATCGAATAGGTGAAGTTCCAACAATTGGTAAATTTAACATTCCCAAATAATAGAAGCAAACAAGATTTTGGCAACTCACCAGCATAATCTCGAACTATCTTCACTCTGGCAACCTCCTTTGCCAGCGCCGGAAGCTCCTCTGCCAATGCCTGCTCTTTCGCTCGTCCACCTACAAAAGAAACGGCCGTCGACGAATCGAGAGCGGTGAGCTCGGCAGCGGTATCAGTGATCAGGACGTGAACCCGATCGGAGAAGGAGGTGTAACCGAGAAGACTCGATTCGAGGCTGGAATTTAGCCCGACTAGAGAATTATCTAAATTGAGCATGGATTACGAAACCGTACCGGACATCAAACCGGAATCGTCTTTGGCATGGTAAATCGTGGTACAACCATGGTTCAACCGTTTTCTACCGGTAAATACCGTTTTTGGAATAAAAAATTTATTTTTTTGTTAAAAAACCGTACTGACAAAATTAGGGTACCATACCGGAAAAATACCGGAATAAAACCGGATTATACCGCCTAAGAAACTGTAAAAGAGTAAATAAGCTTAGATAACATTCAACAAAGTGCGAGATTTCAATACCTAATAAACCTCATAATCATCCAAATACATTTTTAGAAACTAGTACAAAATTACAAGCTTAATATTTACAAACCACAAGCTTAATGTTCAACAAACCACAAGTTTAAACTTTAGTGTTCAGCCAACAGAAAGCAATTTTTTAAAGGAGTCCAATTTGTAAAATAATGCTTTGTTAATTTTACCCCAACAGAACGCAATATTACCCTTCATCTTCGTCCAAAGCATCAATTGAGTTCTGTTTACTAACCCATGAATCAAGTAAATCAACCTATTTCAATGTTTTCGTTTGATTTTGTACAAAGCAGAATAGAAGCAGCGAAAAAGGGAGAAGGAGAAAAAGCACACTACCTCTAACGACGAAGGAAACTCCTCTTTCTCCGGCGCGGGGAGGACGCATTTGCTGGGGAGGACGCGTCGCCGGTGGGATTGACTGCTGGGGAGGACGCGTCGCGGTGGAATTTGGCTGCTAAGGAGGACGCGTCACCGCCTCGCCGGTGGTGTTTGGTTGCTGCTGGGGATGACGAGAGAGTAGAGGCAGCGGCGAGATTCTTGGAGAGGCAGAGCGGCGCGGGGAGATGAGAAGCAGAGACAAGAGCGCTAGCAAGGCCAACAGAGGTAGGGTTCTCGACTTTTCATCTCTGCTTTGCTTCCGTTTTTTTTTTAATCTTATGTCAAAACGACGCCTTTTCATTTAATTAAGGGTCTGTCGGTTTTATTAAAACCGGCCGAAATTTCGGCTCGTTGCGGTCCAACCGAAAATACCGCCCGACAGGAAATTGAAGGGTACACAGTCCCTATTGTGCCGGGCCTGGTCCGGTTTCCGGGTTTTCCGGTCCGACCGGCCGGTCCGATACGGTTTCCTGGTCCTTGAAATTGAGACATTGGAATTGTAGCTCCGAGACAATAGTAGCCTTAGTAGGTGCCTGCTCGAGATATTGCAGGTCGTTCAGCCTGTCGTTGAGAAACATTACGGCAGAGGACAGAATTGTGGACGGACGGAGACAGGATTCCGGGTTTTTCAAACATATTTATAGTTATGAGAAAATATATATGAAAAATATTGCATATAAATCGTTCATAAAATTTTTTAGTGTATAGCCCACGTATAATTGTGTAAAAATTATGAAAATCGTGGCTTATTTCTTCTAAACTCGTGATAAAACACTTATGTATTTTATATTATATACTTACCAATTTCATAATTCTCAAATTCATATAAAGTCTAATAGTAAAATAAAGTAGTCAAGATTTAATCATTTTATAAAAAAAATATTTTTTTTTAAGAAATACTAAGTCACTTGCAAAGAGCATATCAAAGGGAAGTTTATTGAAGATCGAAGAACCATCATCTCTATCGGCCATATTCAAGAACTTTCCAAGAAGATCGATCAAGTTGCATTATCAAAGAAAGGCAATGGGAAGCAAACTTATGAAGTGTGATTGGTGTGGTGACTCGAGTCAAACCATTGAAGAATGCAAGTCGATGATTGAGGCCTCTATTCAATTCGAGCAAGCCAAATTTGTTGGAGGTCGATCCCGAGGAAACAACCATAATAGCTCGACTTATAATTCGGGATGGAGAAATCACCTAAACGTTCTTTGGTTTTCTCCGACGTAAAGGAAAACTTCGGGGTTCCAATCTCAAGCTCCAATGCAAATACATACCCGAGACCGAGTCAACCAACATACCAAGGGACATTTCAAGAACAAAGCCAACCCTCCGATGGTCGACTTGCTAAGCTTGAAGACTTGGTGGGACAATTTGTCACACATTCTAACAAGAAGTTCGAAGATATTAATAAGTTCATTGAAAACACCAGAACCAAATTCTCGAGTTTGGAAGCGGGGTAAAGAAATAAACAAGCTTCACTTCAAAATCTTGAAGCCCGACTAAGTTCGTTGGCTCAGACTATCTCATTGAGACCATAAGGAGCTCTACCGGGCAATATCGAGCCTGACTCACTCCTACTGTCACTCTAGAAATTGGCAAAGTGTAACCACTTCCTAAAGCGTAGTATAGCGGGTTTGGGTTTTAATGTCAACACGGGTCCTAGATTTGATGGCTACTCAGTGAATTCTTATTATCTAGCAGTGAAACTTTAGTGCAAGTCCAAATTAACAAACAAACAAAGCAAGTAAAACGGTTGTTTTCAAGTCGAGAGAGGTCACCCGGATATGGTTCCCCCTAGACTGCAGTTAAGCCGGATTGCAATTTACCAAGTTCAGTTTTCATGAAAGTTATACTGCGGAAGGTTCTTAAACAGTCTGAAGTCTCGACTAAAGGTCTCCAGACCCTCTCAATCTGAGTCTCCAGCGGGCGACTAACCTCCACCGGAGTAAACAAATTGAGGCCCTAACGAACCAAACCTCCACTACCGAATTGAATTCGGTACAGAATAGCAAATTGGCTCCTCGACTAAAGTCGCCAATTCACTATCTTCAATTAAGGATGCTCTATCAACCTAGGCAGATGTTCTCATTCTAGGTTAAAGCAGAAACAACAGGAATTTGATCAGGATTCAAGTCATTCAATCATTCAAGCCTCAATCGAATATAATCAAATCATAAAATCTGTACTTGGGTTCATACAATCAGACCTAACATACAAATCTAGGGTTCTCCATACCCAGATGAATGGGGAAACTACTCCATGGAGAGAGAAGCAAAAGCAAATTCAGATGCGGAAATCATATTGTGAAGGATGAGTTTCTGCTCCTGGTCGTCAATCGGCACTTCTCCAAGCTCAAGCCGGGCTCCAATGGTGATGAAGATCAAGCTATGGCACTTGGGAACTCTGGTTCGTCCCTTCCTCTCTCTAGGAATCGCTCTGTCTCTCTAAAACTCGGAACCCTTGATTATTAGCCTTCTTTTCCTTTAAAAGGTTGCCTGTCGCAATACCCGGTCGGGTATTTTGGGTCTCGACCGGGTATAATTGAAACGCGCGTTTCATGCCAGGGGAAAATCCCCGGTCTGCTCCAATAATCCCCGACCGAGGATTTATGCTTCACGACCGGGACCCCTCCTGTTTCTCAGACGCAGAAAACCTCTTTTCCCCGGTCTCCTCAAAATAATACCCGGCCAGGTATTTCTGGTCATGGCCGGGTATTTTTGTCCTCCAGCACACTTCGACCCAAACGAGCTCCTTTCGACCCGAAACTCGTTCCTTCGCCTCGATTCCAACGCCAGGTCCTGAAATATGACATAAGCGCACAACCTAGCGTGAAATCGGCTTAAAACACGAGAATCAACATCTCAAACGGCTCAAGAATAGGGGTAAAAACATGTGTAATAAATGGTCTATCAGAGCCTAACCCAAAAGAAGGATGTCATGCGGTAACTCTAAGGAGTGGTCGACCATTGAAGGAGATTCCTATACCAACTCCAAGGATCCGGGTGAGAGAAGTCCCTCAAGAGGTTGTTCAAGAAAAAGAGTTAGCTCGGGAAGAAGTTCAACCTTCCATTAAGGTCAAAGTTGAAGATGAGGAAAAGTCTAAGACTCATGAAACCGAGCCAACACCAAAAGCCCTTATCCTAGACGGTTATTTGAAAGCGACCTCTATCATAAATGTGCTCCATGGAAATATATCTTGAAGCAATTAAAGGTATTCGTCCCTTTCCTAAACATGGTGTTGAAGATCCCTAAATATACTAAATTCTTCAAAGAAATATTGTCGGGAAAGAGGAAATGGAAGAAGTGGCTATGGTGTCCGTTAGTGAAGTTGCTTCAACATTTATTGGTTGTGGAGATTTCCGAGATTTTTCCAATAATAGCACCCTAAAAAAAAATTACAAAAATAGCACACATATGAAAAAATTGACAGAACTAGCACACATTTTTATGGAACGCACCTCCATGATGCGTTTTATAAGTAAACCGCACCTGAAGGATGCGTTTAACTTATAAACCGCATCATGGAGGCGCGGTCTCAGTGTGGAAACGCATGCCAGCGGAGCGATCCGCGCCAGCTGCGGAACGGTCTTCAAGACCGCTAGATGGAGATGCGATCTGACGGTGGATCGCATGCCAGCGAAGCGATCCGTGCCAGGGAAGGGGGAACGCAGCTGGAGGCAGCGGTCAACCCTTGGGAAGCGCAAACCGCATCGGGAGGCAGCGGTTTCCCTTAGGCCAAAATTACTGGACCGCCCCTGGGGGGTGCGGTCTGATGGGTATAAATACCCCCCCTCCCCCTCTCATTTCTTCACACCACAACCCATTCTTCCTCCTCTCTCTACAATTTATCTCTCTAACTAAACCCTCCCCTCCCAAAAGCCTAGGAAATAGTGGTCTGTTGGTTGCGGCTAAGTCCGATCTGCCATCAGAAAATATTTCCTAGGTTTTTTCCTCAAAACCCTCCGAGTCGAGCCGAAGCTCTGTCCGAATTACGCCGAAATAATGGCCGATTGGTGGCAAAGAGAAGGAGTTTATGTTGATGAATTTCAAGCGGTATGTACTCATTATTTTGGTTTAATTTTTGTTGTTGTTATAAGTTTTTTAATTAATCTATGTACTAACCTCGTTGTTATTTTCTCGTAGGTTGGGGAGGACGTCGATATATACAACCAACGGTATTATCTCGAGCAAGGACCGGTGGATCCAACCGACTTGTACGACCAATCCAACCATCGGTCAAGGGATGTTTGGAACGATCACCCGGTACATACAATTCTTCACCATTTGTCCTTCTTTTATTTTGTTAATGTGCCTAGTGTAATATAAAATTAATTTATGTTTATTTTTTAATCGTGTTGGTTGTTTTCAATAATTTAATCGAATACATAGCGCCACTTACTTCGACTCTTTATACAGAGATGCACGTCTAAGGAAATGGGGTTTTAAGCGATTATCATATCCTCCCATTACCTGGGAAAATCGGGTATTAAGAGATCCTCAGATCCCCCCTTTTTCTGTCAAAAAGACTGCGTTTCTAAGAAGATGTATACCTCTTCTAAGAGTCTAACGAGTGTTGCTTTGTATTCGATTAAATTATTTAAAACAACTAATACGATTAAATTATTTACCAAACATTTGAATATGTATGTTTCTACTTAAATTATTATTCATTAACAATGTTATTTATGTTAATTAATTTAGTATGTTTGTTTTACGATAATATGTATGTACCTCTTTAAATTAGTATTCATTGACAATGTTATTTATGTTAATTAATTTAGTATGTTTGTTTTACGATAATATGTATGTACCTCTTTAAATTAGTATTCATTGACAATGTTATTTATGTTAATTAATTTAGTATGTTTGTTTTACGATAATATGTATGTACCTCTTTAAATTATTATTCATTGACAATGTTATTATGTTAATTAATTTAGGACGTTTGTTTTATGATAATATGAAATGTCTTTTTATGATAATAAAATTATGTTTTATGTCGCACCAATTAATTTAATTAAATTAGTTATACGAAAAAAAACCCTTACTAATAATAATTAACGTGTACATTTTTTCTAGGAATCACAAACAATAATCCGCTATAGGGGTACCACCAATGTGCTCCCATTCCACCCAGCTATCTTGCCATTTCTCAAAAGGGCACGGTTAGACTCGATTAGGCATTTTAACGGCATCCAAATCGATCGCCAACTCATCACCGCATTAGCCGAGAGATGGAGAAAGGAGACCCATTGTTTCAACTTTAGAGAAGGAGAGGCCACCATCACGCTAAAGGATGTCGCCATCCTAACCCATCTGCCCATCGACGGCAAACCGGTGTGCGTGAGTGATCATCCCCCCGAGGATTGTGACGGTATGCCAGGTTGGCAGCATTTCATCCACAGTCATTTGGGAGTGAAAGTACCGGTGAAGGGTTGCGTTGATGCGACCGATCGCATGCCACCAATGAGGAAACACCAAGTCTCAATTACATGGTTGACGAAGTATTTTAGAGAGCATTACGAGAGTCACCCCCTAACCGAGGAAAGTCCGGAGGATGAGAAGGAGAGATATGCTCGTGTCTATCTCATAGGCATGATCGGAGGAGTGTTATTCTCCAAGAAATCAAGCAATCTCCTTAGTTGTGGATGGCTTAGGATCATCTTCAGTAGTTGGGAGGAGATGGGGGAGTATAGTTGGGCATCCGCTTGCCTAGCTATCATCTACAACAACTTGTGCAATGCGTCGAACAAAGCCGTGAGGGAGGTTGGCGGCGCAATGTTCATCGTCCAATTTTGGGCTTGGGAGCATATGCCATGGCTTGCACCGGCCCAACGTCCAGACAGGGATTGGCCAATCGATCATCCCCTAAGAGGTGAAGCTTATGGAGCAAGGTAAACTTCTCATACCCCATCATGTAGTCATAACACATTTTGTCTTGTGTTTTATCTTATTGTAGTTTCATTCTTGTCATATTAATAAGGTGGCTTGGACACACAACATGCGACAACCTTGCCCAACACAAGTTGGAGGAGTATCGGAGGAGGTTTGAGCGACTTTGGGAAGGAGAGGTAACTTCTATACAACGATCCATTTATATTTGTTTTTCATGGGACTACATGTATTTTTCTAATTAATTAATCTTACGTTACTCATTTCTATCTTGTAGATCGTCTTCGATCCATACCCGGAGAACATCGTTCAATGGCATCTCCAGCAATTCCCCGGTCATATCGGACAATGGTGCACGAGGGTTCCTCTAATTTGTTTTGGGACCGTGGAGTGGCACTTGCCGGATCGATGCCTCCGTCAGTTTGGTCGGGAGCAGGGCATTCCGTTGGAGGTCCCCGAAAGTCAAAGGGCCTTCCATGGCCGAGATGGTCGGCAAGGTACTCGCGATTGGCCGACGAAGTTGAAGGAATTCATCGCGATTTGGGAGAACCGACAACTACAGGATATTGTCACTCCAAATCAAGTGGGCCGAATGGGGTATCATGACCCATACTTGGATCGATATCGGCAAACATCGGTTCGTTACATGACTCCGGAGGGTGCGACCGATGGTGCATTAGTAAGTATAACCAGTCTAAGTATACTATGATTTATTACTTGGTTCCTAAAATCTCTTTGTAACTTTTTTTGTTTTTTGTGATTTAGGCTGATGGGGTCGAGCGGATTAAAGATATTACTACCGGAAGAAATGAGTTGGGCAATGAAGATGTGGGCTACATCAGGAGGATTGCAAACAATCTACTTGGCTGTATCAGAGCTCAGCGCCGAGATCATCGTAGATATCCGCCGCGTGCCGCACCCCCACCACCTGAGGTACAACTTGATGTCCCCGCACCCCCACCACCCTACGAGAGAAAGCAGCCGAAGAGGGTTCGGGAAAGGCCCATCGAGCCCGAGGTACAACCATTTGGGGGGTGGAGTGTGCCGCCCCATTGGTTGTCACCCAAGGTGCCGGACCGAGTTCAACCCAAGGTGCCGGACCGAGTTCCACCCAAGCTCCCCGCCCGTCCTCCGCCCCATCTCCCCGCCCGACTTTTTCACAAGATGCCGGCCACAACGAATGCCACCAAAGCTCATACTACGATCCCCACTCGACCTACCATCAATCCTCTCAGAGTTTCCACCAAGCCCCATTATCTCCCACCCCGATCTCATACAACGATCCCCGCGGAGCATACTTCGATCCCCGCGGAGCATACTTCGATCCCCGCGGAGCATACTTTGATTCCCGGCTATCTCCCCGCCAAACATCATCTGGGACTTTTCATGATGGCTCCTCCACCACAGGCCAACACGAGTTCACCCCATGGAATCGACCTCCTCATCAGTAGTGGCCTCCCACTCCTCACCGTATGAGCGCCGATGTCGCCCGCTCGACCCCGGAAGTGCCGATTCCCCGCCGACATAGCACCGACAAGCGCCACACTACCTCGGCCGCTCCCCACTTGCCACCTCCACCACCCATTGTTACTCCCGTCGGCAAGCGTACAAGGAGCAAGAAAACTGTGGGTTCCGCATCCGCTCGTGGACTTCCTTGATATGTATTTTGAGTTGATTTTTATCTCTATGTACTTTGAACTATTCCCTTTAATTCCATCAATCATATTTCGTTGATTTTCATCAAATTGTTATTATCATGATTCCTCTTGACTTGATATGATCCAAATTCGTTCAATCAACAATACACAATTAAATGCAACGTAAGAGTTACAAATAGCTTGACGAATGATAATCGAAAATTACGTCGCATTAGCTGATTCCGGGACATCATCACCCGGATTTTGCGGGCCAATCGGTCCTGGACACCTTCGTTTATCATGTCCTGGAACTTTGCATACTGAACACCGTCTTGGGCCTCGTGGTGGTCTTCCACTTTGATCCATTTCATTCTGAATTCTCTTTTTCCTCGGGCGCCCCGGTTCACGCCTCTGTCCGAATGGCGTGACGATCAATTTCCCTTCGTACAGCGGCCAATAAGCTTCATCAGGCAATGCACGGAAACTCCGTCCGTAGGTGCTTTTGAGTGAGTCGATATTGAAGAATGGACTAACGAAGTGACGGGGGTCTTTGCTCCTCTTTTTAATTACGGCCATTGCATGAGAACAAGGCCATCCTCTCCCCTGATACTTCTGGCATGAGCACTCACCAACTTTGGTCCTGAAATTGACCAAAACTTCGTGACGGTGACCCCCCCGTCTACCATCCTCCCGATGTCCGGTCGTCACGGTATACTCACCAGTTGCCCGATTCATAATGGTTACACTATGTCGACTGCTCTTGCGATTGTCACTGTCCATTATTTCAGTGACTTTATAGGCATGGACCTTTCCCTGTGCCTCGTTTGTCCTTGCCCAGTGGAGACGGTTCACGAACCATGCATTCGTTTTCCAAAATGTCATCTCCACAATGGCAGAGATTGGCAGTGCACGGACGGCCTTGTAGACAGAGTTGATACTCTCACTTGAGTTGGTTGTGGCAATACCCCATCTTTTGCCTCCATCTTTATGAAATGTCCACATGGATAGGTCGTGTCCATCCAGCCACTGTGCCCCTTCAGGGCATAACTCGCGCAGCTTTTGCAACTTCTCCTGAAATTTTTTCTCCTGGTATGCAACCGCTGAATAACACACAGAAAAGTCGTATGTTAGTAAATGATCCTCAATTTAGTACAATTTCAAACTGGCCGGTCGGACTCTCGTTAGACTCTTAGGAGAGGTATACATCTCCTTAGAAACACAGCCTGTTTGACAGAAAAAGGGGGGATCCGAAGATCGCTTAAAACCCGATTTTCCCAGGAAATGGGAGGACCATCATAATCGCTTAAAACCCCATTTCCTTAGGCATGCATCTCTTTAGAAAGAGTCTAACAAGTGCACCACTCCAGATATTACAAGATATTGTTAATTGAGAGCAATAGAGAGGTTACCAATCCACCACAAATTATCAGCTAGCTTCTTCCGTTTGAAATGATGGTTCCAGTTGCTTTTGAAGTGTCGTATGCACCACCTTTGGGACCAATTCCAGGCTGGATCCAGGCCTAAGATGGCTGCTCTGATGCCGGCGTGCCGATCAGAGATTATTGTCAGGTTCGTCCTCTTGGTGACGTGGATTTGGATTTGTCGGAAAAACCATCCATAGCTATCAGCATTCTCTCCCTCAACAATGGCGAAGGCTAAAGGAAAGACTTGTCTGTTTCCATCCGCCCCACTGGCAATCAGGAGAGTGCCCTTGTACTTGCCGGTAAGGAATGTACCATCCACAGTAATCATAGGGATACAAAAGCCAAAACCATCAATAGAAGGCTTGAATGCCCAAAACAGTCTGCGAAAATGGCGTTCGTTACCTGCCTCTGGGGGTTGTATCTCTTCATCTTGGTATCGAGGGGAGAACACAGTCCCAGGGTTAGACGCCTCCAATGCCAGTATTAGTCTGGGAAGGAATGCATATGATTCTTCCCAATCACCATAGACGGCGGCCATAGCTTTCTGCTTTCCATGCCACGCCTTCTTATAGTTAATCATATAACCAAAACGACTTGCAATGTCAGCGATTATGACTTTCACCTTCAGATCCGGTTCAGCCTCAATCAGATGCTTGATAGCCGCAGCAACCACCCTGGATTTCAACTGTCGATGGCCTTGGGAAGTTATGGATGACACACATGTGTGTGTGTTGACCGCACGGGATATGACCCAGTGGCCGTGTCTCTTGCTGTTGATGGCCCGAATCCTAACATTGCACCCCTCGTGATGATTACGGCATCTGACTATGAGCCTTTTGGTGTTGGAATGAGTTGTGTCCCATTCAAAATGCCGAGTCATTGCTTCAGTCTCAAGGGCGTGCCGCACATCCTTCTTCGAGCCAAATTGTTGGCCCTTCGTAAACCCAGTGAGTGGGGACTGGTACACGGTCAGGAGCCACATCATGATCATTATCTGAATCTGAATCTGGTGCTGAATCATCAGCACCTTCAAGAGGGTCTGAGCTGTCTGCACTGACGTTGTTCTCTCCTTCTTCATCAGAGGGGTCGCTGACTGGTGCTGGTGTGGCAGCCTCCATCTGATCCTGCTCATGAAAGGCACCTTCATCAGCTCCATAATGGTAGTTGTGAAAACTACCGCTGCCTGTCAAGAAGTTGTACTGGGCTTGGTTGGGGATGTCCGGTTGAACTTCTTCTTCATATGACGAGAAAGATTGATGATGGCCTGCACCTTGCCCTCCATCTTGGTACTGAAAATAGGAATGAGGATCATGGTAACTTTGGTAGGGATGATCGTCATATAATTCACCTCCACCATGGATACCAGATGTTTGACCGTGTCCAGAATGACCTCCAACACTAACGGCTGGCTCGGTGTAAACGAACATCTCGGCTTTGGCCAATTTGTTGGACCTCAAGAATTCGAGCATGGAATCTACGTCATCTTGAGTGGTTATGGTATATTCCTCATGCCACAATGACCCAGTTGCTCTGTTTGGGTATCGGTACACCATACGATCTACCCTCCTCGTGCCATCCATGCAAGTAACGTCAGTGCATATTCGATGGAGGTCTTCAAGCTTCGGTCTGGTACCGACCGTTATTTTCTGAAAATTGCCACCGACGTAGGTGGCCCCCTTTCCGGTGTCTTCCGTGTAACCATTCCACCGTAAGCCAAGCAACAACTGACGGAATGCCATCTGCACACAAACAAACCATAGTTTTAGTTAATATCATAAAAATCACAGATCACAAATAACAATAAAAAGTAACACAAAATAAACTTACGAGTTAATGTTAATGCAATAAAAAGTAACACAAATTAAAGTTACGAGTTAATGTTAATGGCATAAAAAGTAACACAAAATAAAGTTACGAGTTAATGTTAATGGCATAAAAAGTAACACAAAATAAAGTTACGAGTTAATGTTAATGGCATAAAAAGTAACACAAAATAAACTTACGAGTTAATCTTAATGGCAAACACACTAAATAAATATAGATATACAACAGAAAAATGAAAGAGAGAATGAGAGGTGTGAAGAGTAGAGGTTTTCCGGCAAGTCTTATATAGGGAAAAAATTGTGAAAACCGCACCTCTAGGGTGCGGTTTTAGTCTGCCATGCAGCCCTACGTCCATAATCCTCTGCATGCTGTGTCGGGTGTCGGAAAATTATTGACATGTAAACCGCACTTGGGGGGTGCGGTCTACATGTCAAAACCGCACCTCAGAGATGCGGTTTGTTCTTGGAGGCAGAAACCGCATCTCTAAGGTGCGGTTTAGGTAGGTCAGGCCTAAACCACACCTCGGCCATGCGTTTCATGTAGGCCAGACATGAAACCGCATGGCCCAGATGCGGTTTAGGCCCACCATTATTGACCGCACCCTCCAGATGCGGTTTACATTTAAAACGCACCTGGGGGATGCGTTTTATAAGTAAACCGCACCTGGAGGGTGCGGTCAATAAAAAAGAGTGCTAGTTTTGTAAATATTTTTGGGCGGGTGCTAGTTTTGTAATTTTTTTTTAAGGTGCTATTTCTGGAAAAAAACTCGAGATTTCCCCTCCCAAGCTAAGAGATCCGGGAACCTTCACTATTCCATGCACCTTTGGAGATAAAACTTTTTGGAATCCGTTAGCCGACTTGGGATCTAGCATCAACATTATGCCTACACAGATATACAATGATTTGGATCTTGGACCACTCATTCCTACTTCAATGCAAATTGAGTTGGCCAATAGATCCGTTATCAAGCCAAGAGGAATCATAGAGAATGTCTTGGTAAAGTATGTTCATTTCGTGTATCTAGTGGACTTCGTGGTTCTTGACACGGAGGGGTATGATGCATATATTATTCTAGGCAGATCATTCTTAGCCATGGCATGGACTATCATTGATAAAAGTGGAAGCAAGATCACCTAAAGTTTTGGTGATGAGGAAATAAGCTACAAGAGGACTTCAATCCCGAATGTTCACAAGTATTACAAATGGGACGATATCAAAATGGATTGTGACCCCCATGACAATCAAGTTGAAGGAGTGAGTGATTCTTGCAAGGCTATGAAGAAACTGGGCAAGGAAAAGTTTTCTTGCAAAAGGGAAACCCAAGAGTTTTTCAAGGTTTCTCATCTTTCCAATGGTCATGGAAGAAAGCTCCAATGGTTCATCTTTGAAGAGAGACATCCAAAGAAGGGAAGCCGATTTGTCAAGGGCCACTTAGCTCCTATTCTTGAAAATGAAAAGTTCGGGGAATGCTACAAGCCATTCACTGATAATGACATCACTACTAAGGAGCTTAACCCTCACCAACTTTCAATTTAATTCTCAAATGGATCATTTCTATCTCAAGCACCGGATGCGGCTTCCGTGAGACTCCGTGGTATTCACCTTGGACTTCATCACAAGTATGAATTCTACAAAGGGTCATCGGTGAAGAATGGAGATCTCTCCATTTGAGCTTAAGAAGTCAAGTCTGGCGAAAAGACTTTTAAAGACGCGCTTGTTGGGAGGCAACCCAACATTTCGGTTTGCGTATCTTTCCCTTTTACCTTTTGTTTGAAGAGCATTTCTACTATGCTATATAGTATTGGTGCTTTAATGTACAACTTAAAGTTGTACCATAACATTAAATGTATAAGTTTAGGTTGTACCATAAAGCAATTTGTACCATTATGTTATGGTACAAGTACAACTTTACAACTTGAAGTTGTACCATCACATGTAGCTACAAGTTCTAGTTGTACAATAAGAGAATTTTTACAAAAAGTATAGGTACAATCTGAAGTTGTACCATAACGTAAATGTACAATTTGAAGTTGTACCATAAAGGCAAAACCCTATAGCACCAATACTATATAGCATTGTAAAATTTATCTTGTTTGAATAATAGTTTAGTTAACACCTTAGAAATGCATGAAAAATGATTTATGCGACTTAGCCCTGACTTTTGGATGTTCGCTTAAATGTTTGGATGAAAATTTTGAATTGAGGAAGTGGAGAAAATGATTTGTCCTTAACAGGGCAAAGATCGCGGCCTTGAGGCTAAAGATCACGGTAGCGATCTTGGGTGCCTTAGCCCGCGATCTTGCCCATCCCTATTTAAGGAATGACAACCCTCTAGATCTAAGTGTGTTCATTCTGTCACACTTTTCTAGATCTTCATGCCATTACTCTTCATCCGCTCTTGGTCATGAGGGAGAGATGCTACTATGCAAAGAAAAAAGATTGCAAAGGTTCGGTGCAATGTGCATGAACGTGGAAAAAAGAGACAAAAAAAAATGACAACTCATACATCAAAAGAAAAGAATAAAAGCACATCCAATAGTTCTAGTAATTGGTGTTGTCTAAGAATCCCTCGGAGCACAATTTTTATGATCAACCTAAGGTAGTAGATATGGTACTCATACAAGAGTTTGTGCTTGCATGGTAGGAAGGTAGTAGTTCATTCATCCGCATATACTCTCATCTACGCAAAGAAGAACTAGCATGCATACCTCATCTGTTTGGTCTATCAAACGCCTAAGTGTGGGGGAGTTTGATAACACCAACCTTGGTGTTATTTACTCTACAAATTTAAGTGTGTTTTGTACCAATTCATACGATTAAATGCTTGAATATCGTCAAATACATCCTTATTGCGTTCCTATTTGATTTTTGATGTGATTTTAGGGTGTATTAGTCTATATGTGAAAATTAGGTACAAAACAAGGCCACAAGTGTAGAGAAGGGGCAGATAGCTAAAGATCATGGCCTAGAAGCCAAATATTACGGTCGAGAACACAAGCCGCGAGGACCAGTTGAAGATCGTGACCCGGAAGCTAAAGATCACGACCGTGATCTTGGAGGCTTAGGGCGTGAACTTCGCACGGAGGAGCCTTGAAGAGACAGAGAGTTTCCCTAGTCGCATCACGGTCAACGCTTATCTTGCTCGCAAGAAAGATCATGGTCGTGACTCGTGGATCGCGACCGCGAAGTCTGCCCGCGATCTTCCGCTTTTCTCAGGCCTCGACGACTGCGTTTTGAGATCATGGCCTAGAGACCAAAGATTCCGCCTGCGATCTTCTTTCCTCAGGCCGAGAATTTCCCCGAGTCCAGAATGCCTATAAATACAAGTCCCCTTTCCCCAGTTTAAGAGAGCTGATTTTGAGAGAAATTTTATGGTTCTAGAGAGAGAGAGAGAGAGAGAGAGAAGCTGAAGGAAGGAGAAGAGAAGGAGAAGGAGGAGCTAGGAGCAAGGAGGATCTTCCCCAACTTCAAGTCTTTTTCTATTTCTATCATGTATCTTCTTCCCTCCCTTATGAAGTAGCCCTCTAAGGTACTAGGGGTTCTAAATCCCAAACCCTAGTTTTAGTGTTTACTTAGTATATATAGTTGTTTTAAGGTTTGAATGAATGAATGTGTTTGCCTAGTTGATTTTAATGCCACTCTTTCCTAAATGAGGACGCTTGGGCAACTAGCCCCAATCTTCCCTCTTAGCATGCTTTATGCTACCACACTGGGTTCGGAGTTCTAGGGTTAGACAGGTATGCACCATCTGAAGACTTTAGGTTAGATGTGTGAATGGGGGCCTATAGTGGTCGAGGTGCGTACCCCTGCTATAGGTGGCTTTCCTCGGTAAAACCCGGGATAAAATATCGGTGAGGACGGTGGATAATGTCCATTGAAATGAGCCATATACTTAGTGTCGCCGATACGATAGACTAGATCAAGGTGACTGGAACATGGGTTTAGGGGAGGCGTACTCGGTGGCGTGTGGATAAAGACGAAGGCCCATAGAAAAGAACTCACTCACCACATATGACGAACCTAGATATCTATATATGCATAGTGACCCTAAGCTAGGGGGAGGATTAGTCCCCTAAGTACATGCTTTTAGCTTTTATCAATCCTTAGACTAGAGTTTCCTCATATCCTCCACTCAAAACCTCAAAAACCGATTAACTAATTAGCAACTAGGTGGGAACTAGGCTAGGGTACCGTGACTCGGGTATAATATGACCTTGATTACCACTATACGACAACACCGTTCTTTGTTAAACTTGGCCTAGGATGGGCTAGTTGTGGATACGTGCAAACCTCTAACAAAAACCTGCACGGATTGAAGTGATCATGTTCCAATCTTCTCATATTCTTAAATGAAAGATGAAGTACATATTTATAAGCATAGAACATATTCTTTCTCCTACCTAAAACATGACTACTTTTCTAATAAGGATACAATAACTAAATCCTAAACTACAACTACTACAAAGCAATCCAATCCTAGTAAGACAATTAAACAATAAACAATACTAATAAAATACCAACTAATTAATTAACTAGATGAGACCAGAAATTCCTAGATTATTACGAATGGCTAGTATCATAACAATCTTCCCCTTTTCAGCGCAACCCTGCCCTCAAGGTTGGTGAGATGACCACACTAGCTTTAACTGGGATCGATGTAGAAGAAGCTTCCTCGCGATTTGTAGTAGACGAGAATGGCCTCTTGTTGACGTTGTTTATGCTTGCGATACTTAGTTGAGTTCGAGCACCCAATTGGTTCTTTCGTCATTACCAGCTTCCATGGAAGTGAACTCCTTGTCCAACGGAGCCGAGCCAATCACTCCCACACTGCCTCTACTTCCCAGCTCGTAATCCCCTAGTGTCGGCCCATGGATCGAAAAATAATGCACATAATACTCACATTTGAAATTTACCTCCAATGCATGAAATAATAGTTCCAATAATTTCCACTCCCCAACGGGAGCGTTCCATTCATCCTCCAATTTTCACTCCCCAAGTTCATTAGACGTCCCGTAGAAGAGTTAGGTATGTGGGTCATAAACTTTATCACCTTGTCCAATACTTAGCTTGAATTTAGGTTGAGGTGTCGTACCTCCTGCAAATTGCCTTTGAAGCTCGAAAACCTCCCTGGTGGCGTTTGCGTTGGCCAATAATGAGTGCAATGCAGCTAGGCACACCATGTCAATGTTGTGATCAACATCTGACACGATGGTGGTCGCATTGATCGGGATCTCCACATCAGCTGGGGTATCGCAAGTCTCAACGTGAGCGAGTATTGTTGGTGGGTTTAGCGACGTTGTCATTAGATTCATAGACAACTCCCATATCACCCTTCCAACTTGGCGAATATGGGCTGAGACTTGCGGCATGTCAAGAACTTTCAGCCTCCATTGCTTTCTCTTCTTCCTCCGAAATCTCCAATTCAAAAACCCATCATACAATCGACGTTGAGGTGCACTATTCAGAAAGCTTTATGATAAACTCCATGAATTCCTATCAAGCTGACATATGATACCAAGTGTATCCCTTTTATTATCATGCCTGGATGAATAAAGCCATTTTCATACCACAAACTCAACATCCTCAACCCTTTTCTTTTTCTTCTAGATTTTTCACAAAGCAACACCAGTAATAGGGATCCTGCGTTGCCTCTTTAATTTATCCGAACCAGCTCCCCGAGGAAACATCTCCTTTGTCGCCTAGTACGTTGTTTCAATATGATTTGATGTGATCGGTGGTGCGATGAGGACAGAGGCGGCATGTGGTAGTGCGAATGATATTACACGTTGGTCTTTGTCACGTCCTCACTAGGTGCAGCTAGCATCGTCGTGACGGAAGTTGCTGCAGAGGTAGCTGGTTGTGCTAGCGGTTCGTTCCTAGCGAGTGACAAGAGCTTTTGAAAGAATGCCTCTATCTCGGCTAGCGTGATCAGGAGCTCCTTGGCGTAGATGTCTCCCTTGTCGGGTGTCATCTCCGCACAGGAAATTGGATAATCTAGATTCTCGGGTTGTGCAAAACCAGACTCTGATACAAATTATTACTTGGATTCTTTAGATAGAACCTCCCACGCAATGTGTCTCACAAGAATCGAATGATAAACTAAAGAAATAGACTCAGGACAAAGAGAATTAGGGCTAGAATGATAAGAAATATACTTTAGGACGAAAAGAACTTTAGACGAAGAACGAAGCAAGACTCAAGAGTTGGGTTCCAATCTTCTCATATTCTTAAATGAAAGACGAACTACATATTAAATGCATAGAAGTAGAACATATCCTTTCCTACCTAAAACATGACTACTTCTCTGATAAGAAAACGATAACTAATTCCTAAACAACTACTAAAAAGCAACCCCAATTCTAATAAGACAATTAAACAATAAACAATGCTAATAAAATACCAACCAATTAATCAAACTAGATGAGCCCATAAATTCCTAAAATTCTTACGAATGGCTCGTATCGTAACATGTATTGTGTACAGGGGGAAGGGGTGTGTTGTATTGTTTTCCAATTAATTGATGTTGCAGATAAATAAAATAATTAAAACTGAAATTAGGAGTAAATAAGGGGAAAATGAGTTATTTTCTTGCTCATTCAACGGTTACTTAACAGAAAATTAGATGGAAGGGTAAACTTGTATTGTTTTCCAATTAATTGAGTTGATGGGTACGTTTGTTAATTTACCATAGTAAAGGGGTACAAAATACTATTAACCTTATTTATAATTGGATCGACTTGTGGATTGATAATGTGGCTTAGAAGACTTCAAATCGTTTAAAAATGGGTTATATGTGTACTATGCCATCTACTTTATATTTTTCTCAAACATGTCTCTCTACTCTAAATTACATCAAATCTACCCCTATACTATTAAACCTTGCTCAAACCAACCCCTCCGTTAGTATTTTGGTCTCAGAATCTTCAAATTCGGTCCACCCGGAATTGGTTAGTAAAATGTCATGGATATGAGAGACTAAAAGACAAGTTTATCCCCTCTTTCATTGCCAAAAAAGCGCTCCCATCCACTGATCCACAACCGGTCGCCATCAAATCGAACAACTTCTTCAACGCATACCTCCCCCTCCGCCGATCCCATTTTCCCCACCCCTGTGTTTCTCGTGGTGATGCCACCACCTCACCGTCATCGTTGATCTCGAAGTCCATCTTCCCAACAGTAGACCTTCCAGCAACCCCAATCCCTAAGATAGTATGATTGACGAATTTAGGCTTTGGGAATTGACGAAAGACACAGAGGGAGGGGTCGATTATTTACCAAGGTGTGTAGTCTTACGATAAGAGGTCAAATAACAGGTTCGGGTGCAGGGAAGGCCGAGAATTAGGGAATGGTCGGGAATCAGAAAGATAGAGAGAGGCTCAGAGGATCGACATCGGCGTGGCTATGCCGCATAAGAGGAACACAGAGGAAGGGGCTGGGGTCCCGAGAGCGGTCAAGGATGCGGAGGAGTTGGAGGTCTCCGCATCAATCAGTCGCCGAGAAAAAACAAAATTGCTGGAGGGATTGGGGGAAATGTAGGGTAGGGGGATTGATGTCGTGTTTGCTCCTGTTGGGGGTAATCGGAGATGGTAAATGAGGAAAAGTTAATCTGCTAACTTGAAGATTCGTTAGCAGATACTAACTGATATCCAAAATACATGAGCTAATATCCAAGTACTAATGTATCTAGAGATCACATACTAGTATTCAAAGTTTGCTAACTGATATCCACCATGAATCAATTATTATCCCAAATTCACAAACTAATATCTAGACAACACAGATTAGTATCCAAACAACACATAATTAGTATCCAGATAACACATAAGAGTATCCACATAACCCATAAGAGTAACCATATTGAATACTAGTTGGTTGATTATGGATATTAGTTGGTATCTGCTATCTGGATACTAGTTTGTGATGTTTTGAATACTAGTCTGTGCTATCTAGATACTTAGCATACTTGGATATTAGTTCATACATTTTGGATATTAGTTAGTATATACTAACGAATCTTCAAGTTAGCAGAATAACTAGGCTGTGGTAAATGACGATGAAACGGAACTAAGGGGAGTAGATTTGTCTTTTAGTCTCCCATTTCAAATATATTATATTGACCGATTTGGATTGGATTGGGTTTAACAGTTATGGGACGGAAATACTAACAGAGGGGTAGATTTGAACCATGTTTAACAATATAAGAGTAGAATTAATGTAATTTAAAATAAAGGGGCATGTTTGAAAAAAATGTAAAGTAGAAGAGAATATTATGCATATAATCCTTTAAAAATGTGAATAAAAATTATCAACACAAAAACTCATCGGACCAATGGATGCATAAAAGCTCATAGAAATTTAAAAATAAAATGCAAATCCTCTTGTTTGTTTGTCTTTTACTCTTTTTGTTAGTAACAAGAACACTCTATCAGTCCACTAATGTGTGACGAGACTACCATTCAGCCCATCAGCGATTGACAAAAAGAGGCAAATATATATTGTGGGACCAGAGATAGCCATCAGAGCGTGATCTCTTTACGGACCAATTTCAATTCGTTCAAAGCAAACCCCAACTCTCATATGCGGAGCCCGCCTATATTGCCTTTGTCCCAGGACAGGGGTAATATTTAGTTGGTAAAAAATACTCCACATATATATGTTCCCAACACCTATAAGTAATAGGGGTGTTCAAATGGTTATCATGGTTATTACCAAACCAAATAAGGCTAAATTTCATTAACCATGGAATACAATATCATAACCAAACCGTCCAAACTAATACAACAACCAAATTAACCAAACTAAAGTTTAATCGGTTTGGTTAATTAGTTAACCAGATTAACCAATATAAAATCATATTATCTTTAAGTGAGAAAATTTTCGGTTAATTTATCAATTCACAATTTATATAATGAATAAAACATAACAATCAACACATAGTTATAGTTGACCCTTAACATAAATACATGCAACTAAGACAATTATCTTACGGTTAGTATAGAAGTATTCACCTAACAAAAATTTATCACAATGGTATGGGTTAATGAATTGTTGTGTTTGTTTGAATTGACTTAGTCTTTTAGCAATTTTCGTAGGCCGAAAAGGACCTTGCTTTCAAGTTTTCATCCAACATAATGTATGAGATTTATCTAAATTAGGCGTTCATATGTTGTGGTCTACACTCTACATATACAAATATACAATATAGGAACAATATCAAGCTTTATATTTTATGAGTCTAAAAGAATGAACGTTTAACTCATGAGTGGTTATTCAAAGTATTAAGTATGTGTATATATTAGATATATGGCTAATTATTTATCTGGTTAATTTGGTTTTGCTGGTTATGAGTGTCTGAAACCAAACCAAACCACATAAACCAAACAAGGTAAAAACTTTAACCAAACCAAACCAATTATCCAAATTAACCAAATCAAATTATCCAAATAGTACTGGTTAAAACAGTTACATGGTAACCACACCGTTTGAACACCCCTAATAAGTAATATAAAGATATTTTGCCACTACATCATAGCTCATTACTTGTTTAATAATTGATAAAAAATATTTAATTTATTTGTTCCATTCATAATAATTATTCAACAATAGCTTGAGTATTATCATGATGTTATAAGATTTCATTAATTGAAAGTAATTGATGAATTATCTTGAACAATGATGGAGACAAAAGTACGTAAGTCCTATTCGTCAGTTTATTTGCTTCTGAAACTAGTTTGATTCTGCCCGTTGCAAGTGTAAGTGTAGAAATAACATTTTTAGCTTGCACTATACTAATATCAAGTTTCGAAGTCGAATTGACGATCAATTCGCTAATGATTATTTAATAGGATAGATTGAAAGAGGCTTACTTAAAAGTATAGACAACGTATGTATTTTGCATTGCTTTGAGAATATGAAAATTCGTCATAGTTGTTTATACAAACGTCAATTGTATTAGTCGGTTATTTATTTATTTATAAATAAATTATTTAAATATTATTGATTTTAATTATTTTAATTATATATTTATATTATGAAAAGAGGACAGGGTGGTATCAAATCCTGCCTACACCACCGCCTAGGGATGGCAATGGGTCGGGTTTTGCCAAACCCAAACCCATGGGTTTATGCGTGAAAAAAACCCGGGGTAAAACCCACTGGGTTTGAAAAACTCAAACCCAACCCAACCCGTTGGGTATCCGCGGGTTCATGGGTACCCATGGATTTTTGTCCTAAAAATTTACAATAACAAGTTTCTATCAAAATTAAAGTCAAATATCAATCTCTCAATACAAATTGTCCATATATAAAACACCATTCTAGAAAATTCAAACAAATCACAATTTAACTATACAAATTATTCAACACCAATCTAGAAAACTCAAGAAAATTGAAGCAAATCACAAATTATCCATAAATAACATGATTAATTGAAAGCTTCTTCCTTCAATTAAGTTTCTTCACTCCCCACTCGATAACATCAACTTCATTCTACACAATTAGAAAGAAAATATTATGACTTGTCTCCACAAACATAAATAAGATTAGTTGTTTAAAATATTAAATATACCTAAAAAATTAATTATATATATGGGTGTGGGCGGGTACCCATAGAGCGAGTTTACCTAAACCCAACCCAACTCAACCCGGTGAATAGTGAATAGGTTTAAACCCAAACCCGATCCAAAACCCTTTAACACGAATTTTACCCGCATTGACCGGGTTGAGTCGGGTGGGTACATGTGGGTTCGGGTTTTGTTGCCACCCGGGCACCGCCCACTCTTCTTATTTACGAAAGCTACGGCTCTCTCAAACTTACGAAAGCCATAGTTCCTTTCACTCGCCAATCCGAGATCATGTACAGGTCTGCTGTTGCCGCCAGGCTGCTGAGAGATACAGCCGCCGCACAGAAAGGTTCGGGTTGGCTAAGTTCGCTCAATCATTCCAGGTACAGTGAAAACATATTCCCTTTTCTAGTATCGATTTTTTGCGAATCATTTGGTCACCTGGGTTTGTCTTCCTTTTGGTGGAAGTATAGTGCAGTTATTGGGTTTATTGATCTTTTGTTGGGTTGTCTTGCTTGATCGCTTTGGCTTTGTGGCAGGCGGTTTGCTCACTCTTTGCCCTTCGCAACCGTAGATGCTGAAGAGTTATCGGGTGCTCGACCAGCTGAAGTACAAAACCTGGGTAGGTTTTGGGATTCCCTCCTTCATTTCAATGTAGAAATGCTGATTAAGTTACCGAGATTTACCTAGATTAAAAAAATGGCTGAGTCGTGTTTTGTGGCTGCCATTCGCTGATCTACAGTACAGGGGAAATGGGGAGGATCTTCTAGGTGGAACACAATTGTGGATCCTTTAAACGGGGAACCATTTATTAGAGTTGCTGAAGTAGATGAGAAAGGCATCAAGGTTAGTCCCTGATTCTCAATTCAGTATTATTTTTCTCCTGCTAGCTTCTGGTACGTTGCTGAAGTAGGTGCGGTACACGTACATCTCATATGATTGTTGGTTGTATTGTCTGTGCAGCCATTTGTGGAGAGCTTGTCCAATTGTCCTAAACATGGGCTGCACAATCCATTTAAGTTGCCTGAGAGGTTTGAGTTTCTACCCTTAAAGTTGTTATTTGTTTGACGATGTCTAATTCGCTTTGCTGGTTTGGGCAGGTATCTTCTGTATGGGAACATATCCTCGAAGGCGGGGCACATGCTTTCATTACCAAAGGTAAACATATTATTTGGGACTTGGGATATCATTCTCTCAAGTTTATCAGGTCTAAGTTGAACTTCATATATGATTCTTGTGACTACCACAAGAAACTTGAATGGTTTTAATCCCCTATGATTTTCAGGTTTCTGATTTCTTCGCAAGGTTAATACAAAGAGTTTCCCCAAAAAGTTATCAGCAAGCGCTTGGTGAAGTTCAAGTCACACAAAAGTTTCTTGAGAATTTCTCCGGTGATCAGGTTGACCACCACCACTATACTTGAGAATTTTCCAATTTCATCATTTTAGATTAGCAAACTTATATATGAATAGGATGAAATGTAACACTGGATGTATGGAACGGTTAAACCGAATATATGACTGCCCTAGCTAGTGCTTCAATAAAAACTTATCTCTTCGATCAATCTCCTGCATGACATATTTCTATATACCAATGTGGCTTTTGCAAGCTCTGAAATTTATGTGTTCCTGTGGTTTCACTAGTTATCGGTGCACATTTAACTTCTTGTCTCTTTTGTTTATTTTGACCCTTTCAACCTTGTGAATTTGCTAGGTTCGATTCTTGGCAAGGTCGTTTGGGGTGCCTGGAAATCATCTTGGACAGCTAAGTACTGGCTTCCGATGGCCTTATGGCCCAGTAAGTACCCCATATATCACTTTCTATTGTCAGGAAATATTACCTATATAAATTATCAATGAGAGTGCACATCTCAAATAAAGACAATCTGCAGCAAGACAGTACTACTATGTGGACAACCTAGGTTCTCTGTTTTTCGTTTCGATGTTGAATTGGAGCTGTGCAAAACCTTATGTATACTGCTAGTGTGAGGAGTATATGGGGAGAAAATCTACCTGCACAGATTGTTCTATGCTCGTTTGCCAAGTGCTTGAACCCTTTGATTCGTCTGAAGCTTTAAGAGTATATGTAGTTGATAGCCTAAGTCGGTTGGTGCATGCTACTTGTTTGCTTAGAGAATTTGGATCGTTGTTCACAAGCCTTCCTTATTTGTATGTTTATGCAGGTTGCCATTATTACTCCTTTTAATTTCCCACTTGAGATTCCGGTTCTTCAGTTGATGGGTGCACTATATATGGGCAACAAACCCCTGCTTAAGGTTGATAGCAAAGTAAGTTTTTCGTTGTTATTTTATTTCTTGACAATAAATCAGTAAGTTTATTGCAAATTATTTGTTGAAAGTGCATTCCTGGCTTATGTTGTCTTAGCTAAACAAGCAAGTTGGCATATACTGAATACAACAGAGAGAAGGCAGAAATCTGCTATTCACAGCTTGCTTATGGTGCTGAGGATGCACAATGAACATAAATAGGAGCAAGCTGGCATATAGTCTTCTAGGTCTGCTGGCATGGGGGCTTTTGCCTCAACGTCCTACTCCTACCTGTTAATTTTACCCTTTCTTTACCTGCCCTTATAGGGTTATAATCGTGGCTGATATGACCTGTTATTGCTAGGTATCCATTGTTATGGAACAAATGATGAGACTACTTCACTATTGTGGGTTGCCTGAGGAAGATGTTGATTTTGTTAATTCGGATGGGAAGACTATGAACAAGATACTAATGGAGGTTAGTTTTGCAGGAATTGAATATGTCTGTCAACCCTGTCCTTTTTGGTGTCTCTATGCTCTTCCCCTGGGTTTGGGAGATTACTATCCATATCTACTGCTTGGAAATTTATCCCTACATAACATGTACTTTTCGTCTTTATTGTTATCTCTTGTCAAAACAATTCTGCTGTCTAAATCAAACTTTTGTATAATCTTGTGTTTGATTGGAAATGGTATTATGCCCTTTGTCATCTTTGGTAGGCAAATCCACGGATGACACTGTTTACTGGTAGCTCGAGAATTGCAGAGAAGTTGGCTGTTGACTTAAATGGTCGTGTCAAGTTGGAAGATGCTGGATTTGATTGGAAAATTTTGGGACCTGATGTTGGTGAGGTAGTATTTCCAAGAAAGAAATATTTTATGTGCAATACTTGGTCTCCCGTTTTATGCATCATATAGCTCTTTAAGTTATTTACTCTCCACTTTCAATTTGTTGTAGGCTGACTATGTTGCTTGGGTCTGTGACCAAGATGCCTATGCATGTAGTGGTCAGAAGTGCTCTGCCCAATCCATTCTGTTCATGCATGAGGTTTGCTCCCCCTCTTCCCTTGTTCTAACTGGAACGGTCGAAATACACCACCACCTTGTTTACATGTTTGGTTTCTTTATCTCTCCAAGTCTATTGAATAATGTTGCAGAACTGGGCTGCTACTCCACTTCTTTCAAAATTGAAGGAGCTTGCAGAACGGAGAAAATTGGAAGATTTAACTGTTGGCCCTGTTCTGACTGTAAGCACAAACATCTGCTCATTGGTGTTCTAGTTTTTTTCTTTGGGTCTCTTAGTTAAGGCAGCTCCCGAGGTAACTCAAATTGATTCTCTTGTGTTGTTGCAGGTTACTACTGAGGCAATGCTGGATCATGTGAACAAACTGCTTAAGATACCCGGGGCAAAACTGCTCTTTGGTGGGAAGCCACTGGAGAATCATTCCATTCCATCCATCTATGGTGCCGTAAAACCAACAGCCGTGTATGTCCCTCTGGATGAAATTCTGAAACACGGCAACTATGAACTTGTGACCAAAGAAATATTTGGACCATTCCAGGTAAAAAGGAACAACAAAAAAATGAAAGCTACTGTTATTTCCTTACGTTTATGATCTAGTGTGATTCCAGATTATTTGGAGAGATGAACAATTCTAATGATCGGCTTGACTTATGGCATCTATCTAGGTGGTGACGGAGTACAAGAAAAGTCAACTCTCCATGGTTTTGGAGGCTTTGGAGAGGATGCATGCACATTTGACAGCTGCTGTAGTTTCAAACGATCCCCTGTTTCTGCAGGCAAGAAGACTACTTTATTGTCTTTACTCGCTCTTGATTATTCGAGTTCTAAAACCGAGTTGGATTCTGCAGGAAGTTATTGGCCAGTCTGTTAATGGCACTACTTATGCTGGGTTGCGAGCAAGAACAACAGGAGCTCCCCAGAACCACTGGTAAGACCTTGTTTTTCAGTTCAGCATTGTCGTGCGAAATTTCCGCTGTAATGTGACGGCATGGTATGTGATGAAAATGGCAGGTTTGGACCGGCTGGGGACCCGAGAGGTGCAGGAATTGGAACTCCAGAAGCCATTAAACTGGTTTGGTCTTGCCACCGCGAGATCATATACGATATCGGTCCTGTGCCACAGCAATGGGAAATTCCTCCGTCTACTTGAGCGAACCCTTCCATTATTGTCTCCCGCTCTGTTTTAAACCATTGTATGTAGCAGACTGAGACTGATGTATGAGAAGTAGCCAACCGTTTCTTGACTACGTAGCCAATTGCCTTGCCAATAAAATGAGCGGAAGCATGTTCTGTGTTGATTGTTCAGAGTATGAACCATTTCTTCAGACGAGTATGACAAGAAATAGAGGAAAATGAGGATAAGAACCGAAACGAATCAGCATAGAACGTCATAAGAAACAGAGGGAAAATGACGATCAAGAACCGGATGGAATCAGCATATAACGACATAGGAATTTGAGGCAAAATAGGTTCGAAGTTTAATCAAACGTGCAATTTGCGCAATACAATTTTGATGAGGTCCACTTTTCCCTCGTTCTAAGAGGATTTATAATATCAAACTTAAAGCGAACTACATTTGCTTCAATCGAATTTTATCCAAATATCAATCCAATGCCAATTTAAACTGAGTTTTGGTGCTCCCCTACTCTAATTCATCATTGAATATCGACTCTTCATCTGAAAGAACTATAGACTACCCAGATCAAATAAAGGAACCGCTTATTGATTGGACCTGGTCACCTAGACGAAACTTAAACTCAAAATTGGACTAGTTGGAGTCACAGGGGAGAATATGATGAGCCCACAATATAGAAAACTCTCGGTTCTCTAGTTTTAGCTCAACTATCAACACCTTAACTCAAATGCAGAAAAGGTCATTACAAGAGAACCTTGCTCTGCTCACCTTTAGCTTCACTCCTTAATCTGCTGATGGAAGTTGCTACAGAACTACAGAGTGGGGCTTCTGAGGCTAGAGAGCCAACATACTCCTTAATTGCTTTCAGCTCTTCGTGAAACTCAGTGTGCAGTATCAAAGTGGAGAAGTTTTCATCCACGACCAGCCCAAAACATCTGACAATGTCATCGAGTTTAGGAACCCAAGCACAAGCTTTTAACCCTAATGCATTAGAAGCCTTGGGACAAGGTACAGCCTCAGGAAACCTTTCATACTTCTTCAACCATTTCCCCAAATATCTTACCAAGCTCATCAACTCTCTACCGTTCAGCTTACTGATCGCTGCTGACATAATCACCTCATCAATATTTGAAGATGCCAGCAAGTAATGCAGGCAGAGCTCGGAAGTAGAGAAGCCATCATATGCAAGCATAAGCAGAACTGCAGCCTCTTTAGCCAACCTCGACTTCTTGTTGTCCAACAAGCTCATGTCGCTTGCTTTGTCAATGGCAGTCAAAGCTTGGCTTTCCCATTCTTTCCTTACATCTGCCATAGCATTGTAAGCCTCTCTTGAAGGGCACAGAAAATACTTCACAACGCCAGTCAATTCCGACAGTCCAAGATCAGTGGCATATTTGATACATAGGCAAAGAATATCAGACCTCTTTCTGGAAATCAGGCTCTCGACCAAGCTTGAATAACATGAATGGCCAACTAACCGGTTAACAATCAACGTCTCCACCATGTCCCATATCTCAAACTTGAGACTTGCTTCAAGAACCAAACTCGCCACATCTTGACCCATAAAAAACCCTATCTTCCGGAGCAACGCACAAGCATAATCAGCATCATTAGCCGAATCAGCAGCAACATAGAGCCCTAATATCTCCCTAACTTCCTCAAGAAATGGCTTCAACAGTGTGATGAACTTTTCTTTAGTGAAACTATTGGTGTCCTTGAGCTTCCGCTTCAGCTTAGGGTGGAACTTCTTGCTAATCTCGATGACTTTGGTATCGGTTTGGGAAGGTTGCCACCCAGATACAGGGCTGACAAGGACAGTAGCATTTGGAGTTTCAAGCTGAGGCTTCAAATTTAAAAAAGTTTCATCTGGATTAAGGATTATTGGGTATTCGGACCCAGTTGCAGTGTCTTTGGAATTGGTAGCAGCCCTTGTGATCACTTCCAGCAACGACATGGCAAAGCGTGGCAAAATGGGAGCTTCAGATACAATGAGAAGCTGGAGAATAACACACAGACAAACAAAGCAAAAGCAAAAGCAAAAGCAAAAGCAAATCAATTGAAAAGTGAAAAATCCGTAAGACAAGTCAACTGTTTTCCCAACCTAGCAAAACCTTAAAACATCCAACGAGAACTCCAGGAAAAAGGAGGAAGTAGAGGACACACATTGGTAGCAGTAGGTCAGAGATTAGAACGAAACGAGAAGGCGGCAAGAACCAAATATCAAACGCTCTGACGAACCTGGGGAGGCTAAGCAGGTACTTGAATAAACTTCGACTGATAGCAGCAACCAAGCAAATGGCGAATCCGAAGGTTTAACGAGGCACAAATTGGGTGCTAGGGTTTTACAGAAAGCCGAAAGGGTTTGCTTGCCAAAGAGTAGTTTTTTTCCGTTGTTTATTTTGGGTTTGTGGTCGTATGGGCTTTAACTGGAGAATGTGGACTCGGCCTTTGGGCTTTTTCCCCTTTACTGAAGGGCTTTTCATAAAGACTTGGAGGTAAAGGTGGTTTGGTTCTGCCAAACAATTTTTTTATTATAAAAAAATAGGGGTGGTTTGGTTGACTTAACTAATGCTGACTCACTAAGCAGGTTTGGTTGATGGAACGTGTCAATATCGATAAATTTAATCAATCGAAAGTACGGGTGAGTGAGTAGTGGTAAAAATAAATTGAACCAACCTTCAACTAAATAATAATGCTAAGTTGATACTCTATCAAATTTCGGATTGGATAATTTTTAGATTTAATTCCAAACATTCCATATAAAAAAATTCTTGGCATTGAGGATATAAGTTCTTCTTATTTTCATCGGTTAGCAAGATAATAATGGCAAGTAGATGAGGAAAATTGTGTGTGGATTTTGGTGAGGAAATTCAAGATGTAGAGGAGATTGCAAGGGAAGCTATCTAGTTTTATGAGCATCAATTTGGCACAAAAAGATAAAGAGGTTTGTCCTATCCTCATGTTGAGCTACTTATGACTCTTCTGGCTAAGAGACTTTTAGTGGAGGAAGGACAAATGTTGAGTGCAAGATTACTCCAAATTCGGGAGTCCAAGAGTTTTATAAAACGTTCTTGATGGGAAAAAATGTGAATGAAAGATCCCACTAAATTGAATTGGGTCAATGAATCTAAGAAATAGTGAGAATTCTTGATCTCTCTCAATTCAAAAATCCAAGATTTGAATTGATTTCCTTTCATTGATTCCTCCTAAATTGCATTGATTTATTCTAAAGATTTCAATTCAATTGGAATTTGGTTATTCACCATGCACGAGGATCCCTGCTAAGCATCCATGGCTGAATGGTTAAAGCGTGTCTTTCGAAATAAGGAATTATTGTTTTCCATGGCCCCCAATAAGTCAGCAACATCAAATGGGTGGACTGTTAGTTGTTCTCGGTAGAGTTGGGAGGTGATAGGAAGGGAGGTAACAAGGGTCATCTAGGATATTGATGTTACCATTGTCATTCCAAAAGGTATTAACGCAAACCATTACTTAGGGTCCAAAGATCCCTGCAACTGCAAAGATGACTACATTTAGACCAATTTTTTGTATAAATGTATTGTATAAGATCTTTTCAAATTCTTTGGTTTTTAGGCTACAGAAAGTAATGTCAACCATTATAAGCAAGAATCAATATGCTTTGTGAAGGAGAGGAGTATGATTGATAATATCTTAATGGCTCCAGAATTGGTTCCCAACAATTATAGGAATGGGATTACTTCTAGAAGTGCAATAAAGGTAGATCTCATGAGAGATTTTGATTTTGTTCATTGGGGTTTCCTTCTATGTGTTTTAGATGTGGTGAAAATTCCTAGGCAATTTATTAGATGGATTCAGGCATGTGTACAAACAACCAGTTTTAGCATCATTGTTCAATGTAGTTTGTTCTTATGTTTTGGTGCTAAGAAGGGTGTTAGATAAGGGGATCCCATTTTTCCTTACCTTTTCATCATTGTAATGGAGGTTTTGACACAGTTATTAGACAAGGTAGCAAAGAATAGGTATTTATCTTATCACCCTCATTGTAAAACAATTGGTCTGGCACACTTGTGGTTTGCAAATGACATTTTCATTTTTACTAAGGGGTCTAATTATGTTTTGGAATGTGTGAGAAAAGTCTTATACCAATTCTATGAGATGTTTGATCTAAAATGCAATCCATTGAAATGTGAGGTCTTCTTTGGGGGTGTCTCGAGTAGGCTAGGTAGCTTGCTCTTTCAAAGTATGGATTTAGGAAAGGAAAACTGACAATTAAGTACTTAAGGTTGGTTTACAACTCAATAAGCTATCAAGTGCAGAATGTAGCTTGTTGGTGGATAGGCTAACTAGGAAGTTGAGATCATGGAAGGTCTCTAAGATGTCTTATGTTGGTAAGCTATCGTTGATTTCTTCAGTACTGTATTCGATTGTGCAGTACAAGATGATTGTCATTTTATCGCCAAAAGTAGTCATCAAGCATATTGAAAATATTTGTTCTGATTTTTTGTGGCATGGAGAAGATACTGACAAGGCAAAGGCTAGGTGGGATCTGGTGGCTTCACCTATAAAAGAGGGAGTTTGTGGATTGAAATACTTGGATTTATGGAATGTAGCATGTTCATCAATAATGATCTCGTTCATTTTGGTGAAAGATGGCTCTTTTTGGGTGGCATGGATTCACAAGTATAGGTTGAAGGAGAGACCAATATGGGAACTAATGGGAAATTAGGTAGGGTCTTGGCTTTGGAGGAAACTGTTGGGGGTAAGATTCTGATTTTAGTTTAGGTTGATGTCAGAGTCTGCTTCTTAGGGAACATGAGAGGGAAAAGTTCTACTAAAGTTTTCTGCAACTATGATATGGAAATATATAAGACCTAAAGAGAAAGGTGGAATGGTTCTCGGTCTTGTCACAATTTGGAAGGAGAGGTGTCGGAGAAGATGACAAGATGGACCGAGAAAGGGATTAAAGATGCCAGACTACAAATTTCAATAGACAAAATCCTGTGGTGTTGGTTTCTTGCCACAATTTGGAAGGAGAGGTACAAGAGAGTGTTTCGAGCACAATGGAGGAGCTGAAAGCATTTTCGCTCAAGTGAGATGGGATATAGCAAGATTATGTTCGAGTAGGGCAGACTTTGAAGCTATGTTAGCATATTCTAATTTTGCTGATATTAGGCAAGTAGTATAAGTTGCGGTTGTTATGGAAGTAGACAGTGGTGCAGGATTAAAGTTGATACGTAAAGTAGACAATGTTAGATAGTAGCCACGATGTATAGTGTTGGTTTTCGATGAGCTTGTTTGGTATTTGATCAAGCAGAAGCTAATAATATAATAACAACTACCGAAGAAAATTGATCCAATTCAATATTAGAATATACCAATCCGTTGTAGAAATTGAAAATATAATTAGATTTTGTCTATTGTTTACTTGAAGTGATGATAATATTAAATTGACATAAACCAAACCATACTCTCAACTCAAATACCAGACCAAATTTTGTACCTTTATTTATCCCTCCTATATAATGTAGTGGTATGTAGCACAACGAACTGATGGCAACAAGTGTATGAATCTGCCTACAAAACCTCCCAGACCAAAACCCTGCATCATCGACCCATCTTAATCACAATCGCTCCACCACCACCAACAATAGTGCACCCGATCTGGCCTGGTCACCATTCATCTGTCGACTAAGTTAAAATACATCCATCCATTCACCATCCCTAAATAGAAATGCTTGTCAATTTTTTTCTATTTCACTCTCTCATTCCCTTCACACTCTTCCTCTTTATTTTAACTTGTTAGACAACGACAACCCGATAAATGATGCATGCATGGTTGGTTATGATGATGGAATCAGAATATATAGATGCATTATGCAACAACAGAACACAGATTGGGCAATGATGGGAGCTCCAAGGAGTAAATGGGATATATGCATGTAGAATTGCAGATTTAGTGGTGGTAGAGCAGCAATAACAGTAAATGAGATCAGCATATACGTGGATACCCTGCTGCCTATGTTTCTACATTTACAAGAAAAGCAATTTTTGTATGGCCTACTGCTCCTCTTTACTCAATTTCAGAACCATGTGATCTTAATTAATGATATCCTCAATCAACCAACGTTCTTTCCTTTCTTCCCCCTACTACTACCTTTGCATGTACAATGATTTTTCGTTAGATCCAGGGCTCCCTCCCAACTACTAATGCAAACAGCCTATCTTTGGGCCCTTTTGCTTTTTGCATTAATAAACTAATCACTACCAGATGTTACAATTTGGCTCTTCTAAGCAAATATACTACTATTTCTTTGCAGCGAGTAGAGTAATTGATCGTTAGTTTAGTGACAATTACATAAGAAGCTACACACAGGGGAGGATGTCATTCTTGCACTGCATTACTTTATGAATTGTGTGACATTTGAAACCAAAAGATCTGTTGAGCATGTGTTCAATCAAAAGCCACCCAACCTTTATGGTAGTCATGAGAAGTTTGTTCTCTTAGCTATTGATGATCTAGCAATAGATACATGAGCTCTGCTCATGCTATTCACATTACCTTATAGAGTTTGTCCTATTAATTGCGTTTCCCAAAAACCTATCAACAATCCTTTGAAGATGAATTCATCTCTCCAAAGGGTAAATTCTGGTTGGAACCCCTCGTTGGGCAATCTAACAAGCTAGAGATCCAAACCTCAAAATCCATAATGACATGAATCATTGAAAAATCAAGTTATTTTCCTAACCTGCAAGTGCCTAGCCCTACTTATAGCTCTATCGGGATAACGAGAAAATAAAAGCAGGAATGTGGAACCAACCTTGTTTTTCAGGATCTAGAGCCACCGGTCCTTAGTTAGAGCCAATTGAAAGGGATGAGCACTTAATATATTTAGCTGCTGAATGTAGAGAGATAGAGCCTCAAAATTCCTAATCTGTGACATACATAGTACCAAAGACACACCAAGAATAAGGACCAAAACCACAAATTCATTGAGTCAAAGATTCCTCTCAACAAGAGGGAATCAATCAAGGCAAATAAATGGAAACATAATCCCATCATAATCCTCCTAACATATGGTACATTCTACATAAAATCCTGCAAATTACTACTTGTACATCTACACGAAACTCTTCAGATCTTTTCAAAGGAAATTTTCACTTCCTAAAAAAACATAGTTGCTAAGCCCAAATCATACTCAATACAACACCTTGATTCCCAAAGGTCCAAAATTTCTTCGAGGGCTCCATTTCTAGGCTTCAGAGTAGTCCCTTCCAAAGAAAGCCTGTTGATGGATTAGTTTCCTTAGGTGATCCTTTCATCATAAAATTCAAAATAGGAACACCTAGAAGCCAATCATTAAAGTTGGAAAAAAGGGTAGCATCATTTTCCTTTTGCCTCATTGACCCAAAAATCTTCTTTTGCCGCAAAAGACCAGTATGGAGCTTAGATATCTATAGTAACAGTACTCCTAAGAATTTTGTACTTATGCGGTAGAAAGGCGCCATGGTGGGGGAAGACGCGGAGGCAGCTGTGGTCGCCGTATTCTTTCTGAATGTACCTCACGACTGCAACTAATGATCATTTCTGATCGGAGATAGAGACGATCTGATGCATGTACGTCGCTCCACCTATGGGCTTGAATTTTTCGGCCATCTGACACGATTATCTGATGCTCCAAACGGGTCCTATCAGCTATTGAGACTGACCCGGATGGTGAACCCAATCTGTCACCTAGCTGCTGTTGGGTCAAGAGAAACGCATCCTTCCGTTGGTAACAGTCAAAGCAACCGACAGCCACGACACCTAAATAGGCACTTCCTCGCTTCTTCTTCTCTAAACCCGTAATTGAATTCCTAATAGATGGAGTCGAGCTCTGAGAGAAAGCACCCTTCCTATTGGAAGAAAACACGTGAGATAAAAACCTGGTCCTGGTCCCCGTCGGCCTCTCCCCTGCCGACGAATGCCTACCGGGGAGTCGACGTGAGCCCTGCTCAGAGGCAGAGACGGAAGTATTAATGGAGGAGGATTCGCATCTCCCGATCTCAATGTCGGTCATATCTGGATGACGAGGCTCTTCAAGAGCATCTCCTGTTGGGGTTCCGGGAGACTCGGATAGAGCGTTGTTACGGACCTCGTGAGGTGCCATGGGGGGTTCTCCCTCTTCCAACTCATCATCATCACCACAGTCTTCAATTGCGATGAGGACATCTTCCGGGTGGATGCGGTGGCGGCAGAGAGGGCAGGTGGAGTGGACGCCGAGCCAGGTATCGACGCAATCGGCGTGGAATGCATGACGACATTTGGGGATGAGGCGGAGAACCTCGGTGTTGTTGAACCGGCTGAGACAAACGGCGCATTCGAGCCCATCCTTGTTCCCTCTGAGCGAGCTGAAGTGGAAAAGAGGAAGAGACTCGATGACCGACCTGTCAACACCAGAGTTTTTCCTGACAAGACCTCCTCCAGCGTCGACGTTGGCTTGGTTGTTAGAGGCATTTATGGTGTTAGGTGGACGCTTGCAGTGCTTAGCGTAGAGTAGGAGGAGGAATGTGATGAATAAGACGGTGGTGGAAATTCCGACGATGAGGGCGAGGCTGGGGCGGAGGGCAGGGGTGTCGCCGGAGTTGAGGAGAGCGGGGAAGTTGGAGGGAGAGGATAGGTAGTCGGTAAGAGCAATGTCGCCGAAGCGGTTTGAAGGGGGAGGGTTGGGTGCTGGGAGTTTGGAGGTGTCGGCGGCGGAAATAGGGAATATGGAGGAGTAGAGGAGAAGGAGGAGGAAGGGAGTACGCCGGTGGATCATGATGGTGGTGGGACTTGGGAGATGGAGGGGACAAATGGGGGAAGCTCCTTTTTTGGGGGATTAGTTGTTGATTAGACTAATGGAGGAGGAAGGGAAGTGATGGGTGGTGTAAAAGAATGCAGAAGGGGAGGAGGGGGATCATGTTTAAAAAAGAATGGAGGAAAAGAGACAAAATAAACGAAACACTGAATTCAGGAAGGAAGGGAGAGGAAGCGACAGACACATGATGCATGTTTTCGCCTATTCCCAATTCCATTTTGCAGGATTCCCCACACACCCTCAGTCCATCAGGAGCATCACATCATTTTATTTTACCACACTATTAATCATTTTATAATTGATTTCAAGCTATTATTTGAATCCACATCATTCATTAATTCGACCTAAAAAAACAACTAAACCTTGTCTTAATTTATCACAAAATTATCATCACTTCCTAACTTCCTATATTATTAGATAAGCACAAACTTATTTATTTTCATAGTATACTTAATGAATTTTATAAGATTTGATTAGATTCCGGAGATTATGCAATTTTTTTGTAGAAAAAAAGTTTCATCTCTCGTATAAGTGACATTTTCTTTTCCCTGATTTTCAGCTGGTTGTTCATTTGTCCCTCTAGTTAAGGGCTCTTTGATCGTCTCTGATCTTTTCTCCCTTCCTCTTTTTTGCACTTCTCTTCTTCTCTGCAAGTTTCCTCTTATCTCTACTTTGTCTATCATTTTATCACATCCTCTAGTACTTTGACTTTTCCTTTTGCTGGGGCTCTTCGTCTTTCCATCTTCATCATTTCGGCTTTCGTATCAGCTGCCCCCTACCTTTTTATGTTTTTGTTTGGTGTGTTTTTTTAAGTATGTGAATAATTAGTTATAACTGCAGAGGTATGGGAGCTGACTGGGTTGTTGCCGATCTCAAAATATGTTGAAAGAATAAAAACCACAGGTTATTTTCCTTATGGAGACGAAACTCTCAAAAGATGAACAGGAGGAAGTACAACGAGAACTGAATTTTAAGAATGGAGATGGATTTCCATCATGTGGCAGAGCAGGAGGCCTATGCATATTCTGGACAGATGAAGTAGATCCAATGGACTCTTTATTGATAAAAGGTTAGACAGATTTAATTTGTTGCAAAACTAGATTTGCGTAACCATTTCTCACGTTTAGAGGTATATCATCTCGACATATGCATATATGAACATCGACCAACACTTATGGATACGTTACAAGAGGATGAAGAAATTAAATAGAGATGAAGTTTTAGAACCGAGCAGTTCTGGATTAACGATCATTGATGTATGGAACGACTTAGTAAGATATACAACGAAGAAGGTGAAAGTGATATCTTAAATATGAATAAAAAATATGAGATGTATCTATCTAGTTGGAGTAAAGAAAAGTACAGGGGTTTCGCAGGAAGTTGGACAATATAAAAGAAAAGCTCCACAAAATTTAATCTCAACCGAATACGGATATGATTAGTGATCAAAGAATAAATCTGGATAAGAGAAAATCATATCTCCTTTACAAGAATGAACTCTTATGGAAACAAAGATCAAGATTGGAATGACTCAAAGCCGGAGACAAAAATATGAGATTCTTTCATGTGAAGGCTTTTGTAGACGAAAAAGAAATATCATCAACACTTTGGAGTTGGAGGATGAGAATGAAAAGATATCCTTCAATGGAAAGATATCTCAAGGACATAATGAGGTGTTGGAGTGTGTTAACAGGTACTTTGGTAAGCTCTTTACAAGTGAATGCAATCAAAACTCGTAAAGGGTCATTCAAGCAATAGAACCAACAGTCGCATCTAAGATGAACCCTTTTCGCATAGCTACATTTAGAGAATGCGAAGTGGATACTGCTCTAAAACAGATGGCACCTCATAAGGCCCCGGGATCGAATGGTTTTCCGCAGGTTTCTATCGAACAAATCGGAAACATTTGGGACCAATTTCCAAAAGTGTAGTTCTTAGTTTTTTAAAATTCAGGCTACATTCCTTCATGTATAAACTATACTCTTCTGACTCTCATTCCTAAAGTGAAGGAGCTAGCACCACCAAATAAATTACGGCATATCAGTCTTTGTCGAGGTCTCTATAAACTAGTGTGAAAGGTACTGGCAAATCATCTCAAATACATTCCGGGAGATCATTTTTATGAAACGCAAAGTGCTTTTGTCTTGGGACAACTCATATTTGACAATAAAGTAGTGCTTTTGAGTGTTCTCATTATATGAAGAAGAAGACTAAAGGAAAGAAAAGTTTTTTCTACATCGAAGTTAGATATGATGAAAGCTTATGACATATTTGAATGGAGATTTCTAGATAAGGTTATGGGAAAACTCAGTTTTCATGAAGGCTGGATCAGTAAAGTGATATGTGTATTAGTTATGTTTCTTCGCTACATTCTTCCACCAAAATGAGGTTGATGTTGCTGATTTATTTCTCAAAGAAGTCCTTCTTGTTGTGCTCGAGCTTGCTCAACATGTTATTGTTCAACTCTTTCTTGATCCTCCCTCTCTTGCTCTTGCCTAACACTTTCTTGTTTATCTTGGTCCACCACGGCCAAGCGTGCATTGATGTTAGCTTGATCACCTCGTCACAATTGAGAGAATTGATCCATGAGAACATCAAGAGTATCATTGCTTAATTCAACCATCAGTGGATTACCTTCACCACCCATGATAATCAAATCCACCACAAAAACTCTTACACAAGGTTATTTCGTCAATTCCAAGTTGCAAACGACATGTAAATAACCTCACAAGCACTCCCTTACGTGTTTCACTCGATAGATGTCACTCCTTTTTTACCACTCGTGTTTGCACTCAAAATTATTGCTTTTATCCTTTATTGAACTCACAAAGCCTCTTCTCTCACACTCAATCAATTTTGAATGAATGAAAACCTTAAAATGCAAGTAGATTCAACTGGATATGCTAGAACAATGCTGAAAACGTTTTTGGGAACAAAGGCTATTCTAACCTAGAGCTGCAACTCTTTAAACTAAGAATTTTCAAAATTTCAATACAAACAGCAACTAAATATACTAGAAACGAAAATTTAAGGATCAATTCAAAGCAATAGATGCAAGCATCAAAACTCAATCTTTAAAAAGATTTGCTTAAAACAATGAGTGAGTGATTTGACTTGCGTTCTTTGCCTTTTGCGAGTCGTGTTCTTTTGACTCCTTCGATTTTTTTTTTGTGTTTATATACTATTGAATGAATTTATCCAACATATTCAACTTTACAAGCAATATAAATTTGAAAATTTTGAATAACAATATTGAAAACTTAAAATACCTCTTGGCGGATTTGAAGAACACTTTGTAACAAGATGATCGGACAAGAAGGTAGGGATATGTATGCCTCTGCTTTGAAGTGATGCTCTGATACCAACTAATATGATCCTACCCCATAAATAGGTCTTAAAATCAACAATCAAAGTACACAACACAATCGTTAGAAATCGGAAAGCACATGATGGGAAACAAAACCAAACCGGTAATTTAACTAAATGGAAGCACTTGATCGAAGGGTGTGGACCATGATAGGGATGACGAAACCATTGATATTGGGACTTCTAGCTCTAATGAAAATTCTCAAGCATAAGAAAGAGAAGTTTGAAATTACTCAGAGGAATTTGAAAAGCAAAAGCTTATTCTATTCAGTAAATTGTTATAACTCGTAGGTCTTACACCCTCTATTTACAGAGGTCACAAAAACCAAAAATTAACCTACTAGGACTAGAAAACAAGTTCATTACTAAGTAAGAAACAAGATACTAATTAAATACTGAATAAAACTCATTTTAATGCTAAAGGAAGCTTTTTAGCAACTAAGTTATCTCTTTCCTTCTCCCTTTGGACATTTGGACGACTTGGAATACAATTATGGATTACTTGGGTATCAAGAATCTTTTTCTGGACAAATTTGTCCACCCCTTTGGGCCAAATTTTTCCACCCATTTGGGCTTGTATGGTGTATGAATGTCCTTAACGGTTTCGACTCGAATTTGGACACACCTTTGGGCTCGTCTTGTCCATGAATGACTTCTTTTACTTTTACCACAATGAAAAATTGGTGCTTGTAGTCAATGTCACCCTAATTCAACATCTCGCTAAAATAAGCTTGAGTTTGAGATTGAAACTTCTTGGCTTGGCTACTTGTAAATGGACTTCAAATTTGGGTTGCTCCATCTTCCTTCAAGCTTTCCTCCAATCCTTGATGCATAAGGATTCTTCATGCTTGGATTGATAGAGTAGATGTCCTCATCACACTTATTCTCTCACCAGGAGCCAAATGTTCTTCCGACCATTGAATTGATAAACGACAAAAGAAAGGAAACAACGACAAGATGAATGATAGGAAGAGACCATGATGAAGGTATGAACGATGGGCGATGGTCTCAGGGAGTGGAGTCATTCTCTTCGGGCTAAGGTTATCCCAACAGTCCCCTCCTCTCTATGGCCGGAGCTGGGTTTAGTGGGAAGAACATTTATCAATTAATAAAAATAAATAAATATTTAAATATATAGAAATTCAAAATTTAATTAGAATCTGCCTTGGAAGGGGACGAGGCTCGCCGTTACAAAATTATAAACGTTAACGAACCATTAGCTAATAAATTGTATTTACTAATTTTTTTTTTGTAAACTTGTTGTTTATAAACATTATGCCACAATTCGTAACTTTGTACACATTATATATACCTCATTTGTAATATTAATATATGTATTGGGTTATTTGAAAGTTGTGATTGTTACTATATTTGTCTTGTTTAGAGTGCATCGATTATTTTTACTATTTTGCATACACAATACATGTATTGTTTTTTATTAGTTTGTGTTTCTTTTGCCTATTTACAGGCTAGACATGAGTTTTAGGCTAAGCGGTCTATGGGGGTAGAGCAGGGTGTTGTTGTGGTTGAGGCTAAATCTTTATCTATGCTAGAGAAGGAGCTAGCTTCTAAATCTGTGGAGAAAGTTGTTAGTGAGTCGATTAGTGCTGGAGCTGATGATAGTTTTCAATTGGTTACGAATAAAAAGAACAGAGTCAGAGCCGTTGCCCCTGGATCTGTCTCTAAGAGCCCGTGGAATTGTTATTCTGGATCTGGTAAAATGCCCTTAGATGAAAAAAGTTTTCCTTCTTTGAATCAACCCTTCTTGAGGCGAGCTGTTGCCCCCTCCTCCTGCTCTTGCTAAAGGTAAGGGTAGACGGGGAAAGCGAGGTAAATGAAGGTCATATGTTAGAACATCAGGGGTTTTAATGCCCCTGAGAAGCACTCTGCAGTGCTAAAGAAATTTTGTCGTTTGAAACGAGATATTATTGCTATTATAGAGACTAGAGTAATAGAAAGTAATAGTGTGAATATTCTTACTACAGATTAAAGTCATTTGAAGCATTTGAATAACTACCCCAAGTCCCCTAATGGTCGTATCTGGCTACTCTGGAAGGATGGTATAAAAGGTACTAAGGTTGATGATGGGAAGCATTTTTTGAAAGGCAAGGTTTGGGGTCCTGCTCCTTTCACTCTTATGGTGGTTTAGAGTCCGAATAAGGAGGCCGAGAGGTCTAATTTTTATAAGGATCTTATTCTTCATCAGGAGAGTGTCACCTATGGTTATACTATGTGATTTCAATGTTGTTTTGGATCAAGGAGAAACTTCAAATTTAGTTGCTCTGTCTTCTAGTATGGTGGATTTTAAGTCCTGGGTTGATACAATGAAGTTGATAGATCACAAGATCATGAGGTCCTGGTTTACGTGGTCGAATAAGCATAAAAAGAACCCCATTGCCAAGCGATTGGACCGGATCTTCATCAATGAAGCCTGGTTATCTGGTTTCTCAACTAGTACAGCTTCCACAACTTGTCCTGAGTTTCTGATCATTGTGGTCTGCTGCTGAATGTGATTCCTCAAGTGGACAGCCTACCAAAGCCGTTTAAATACTTCAGGTTTTGGGCCAGGCGGCCAGCCACCCTACATATAGTGACTTGGTATCAGAAGCTTGGGGCACTAAAGTGGACACTACAAGAAAATGGTAATTTAGCAATACATGCTTAACAACAGCTATCTGAAGCTTCATTAAATGCAATAATCTGATGGAGGCTCCAATGCCACATAGGTTCAAGTTTCCTTATAAGAAAAACCAGTGCATGGATCCTGCTATTTTCCATTTTGAGAGAATATAGAAAATCAAAAATAGAGATATAAAGCTCTCTATGTTCTCTCTCCCTTTATCTTCGTTGTTTCCTCGACTTCAAACCCTAGATGACCTGATTCTAATGAAGACGAATGGGAGATCGTATGATGGATCTATTATCAAATGATGTGGATTGATAGAGCCAACACCGTCTCGTTCACGTCTCCACAAGAAGAGCTCAGCGCTCTGCAGAATCAATCAATTCTCCACATCATCCTCCAAGTCGATCTACCCGTAATCTGACCTACTCCACCACTCGGCTCCTTCTCCATTATGTAAATTGACCGAATCGAGTAATTTATGGTTTGATCCGGACTGAATCGAAGTAAGAACGATTCGGCTTTGGTCCTTGATTTAGAAGAAATTTTGGTCTGTTACGAGGATAGTTTGATCCAGTCTTGAACCGAATCGACCGATGCCCACCCCTACCCATGCACTCAATTTGTTGTCATCAGTCATCTAACTAACCTCCTACCCTTTTATTTTCTAAGCCGACACGGGAAATCTCCTATAGATGTACAAAATTGGCAAATTATATGTCATCAGTCATCTAACTAACATCATGTCCTTTTATTTAGCCCCAAGCCCGTGATTCGATGATCTATTTCACAATCCTCATTCACGAACTCGTGTTGTATCCTTTTCGTTCAGCTCTCCATATCTCTGACGACACCGCATGTATTCCTTTCTCCCACGAAAAAGCGGGTCATTGTCATTTACTTTGTTTATAGAGAGAAATCTCTCAAATAAGTGATATATGAAATAAAATTTGTGAACTTTGATTTACGATGATCTGATTTTTAATATGAGCTACAATTTCTGGTTTTTGGAAGTTTGTAGTTTCTGTAAAATAATTGTGAAGCAAAAATATCATTCCTACTTTCACTCTCGTTGTAGTAAATTTGAAATGAGACAACAATTTTCTCATTTCAATATTATATATTGTGAGAGTGTATATGACATGCCATTTCCCTACAAATTCATTAGCACATTAAAAAAAAGGTGAAATGAACCAACTTATTAAACTCCTAATGATTGTTGGATCCAATCATGTCAGAATAGGAAGAGGTTTAAAATTAGACTGTTAGCCGGACTAAAATGTTTAAAGAACCAGTCCCATATAGTTTACACAAATATATGAATACGATTGTGTCATAGTAGGTCTAAAAATTAATACTAATTTAATAATTATACATCACTTTTACATATTCAATACTGCAATTCAATATTGAATATTGGAACCAATGATGTTTGGGATGCGATTTTAAAGTTATCCTCTACTTATAAGATATATAGGAATTTAATTAAGTATTATACAATAATTTAAATGAGGAATTTGGCATATATTCGTCACACAAAGTTTCAACTCAAATGAATGTTTCTATAATAAGTTTTGCTTCTTATTTGTATGAGATGAGGTCGACTGGCTCTATGATTGTGCAGCTAGAGAAAAATGAAATTTACTATTGCGGGATTATGATGGCTTTTGAGATGGTTGGATCTTGTATTATGGGATAGTGGAACATGATCTGTGATGTTTCATGTTGTAGGGTTATGTGATAAGTAAAAGGATGATATGACAACGTAGCTACATATACGAATTGTTGAAAACAAAATCATTTTTAAGTGGTCTGGTGCTCGAATCAGTTGGTTAAATCGGTCAGATTTCCCGCTGAGATAGACAAACTCGACTTTGACCGAGCCCAAGTAGACAAACAACTGGGCCTTCGCCACCCGTTGAGATACTCAGGTTTAGGTAGATTTGGTTCCACCAGCAGAGTCATACTCGAATTGACCAAAAGGGCGAAGACAAAAATGTCATTCATACTTTTGCTCTCGTTGTAGGAAATTTGAAATTGGACGGCAATTTTATCATGCTAGTAGTATATATTGTGTAGAGTGTGTATGCAGACATGTCCTTGCTCTAAAAATTCATTTTAATACATAAAAAGATGAAATAAACCAACCTATTAAACTCAACCTCGTCTAATGATTGTTGGATTCAATCATGCCTGCCGAATTAGGAAGATGTTTGAAACTTAATGGTTAGCCGAGCTAAAACGTTCAAAGAACCTGTCCCCATATAGTTTGCAGAAAGATATGAATATGATTATCTCATAGTAGTTCTATAAACTAATACTAATGTAAGAGTTCAACATCGCCTCTACAATTCGATATGTAATATTGAATGAATGATTTTTTATTTATGATTTTAAAGTTATACTCTATTTATAAGATAAATAGAAATTTAAATTAAGTATCAAAGTATAATTAAAATAATTAAATATGAAAATCGAAGTATCAAAACACCAATAAGTACCAAGCGAAGATTTAGTGACCTTAGCTAACCGTTGAAAAGTTATGTGATTATTTAATTTTAGCTTCATGTATATTTTTTTATTTAAAATGATACAACTAATCTATGTAGTTTGATTGGTTAAGATTCTTGTCATTATTGAAAATGACCACGATTCAAAACCTAGTATGTGTTTCTTTTTTTATTTTAGGAATAAACAAGAAACAAATAGATCATTGCGAAGACAAAAATATCCTTCCTACTTTCACTCTCGTTGCAGGAAAATTTGAATGGGGGTGGAAGTTACAATATCCAGCTATATATATTTGTAGATAGTATACTAATCCGATCGATCGATACTTCAATTTTCGTCGAAATACTATCTAAACACTCAATTTTAATCGCGTAATTTCTAGCGATCGAAATATGAGTTTTGCAGAAACGAGATGTTACAAAATTCATACTCACCAACAACAGATTACTCATTTAATTAACTCCCGAGGGCAAGAGGTAAAGGATGTTAAGAAAATGGGAAGAGGTGTAGTTGATTTCTATAGACAGTTAATTGCGGAGGTAAATCCTGATGTTATTACGCAACCTTGTAGCTTTTATGAACAATTATCACTTAAGCAGCTTTCATCTGAGGAAGCTCTTTCTTTGGTTACTCCAATTACCAGAGAGGAGATTCAGCAGGTGTTTAGGAAGGATGGTAGGTATAGCTCTAGGTCTTGACGGATTTCCTTCTGAGTTTTATCTGCTTCATCGGAATCTTATTGGTCATCTGGTTGAGGATGCGACTCTGGACTTCTTTCGGACTGGGGTTATGCCCCAGATTTTGAATTCTAATCTCTTTAATCTTGTGGCAAAGATCCTTAATGCAGAGCGTATGAAAGACTTTCGGCCGATATCATGTTGTAATACAACTTATAAGGGTATTTCGAAGATACTGGCAAACATGTTAGCAACTGTCTCACCTTCTTTAATCTCATCTTCTCTGTCTGCTTTTATATAAGTTCGTTCAATCAATGATAATATTCTTTTGGCGTCAAAATTAGTGAAAGATTATCACAGGAAACAAGTTACCCCTCGTTGTGCTTTGAAAATAGACCTAATGAAAGCTTTTGACTCGGTCAATTGGTCTTTATTATTCTTTGTCCTTGACATGATGCGTATTCATGATCTATTCATTAAGTGGTTAAAAGCATGTGTCTGTTGTTCGAAGATTAGGGTGGTCTTGAATGGTGGCATCTGTGGTTTCTTTGCGATGAAACGTGGTCTTAGACAAGGAGACCCGTTGTCTCCTTATTTGTTTACGGTTGCAATGGAGGTACTTGATGCATGATTAAAATGCCAGTTAAACAGAACCAAATTCCCTTTCAGCCCTGATGCAACCTGTTAGCAATAACACATTTGTGCTTTGCTGACGATTTACTAGTCTTTACGAATGGTTCAGTGCGAGGTGTGGCTGGTGTTTTTCTAGTCCTTGATGCTTTTTATAGTGTTTCTGGCTTGAAGTGCAAACCTAATAAATGCCAACTGTTCTGTGGTGCGATATTTGAAGTTGAGAAACAACTTATATCTTCTGTTTCACGGTTCCCCTTAGGGTATCTGCCTGTACGTTATCTAGGAGTTCCTCTAATCACAGGAAAGCTTACTAGAGCTGAATGTCGGGTACTTGTTGAGAAAAATTACTGCCAAAATTCGTAGTTGGAGGGCCAAGTCCCTAAGTTTTGTTGGTCGTCTTCAGCTGATTTCTTCAGTTCTAACTAGTATCTTGCAATTCCGGATGGGTATTTTTCTTCTGCCTCAGTTTGTCATTAAGGAAGTTGAATCGATTTGTAACAAATTTGATAGGGCAAAAGCGTATAGCTTCAATTCCTATCTTGTAGTAATCCGGAAAGTCCGGGTATCGTCTCTCAGGGACTGGTACAACCTTAAGATTTACCGATTTAATTGAGCAAACTATAGGTGAAAATGGTTTAATGATACTAATTATCTAAAAGCAAAATAAACTAATTAAGCAAAGTAAACTTGTCGAGGGAAATTCAATGGGAGAAAGCTCTGGGAGAAACACCGGGACTCGCTACCTATCCTATCCTGATTAATTCATACATTCCAATCAATTTAATCCATATCTCTACAGCCAGGATATCACTACTGTGCTAGTTATCCTTGTCGGGAATTACTACGTACTAAATAATCAATTCAAATCCTACTGTCGTAGCTCAATGAATTAACTATATAGTCTGAAGATCGATATCCTATTTAAGACCGCATAGCACCTTATTTAGTCCACTGTCGCTTCGATAAGTTACTATGTCACACGAAATAGGTTCAGTTATTAGGGTTTCACTGTCGCTAATAACCTAATTAACTACGATTCATTGTATTGGTGGCCAGTCAACACAAAGCATTAAGTAATTCCATGCAATAGAGATTGGAAGAAAAGAAATACGAATCAATCCATCAAATCAAGAAATAGCAACATCCTATGGTGTTTCCCCCAGAAATTGGGGTTTAGTTCATGATAAAAATAAAGCACTCAATTATGTTTATAATCATCATCGAATCGAAGCAAAAGGAAAAAAATACTGATATTTCTTCCCGCTGCTCCACTCGTTCTGCTCCTCAGCTCGCGATCGCCCCAAAGCGCCAATGATTTCCGTCCCAAATTCGTTTCTCCGCTGCGCCCTGCTGCCCGAGAAGAAGTTTTGTCCGTCCAAGAATTCTCCTCCCTCCTTCTGCTTCCCGGTCCAATTAAATCCCTCCCAATAAATAATTGCCTTCCTCCCCATTGTGTGTCCCCAAAGAATAGCGTGTCCAATTAATTGGACCTCCTGGCCCATTCTTTCCTTCTTTCTTTCAAGTAAAATTCCGCCCAGCTCCTTGTCCAAGTAATAGGCCCCATCAACTGGGCTTTGGTCCAATTACTTGTTGTGGAAGAAACACGATCCAATTCCTCCCGCCATCTCCTGCTTCGGAAGTTTCAGTGCTGCCATTTTATTTATCTTTTCACCTAAACACACACCAAAACTCCAACACAAAATGGTAATGGCTTTTCAACCATTACGGATTAATTCTCCCTAAAATAGCACCAATCGGCTTAAACATACCATGAGATAGTCACATACAGCTCACGAATCCGATATATTAAAGCCGATTATCACAACCCCACACTCAATTGTTGCTTGTCCCTAAGCAACGACTCAACCAACACAAACACATAACCATCCAAAACAATGACATACCACAGACTCAACACTCAAACACTCAAAACAAAACACAAAATTTTTCTTGTACTCTTGTTGTAATCAGTAGTTTCTTTCTCAATGGACAAGTTGTGCTCTCATGGTCATACCTTTCACCCCACACTCAAGGTCTTTGCAACCATTACCGTTGACTGACTCAAATCCATCCAAAAACTCAATTAGCAACACTCAATTTCGATCGTCGGTAGTGGGTGATTAACAACTTATGGTGCTTCAGTTATTAGGAGAATCCAACCACATCAGTGAGGTGCATATCTCGTGAGGACAGTCTGGCTTACTCACACCAATCATAAGCAATTAATTAAGCATGAGTCTCAAAAACTAATGGGGGAAGCCTTTCGCAAACATGATTTTAACTTTAAGCACATCACTACCTTTTATGACAAGGAGAGGCTTTCTCTCTTTCTGCTTTTGCTTGCCGAGAAGTCGTATTTAGTACAAGTGGGATTTGTTTCTTACTACCGGTGACCGAGCAAGAGCAATTTCTGCTTCTTAGCACTCGCATAAGGGCTTCTTTTAACTCCTTTTCCTCGGTCCGTATGGAGGGTCATTGCATCCTCAAATGGCACTTCACTCAACTGGGGATCGTACTTGATAAGCAACATCGTACGGTCGCGAACCGATTCTCAATTGAATCTTTCCTCATCCCCATGTGCAATGAGTGATTGCCTCACACGATTTTGGCATTTTACCCACACTTTAATTGTTATGGCAACTTCCTTATATTTTACTTGTCAGGTAGTGTTTTCTTTTATATAAAGATACAGTTCACCCCATCATAAAACAATCAAAACAGAGAGACTCGTTGCCAAATCAAAAGCTCACAATTGATGCAAGTAAGCACGGTATCCAAACATGTCGAATGGTCAATGTTCTCCACCTAACTACTTCACCAAAAGTCATTACACTATCCTCACAAAAGAGAATGTTGCTAAAAGAGTTTGCTTATTCAAAGCATATCAAGTCAGTCAAAACATCAAGCTCATTGTGAAGAACTTTGCAATTCAGCACTAGTGGGGCGATTTTGATGATTTTATTCAAGCACAAACTCATTTTCAAACCATCACGGTCATTTACATCATGTTACCACAAGAGTACAAGGTTTTGTTTTTAATTTTTCTGATTTTTAGGTGTTTTTTAGCCATTAGCTTTGCACAGGCAGCTTGCTTTTTGCACAGGCAAACTGCATGCAGTTTGGCTGTGCTCAACCTAATGGCAATTTTTTTTTTGTTTTTTTAACAGAAACGATATACACCTGACGAGACACTGTGGACAACTAAGACTCGACATAAAACACGACAAGAAGCAGTTTGCCTGTGCTCAACCTAATGGCAAATTTTTTTTTTGGATTTTTTTTTTACCGACCACATGACAAAAGGAACAAACAAACACTAAGACTCGCCACCCCACACTCTGGATGGAACATTGTCCCTAATGTTCAACTCCTAATCTAAACATGCACGGGTTTGACACAACTAAAAAGAAAAATAAAGAAAATAAAACTTACCTTGGGTTGCCTCCCAAGAAGCGCTTGTTTAACGTCCTCAGCCTGACGTTCATGGAGCTTTCAACCAATGGGTATGGAAAGGTATCCAGCATACCCTCCCGAGCAATGATAGAACGCATAACCTCCATCCAACATATGAGTCACCTCAGTAGGGCCAGGTGTGCGAAAATTAGGTATGACCTTCTTAGCTTGCATGTTGGACCCTTTAGTGAGGCGTAGGTGGTATTGCAGCGCCTCAAGCAGGTACTCTTCCTGTTTCAATGTCAGTGAAGAAGGAATAATAACAGGAAGATTGAAATCCTTACCCAAATATCTATGCTTGAGGTGACCTGGCAAGGATTTCTGCCCTTGCTTTGACTTCAGAATCTGAGCAGATAGGATAGGTGATAGTTCTTCGGATGGTCCACTATCACAGGAAGAGGGATTTTTCCTTTCTCGAGCTCCACTTTCAAATTCATCATGATTATGGTCAACTTGAAAGACATTAAAAATTTCCTCCTCCTTACCTACTCGGAATGTCAACTTGCCTCTCCCAACATCGATGAGTGCGTCACCGGTTGCTAGAAAAGGTCTGCCGAGAATTAGAGGCACTCCCCGATCATCTTCCATCTCCAGAATCACAAAATCTGTAGGGAGAATAAACTTCCCCACCTTCACCAATACATTCTCCACCACTCCCTTTGGAATTTTCACTGATCGATCAGCCAATTGGAGAGTGATCCGAGTAGGCTTAAGAACATCTCCCAATCCCAATTTCCTGTAGACTGAGTATGGCATCAAATTAATTCCTGCTCCAAGATCACAAAGTGATTTATTGAATTCTGAACCTCCAATGACACATGGAATGGTGAAGCTGCCCGGATCATCCCTCTTTTCTGGTAATTTATTCTGAATCACAGCACTACATTCAGAAGTAAGGGTTAACTTCTCCAGATCAGCCCATTTGCGCTTCTTCGTCAGCAACTCCCTTAAGAATTTAGCATATGTAGGCATCTGTTCAAGTGCCTCCGCCAACGGTATGTTGATATGAAGTTGCTTGAAGATATTCACAAATTTCTTGAAGTTTGGATCTTCCATGGGCTTCATTAACCTTTGAGGGAATGGTGCGGGAGGTTCATAAGGCTTTACCTCTTCGCTCTTCAATTTTTCCACTTTTTGAGGTACACGGGCAGATTGCTTTTGCACAGGCAGATTGCATGCAGTTTGGCTGTGCAAGTCAGATTTTTCAGCTTTTGCACTTTCTTCATCCTCTACCTCTACAACTCCTTCTTTTTCAGATTTTGTTGACTTCCTTGAACTCTCTGGATCCTCCAAGGCCTTTCCACTCCTCAATGTGACAGCTACAACCATGGCATCCTTCAGATTCCTCTCGGTATTTGCTGGTAAAGTCCCGGGAATCCTACCTTGAATATCTGCCAAAGTTTGAGCCATCTGGCCTATCTGCCTCTCCATAGCTAGCATAGACGATTGTAAATTATTGTTGATGGCTAGCTGTTGAGTGAAAATTGATCCAGGCCCTTCAAATTATTGTCGGTTTTCTGCATGTGAGCCAGAAGCAATTCTTCAAGTTGTGGTTTCTTCTCTGGTTGAGGTGGAGGTTGTTGTTTCTGCAGGCCTGGAGGTGGAATGTTGCGAGCACCAGTTGGGTTGTTGTTCGCCCAGGAAAAGTTAGGATGCTTCCTCCATTGTGGGTTGTAGGTATTCGAATACATACCACCCTGGCCTTGATTTTGCTGATTGTTGATATAGTGCACATCTTCCATCTGATCAGCCACCAGTGGACATAGATCCCTATGATGAGCACTTTCACATAATTCGCAATAAGCAACCTCCTCCTGTCTACCAAGAGTCATCTTAGCCAGCCTGCGTTCGAGTGCATCGAACTTGGAATCCAGCTTAGCATCAATCTTTGCTTCTAAACTTGCAACTCTGTCGATCTCATGCAAGCCTCCTCTCCTTCGAATGCTGGTTTCACTACCCCATTCAGTATCTTCAGAGCATATCTTCTCTACCAGTTCATATGCTTCTGGTGCTTCCATTCTTGTGAAACCATTCCGGGAAGCATTATTCAGAGCATCTCGGAATTGTCTTCTGATTCCGTTGAAGAAGATGGAGATCACGTTCCAATCTTCAAGACCGTGGCTCGGGCATCTCATTAGAAGCTCCTTATAGCGCTCCCATGCCTCGGTCAGACTCTCGTCTTCAGCTTGTTTAAAAGTCACAATTTCTTCTTGCCTCTTCATTGCCTTGGCAGGAGGAAAGTATTTGTCCAAAAAGGTCTTCTCAAGCTGACCCCATGTTGTAATGGAACGGGGTGTTAAGTTCTGGAACCAGTGTGATGCATTCCCTAGCAGAGAAAATGAGAACATCCGAAGACGGATGGCATCGTCAGACACAGTCGGGCTCTTCATCGTATCACAAATGCTTGCGAACCGGCGGAGATGTTCATGAGGATCCTCGGTGCTAGCCCCTGAGAACGTGTACCCATTAGTGATCATATTGATGAAGGCAGGGGTAATCTCCATGTTTGCATCCTCAGCCGGAATGACAACACATGAAGCTCGGGCTCCAGTCCTCCGATTCAAGCGAGCCCTGATTGAACGATCCTGTTCTGCCATGATGACAGGCTCAACCTCACGAGGTGGTGGTGTCGGTGGTGTAGAGACAACAGGTGGTGAAACCTGCCTTCTCGGTTGACGATTCTGGGTTAGGGAAGGCCTAGGAGTTGTGGATGTGGTAGGCTGCTTCCCTAACTTGACCTGCTTCCTGTTCTGTCGGCAGGTCCTCTCGATCTCGGGATCTAGTGGCAGTAAATTGCCAGTCGTCCTCCTTGGCATGCACAAGGAGGATAAACCTGAAAAATTCACCTTCACACTAACACCCAGATCAAAAAAGTTCACTCACAAAAATCAACAAAAATAAGGTATGGCAGTCCCCGGCAACGGCGCCAAAAACTTGATAGGGCAAAAGCGTATAGCTTCAATTCCTATCTTGTAGTAATCCGGAAAGTCCGGGTATCGTCTCTCAGGGACTGGTACAACCTTAAGATTTACCGATTTAATTGAGCAAACTATAGGTGAAAATGGTTTAATGATACTAATTATCTAAAAGCAAAATAAACTAATTAAGCAAAGTAAACTTGTCGAGGGAAATTCAATGGGAGAAAGCTCTGGGAGAAACACCGGGACTCGCTACCTATCCTATCCTGATTAATTCATACATTCCAATCAATTTAATCCATATCTCTACAGCCAGGATATCACTACTGTGCTAGTTATCCTTGTCGGGAATTACTACGTACTAAATAATCAATTCAAATCCTACTGTCGTAGCTCAATGAATTAACTATATAGTCTGAAGATCGATATCCTATTTAAGACCGCATAGCACCTTATTTAGTCCACTGTCGCTTCGATAAGTTACTATGTCACACGAAATAGGTTCAGTTATTAGGGTTTCACTGTCGCTAATAACCTAATTAACTACGATTCATTGTATTGGTGGCCAGTCAACACAAAGCATTAAGTAATTCCATGCAATAGAGATTGGAAGAAAAGAAATACGAATCAATCCATCAAATCAAGAAATAGCAACATCCTATGGTGTTTCCCCCAGAAATTGGGGTTTAGTTCATGATAAAAATAAAGCACTCAATCATGTTTATAATCATCATCGAATCGAAGCAAAAGGAAAAAAATACTGATATTTCTTCCCGCTGCTCCACTCGTTCTGCTCCTCAGCTCGCGATCGCCCCAAAGCGCCAATGATTTCCGTCCCAAATTCGTTTCTCCGCTGCGCCCTGCTGCCCGAGAAGAAGTTTTGTCCGTCCAAGAATTCTCCTCCCTCCTTCTGCTTCCCGGTCCAATTAAATCCCTCCCAACAAATAATTGCCTTCCTCCCCATTGTGTGTCCCCAAAGAATAGCGTGTCCAATTAATTGGACCTCCTGGCCCATTCTTTCCTTCTTTCTTTCAAGTAAAATTCCGCCCAGCTCCTTGTCCAAGTAATAGGCCCCATCAACTGGGCTTTGGTCCAATTACTTGTTGTGGAAGAAACACGATCCAATTCCTCCCGCCATCTCCTCCTTCGAAAGTTTCAGTGCTGCCATTTTATTTAGCTTTTTACCTAAACACACACCAAAACTCCAACACAAAATGGTAATGGCTTTTCAACCATTACGGATTAATTCTCCCTAAAATAGCACCAATCGGCTTAAACATACCATGAGATAGTCACATACAGCTCACGAATCCGATATATTAAAGCCGATTATCAAAATTCCTGTGGGATATTGATGATTCATCAGTAAGGAAGAGGGCTGTTACTTCTTGGCAGTTTCTTGCTCGGCCAAAACTAGAGGGTGGTCTTGGGATTCGTAGCTTTGTTCTCTAGAATGAAGCGTGTGTTCTTATGCATCTCTGGGCCATTCATGTAGAGGAGGGATCTTTTTGGGTTGCCTGGATCTGTCGTTATCGTGTTAAGCAGTCTTCCATATGGGACATTAGAGCATCGACTGTTGGTTCGTGGATCTGTAAAAAATTCTAAAATATCGTGGCAACGCATCCTTTCATATCGCAAATGGGGGTTGTTTTGACATGGGATTGCGATGTGATGATATCTTATTCTGTTAAGAAGGCCCGAACTCGTTCAGAGAGCGGGACAACATTTTGTCGTGGTATAGACTTGTTTGAGACAAGCATATCGGTCCTCGCCATGGATTTATTCTGTGGCTTGTGATAAATGATCGGCTGAAACTGCAGAACAAGTTGATTGCGTGGGGGAAACCGCTCTCTGGGCTTTGTCTGCTCTGTCCTGGAATTTCTGAAACGTATATCACCTTTTGTTGATTGTTCATATATTAGAAGTATTCTATCTTTGATTTTGCAGACTGCAGCTCCTCCAGCACTGGGTGACTGGCAGTCTGTTTTACAGTGGTGTGTATCTCGATGGAGTGGTGCAACGGCTGAGGATGCTTTCAATCGGTTGGCTTGGTGTGTGGTGATAAGCCTAGTCTGGCGTGAGCGCTGCTCTAGGATGTATGGCTCAAAGGATGCGAGAAGTCATTCTCAACTTTTACTAGCTGCAAAGTGCATCATTCGTTTTCGGTGCCAACTTGACCAGAGTTTGTTAGATTGTTTTGAGTATAGGGTGTTGGGGTAGTTTATTCCTTCTTTCAGTTTTCTTCCCTGTGTAGGAAGGTTTCATTGTACTGATTCTCTGTTTGTGTTGAGAGACGCCTTAGCCATTTTTGCTAATGGTTGTCGGTTCTTAATGCAATTCTAATTTAACCATAAAAAAAAACATGAGTTTTAGGGCAGACATTGAGATATTGAATAATATTGAATTTATTTTGGTTCATTGAGCTTCAATTTTTTGAATTCTTTCTCTGTATCTATCGAGTTTTCTCCTTGATTGTGGACAAGATTATACCCTTATAATGATTGAGCCTTCACCCAGATGTAAATGATTTTTTTTTTACATTTTTACATTAAACTGACATACCACTAATTAGGAATGGCAATGGGGCAGGTTCGGGGCTGGTATCTAGATATAGGGGTGGGCATTCGGTCGGTTCGGTTTGAACCGAACCGAACAGATGAGTACCGGTATTCCGATTTCGAGTGGATGGCAAACCGAATTCGAACCGAATTATAACTCGGTTCGGTTTGCCCGAACCGAGTTATAAATCGGTTCGATTCGGTTTTCTGCCCAAAACCGAAAATGCTGCTGTGCTGCGTTTTTGTTGCTGGGCAACAATAGACCCCAAGCCCACACAGACCATTTATCTCGCCTCTCTGACTCTGACTCTCTCTCACTTTTCTCCTCTCCATCTCTCTCTCATTTTTTTTCCCTTCTACACTTTTCTCCCTCTAGCTCTCTACCTTCCTTACCTTTCCTACCCATCCCATCCGCCACCATTGAACCAACCCCCCACTAGGCCAATTTCCATTGCCCCTGAGAGAAAAAAAAAGCAGAATAGAAGGGAAGGAAGAAAGAAAGAAAGGAAGATGAAATGCAACCCTGCTGCCAATCTTGCTCTCAGACAACGATTCCGACTATGAGGAAGCTCAAAGCTATGTTTCTATTTGGGTTGCATGTCGGTTTGGAGATCTTATTTTGGCTGAAGAGAGAGGATCATGAGATCTGATTTCTGACCTTTGCTTCTGTTTCCAAATTTTTTTTAGGTTGAAGCGTTGAAGGAAAGAGACGGACTTAGGGCGGAGAGAAAGAGGATGGACTCATGGCGGAGAGCCGACCTGGTTTCTTTCTCTCTTTGGTTTTTCTATGGTGGACGAAGATGAGATATGAAAGCGACGGAGTTGGCGGAGACTGCTGAAGAGATGAGAATCGGCCGCAATAGGGTTTAGCAAGGTTGGGCTAGGCAGTCAGCTGGTTTTGGGCCGTAAATTGGGCTATGTAGTTGAGTGGGCTTTTTTAGTCTGTCATCTCTTTTTCTTATTTCGGTTTATCGGTCGGTTTATCGGAAGTCGGTTTCGGTTGTGCATGTCCTGGTTTCCGAAACGTGTGGTATTGGTTTCCGAATTCCGAACCGAATTAATGATATTCGGTTTCGGTCCGGTTCGGTTCGGGTTTACCGAACCGGATGCCCACCCCTATCTAGATACCCATACTCGCCCCATGGCAGGTCGGGTCCAGGTCGGGTAATTTACCACGGGACACAGGTCGTGGCAGGTCGACCCAATGGGTATCTAATTTATGTGAAAAACATTAGAAATAATCGTTATTATCATTAAAAGATCAAGAAAGAAACCAAAATGTAGTTAAATTATTGGAGAAATTAAGGTTTTCACTTATTTACAATATTATATAGCTAAAATATGAGGTCATAAGAGAAAAATGATGGAAACCCAATTCTTGGGATTTATCATAATAATTATTATTACTATAATTAGGATATTATTAGATATGGTTAGTAGTTATTGAGTCATATTAGGATAGTCTATTAGGTTTTTCTAGTCTTTCGCTATAAATATGTAATTGGTCCTTCATTCATAATCAGACAAGAAGAATATTAAGAAACAATCTCCTAAACCCTATTCTCCCAATTCTCCCAAATCTCGTTCTCAAACCCTCTAAAGGCCTAGGCCGATTCTCTATCTTTCTCTTCTCAAATCCCTAATTCTGTTCTTAATCTCTAAATCCCCAATTTCCGATAGAACCCTAATCCCAGGTTCTATCATTTGGTATCAGAGCCGTCATAAGCTCTTCAACGCTCATCGATCCGGCATGGGCTCGCATACGACAGAAGATCGAGTTCACGCTAGCTGAGCTCAAGCAGGAGGCTAGTGACCGAGGGTGGACTGCTGCAGCGGCGGCGGAGGAGGGCGACCCCACCGCGAAGACCAACGCAACGCCGACTCCATCGCGGCGAGAGGGCGCGGTGGCACGCGCGACGGCTGGGGGCGCGGACCCTCGGCGCGTGACGGCGGGCGAGCGAAGCGCGGGGCGCGCGGGGGTGGCCGAGACTGGTGGTCGGCCTTCGTGCCGAAAGGGAGGCACGGCTAGAGCCGGGCCCCGCGGCGCGGCGGCAGGCGAGCAAGGCGGGGAGCTCGGGGGAGTTTCAGAGACCGTCGGCGAGACTTCTCTTAGGGCGGCGTTCACTGTGGCGAAGAAACCGCAGTCGGAGCTGAGGTCGCACGACGAGGAGCCAAAGGCGGGAAAGGAACTCGGTGGACCTCGTAGCCAGCTGGGCGGTTCTTCGCCGATTCGCGAAGAAGAGAGAGAGGCGATGAGAAGAGTTGGGTCGGATCTCCCTCATAGCTGCTTGACGACCTAGTCATCAGAGAACGAGGGGAAACAAGCACTGCCGGAGAAGAAGTTGCCGCCGGAGGTCTCTTTGTAGACGAGGCCGGTCATTGGCGAGGCTCCTGGCCGCCGGATGGAAGGATCGCTAAAGAAGAAAGGCGGCATCGGTACTCTCCCTTTCCACGCGAACCCTAGGAAGCTCACAGGTGGGCTTCAAGGAGGAGTTGGGCCGCCAAAGAATTTGCAGGGGCCACCTTTGAATGAAGCTATGGAGAAAGAAGATGGGTTTAGTTGGGTTGCCAGGCCCATACGTGAAGAACAACAAGTTGGAGTTTGAAGTAAGGGGGGATAGTGACACAAGTTATTTGGAAATTTGGTCATTCTACTTATCGACCATTCAACCTTTGGTCTTGAAAAAGCCATTCAACCTTCATACATCTCTCTAGCCGCCAAGAAATATTTTTGCTTCATGGATTCTCCTATGAAAGAAAAACGGGAAGTTGTGAAGCAGAAGTGAATAAATATGGTGTTCTTTTAAAGAAAATTGAATAAAATAGTTGATGTAGGTTGAAAGAGCTGTTGGAGTGAATTTGGGGGTTGAAGTGCAATCTTTCTTTTATTTAAAAAGTAAATAACCCGAACTAGCAGTAGGAGGTCGGCGGTGGTGGACACGTGAAAGAAGGGATTCAGTCCCTTCCCCACGTGCGGCACCATCGCCTCCTACAGTACGTCTGCTTGCTGCAAATGTGGGGATTGGACAATTATGTCCCCTTCTGTCATTTTTGAACCAATTTGGCACTAGAAACCCAAATTTAATCTCTCTGACATTATGTCACCCTATTAGAGTTATCCTCCCTTTGCATTCTAGGACTAGGGATGTGAAACATAACTAGTACATCTGAATCTGACATAATTAGTTAGGATAAAACACGAACCCGAAGGATATTTAATGGGTAGGGTAAAACTCGAACACAAGTATGGAAGGTACAGCGTGAACATAATCTTCTCACTATCCAACCTTAATTTGTCAAAAAATCTTGCCGGCAAAATCAGGGTACCGTTTCGGAATAATACTGGATATATCGGAATATACAGAGCAATAAATACAACCAGTTAGCAAATTAATAGAAAATTTAAACAATAATTATTTTTTATAAAAAAAACTTCCCACATTTATCGTCCTCGTTTCCTCCTTCCCGTGCAGCCTTTCGGCCTTTCCCCATTTTCGATTATTTCTCCTTTCTCTCTCTCTCTCACACCCAACTATATCCTCACCAGATCGCAAACCAAATCTTAGCCCCCACCCCCAACGCTCAAAGCCAAATGGAAAGCAGTCCCTAATCGAAAACTCTCATCTCTTTGCCGCCATTACCAGAACAAATCTCTTAATAAAAACCTCTTTTTCTCGTTCATCTCGCCTTCTTACTGAACGGGAAGTCCGGAACCACCATTGATGCATGCATACAAGCTTTCTTCTTATGCTTCTCCTAAAATCAGCGTCTTTTCCTGTTTCTCTGAAATTAGTGCCAGAGTCCAAGGAAGGAAACCCGATCTGGGACGGCGGAGGGAAACCAGGCCCGCGGAGACTAGATCTCACGTTCTCTTCTGTCGAGTGTCGAGCAGGCGACGTTCTGGTGAAGAGGAGGAGCGGCAGGGTGAAGTGAAACCGAAATGATGGGGAAGAAAGAATCGATTAGGGATTAGGCCATTAGGGTTGTTAGTTTGCACGAGTTTCTTTTTTATTTTTCAATTTTGTCGCAGGAAACGACGACGTTTCCTTTGAAATCAGTCTACCGTCGGTCGGAACAAAACCAGACGATATCTCGGATTGTGTCGGTTATGCCGTAAAAATCGACCGGCGCGGTAATTTGCTTGGTAAATGGGTGTCTTATCGTTCCTGGTCCGGTTTTCGATTTTTCCGATTGAACCGGCTGGTACGATCCGGTTTTCTGTTCCATGCTTAACTTCCAGCCGCCCACAGCACCATTGACCCGACTCGGCATAGTGGTTTTGGGGCCCGGTCAGCTGAGTTGACTATCTCAGCAACCGGATCATCCGATGGCTAAAAATATGATATCCACAGACAGATTTGAAGATGGAAGCCGTTGATCTATGCCACCGCAGCTCCTCCTCACAGTCTTATAAATAGCCAAAATGGGAGTCCACTTCCGCGCTCCACCACCTCCATTCACGACTCGACTTCTTCTCCCCCGTCCTTCTTCAGTCCCTCCCTCTCTTAGCCCGCTCTCTCTTTGTCACGCTCTAATCAGATGGCAACTCAGGGCCAAGTTATCACCTGCAAAGGTATCTTTCCCTCTTTCTCTATTATTCCTCGTCACCGTTCAATTGCATTAGTGGACTCTTACTGGCGATTTCGCAATCCTGATCCATTTGGGGTTTTGGGATGATATGCGATTGTGACACGAAGCCGCGGTGGCGTGGGAACCTAACAAGCCGCTGGTGATCGAGGACGTCCAGGTTGCCCCGCCGCAGGCCGGTGAGGTCCGCGTCAAGATTCTCTTCACTGCTCTCTGTCACACTGATGCCTACACTTGGAGCGGCAAGGTACTTGCATAGTTGTTCTTCACCCACTGCCTCGTTGTTAATCAAATTTTATTTCTCTGTTCTGCTGCTGCTGCTGCTGCTGCTTGCTATTGCCATCAATGTTCATTGTTTCAATTAGATATATTTCGACCTTTAGTTTGATTTTGGTGGATGTTGTTAAGTTTGATGGTATCTTGCTTGTGTGTGTTCGTGATTGCATTGCACTGGTTTACATTATCACATTTTTTTCTGTGGTTATGGGAATGTCAAGGTAAACGGCGGCTATATCACTACCATGTGTATGTCTTACAATTGAGTGGCCCTCGTTGTTTTTGTCTTTGTTCAGATACCTTCCGTATACATCAGATTTATGCTTATGTTTTCTTTTTGAGGACTTGAGGGTACTTTAGCTCCAATGTGGCTAAGGATGATCATCATCGATGTTAAAGAGAGAAATTTGGACAGACAGATGTAATTTTTTTTTTTCACTGGCTAGCTATTATCATGCATTTTTATAATTACAGTGAACCTCCGATTGTACTGTCTCAATGACTCATCTGCTGTGTGCAAGATTCTCAACCACTCCCCCTTGTAGGATCCTGAAGGCCTCTTCCCTTGCATTCTTGGTCACGAGGCTGCTGGGTATGGATGCCTTATACCTACTCTGATTTTGATGGCTGCCCCTCTCAGTTGGGTGAAATGGTTCTATTCCTAATTGTATTTCTTTTGGACATAGGATTGTGGAGAGTGTTGGGGAAGGTGTAACTGAGGTGCAACCAGGTGATCATGTCATTCCTTGTTACCAAGCTGAATGCAAAGAGTGCAAATTTTGCAAGTCTGGAAAGACAAATTTATGTGGCAAGGTCCGCTCTGCTACCGGTGTTGGGGTTATGATGAATGATCGTAAAAGCCGTTTCTCAGTTAATGGGAAACCCATATACCATTTCATGGGGACTTCTACATTCAGTCAATATACTGTTGTGCATGATGTGAGTGTTGCGAAGATCGACCCAATAGCTCCACTCAACAAAGTATGCCTTCTGGGCTGTGGTGTTCCCACTGGTAAGGATTGCGTCCAATCTTAATTGGAAAGCTGCATCAACCATGACTTTACTGGGAATCGTATATTACTTGTTATTGGCCTCCCATTTGTTCCCACTGTAATCCAGGCTCATTATTAGCGAATTAAAATGAAAGACACTTGAACCCTTTGAGTTGCATATGTTACCTTTGGTGTTGCATTGATCTAATATAATATATTTCTGAACAAGAGCATCTGTTTTTATTTGAGATTCACACAATCTTTGAGAGTTGGCCACTCCTATACTTCCTGCTTATTATATTCCACGGGGGCCATTCTTGCTTCTGTATGCATATTTATGGATAGGAAATGCAGGATGATTGTTTGTAGAAATATTTTTTGCAATATCAGGTGGTGACTAATTGAGTGTTCGGTCCTTCAGGTCTCGGAGCTGTTTGGAACACAGCTAAAGTAGAAGCTGGGTCAATTGTTGCTATTTTTGGCCTCGGTACTGTTGGCCTTGCAGTAAGTTCTCAATACACACTCTTTCTATTCAGTATAGCTAATCTCTGTCAATGAATGGAAAATTCTGTTCAGAAACCATGTCCTAACTGCTTTCTGATTAAGTCAAATGATTGTATAGGTTGCAGAGGGGGCAAAAGCAGCTGGTGCTTCGCGCATTATTGGCATAGATATTGATCCTAAAAAGTTTGATACAGGTAGTATCTCATTCTCGTTCTCTATGAATATAGCATTTTTTTTGTCTAGTGGTCAAATGGATATAGCATTTATTTCTTCTGTCGCTACCTTTCTTTAGTACTTACTGTTGCATATGTTGGATATCATTTGATCAGCACTGACAATGCTTAGGTGTTAGTTTCTTTTGCATATTTGTGTGTGTGTGTTCTCCAGTTCTATGATATAGTGCTTTCTGAGCGCTGCTCTTCACGAACAGAAGTTGCAACTTGTTTTGTTTGAGTAAGATTTCTTTACGAGTTTTTGTAGTCAGTGATAAAATCTTACCTTTTGATTCCCTCGCCTATGGATTTATCCATTATATAATAAGCAGCTTAGCCCCAGTTTTTTCACACGCAAATTGGAATTTGTAACTGCGCTTACATAACAGTAATGTTGGCTATAAATCTATTATGTTATTGTTACCTCTTTCTGAAGTTTCTGCATGTCTGTTGGTCTGAGGTGTGGAGTCTAGATTATGGAATTTGTTAGAAACCGATTTATATCGGGTTATATATAATTATTTTAATTACTATTAGGGTAATTCTTATTATGGTTAGTAGTCTTCTAGCAGAATTAGGTTTATTCTTAGGGTATTCTAGTATTTCCCTATATATATATATGTACTTTGGGTCATTCGTCATATTAAGCAGAAGTTAATAAAGAATTATCTCCCTAAATTCCTATCCCAATCCTCTCAATTCTTGACCTCAATCCCTCCAAAGGCTTAGGTCGATTCTCTTCTGTTCTTCCCCAAATTCTCTTCTCAAATCCCTAAATCCCCAATTCTGTTCTATAAACCCTAAATTCTCAATCTCTAGATCTGATCTAGAGACCCGTCAGAATTGGAGAAACCTTTTATTCTAGGTCGCTGAATATTGCTTGATTAATTACTTGACGGGGTTGATTGCATTGTGCAGCGAAGAATTTTGGGGTTACAGAATTTGTGAATCCGAAGGACCACGAGAAGCCGATTCAGCAGGTCCTTGTTGATCTTACTGATGGTGGTGTGGATTATAGTTTTGAGTGCATTGGGAATGTTTCTGTAATGAGGGCTGCTTTAGAGTGCTGTCACAAGGTAAGTAGCACCGGATATATAAAAGAATGTGATGTCTTGTGTTAACTTTATACTATTAGTAGTGATAGGACTTGGGAGTGATGCGGACCATATGTGACGGAGATGAGCAATTTCAGGGCTGGGGAACCTCGGTCATAGTGGGCGTGGCTGCTTCAGGTCAGGAGATATCAACTCGTCCTTTCCAGTTAGTGACAGGCCGGGTCTGGAAGGGAACTGCTTTTGGTGGTTTCAAGAGCCGTTCACAAGTGCCTTGGCTTGTGGAAAAATACTTGAAAAAGGTGAAGCAAGCAATAAACCATAGTCCTAGTTTTATATTATGTGCATGCAAGCTCACTGGGGAATGCTGTTGTTCTTGTAATTCAGGAAATCAAGGTGGATGAGTACATCACACATAATTTGACTTTGGCGGAGATCAACAGAGCATTTGATCTGATGCATGAAGGAGGCTGTCTTCGGTGTGTGCTGGACTGCCAAGTCTAGGGATTATCTACGGAGGGAGGGAGGGGATGCCATTGTGAGGACATGCCGATGGATTTTTATTTAATGTCAAACATGAAAAAGCAATGCCCAAAGATATATGTTAGTCAAGTTAATTTTTTATGGGATATGATAGTTAATAACGCCCTAGCTGTGCTCTCTTAAGTTTGTCGGTGTATATTATTGCACTTGGTTTATTGTGTGGTATAACTCGATTAGTAGTAGAATGACAATTTTGATTTTACTTGGCCTGTTTTGGGTGGGTCCGATCTATCCCGTAAGCGGGGCGGACATGGGTACCTCTGTACATGGGTGTTGGGCCGTGCTTGGGCCGGCACGGCACGGGCACGCTTCGGGCCTATTTATTTCGTGCCGTGCTTGGCACGGCCCGTCAGTTTTCGTGTCGTGCCATGCAAGCCCATTTGTCAACTTTGCTAGGCCCGGGCACGGTTCGAATCGTGCCGTGCCTATTCGTGTTCGTGCCATGCTAGTATTTGTGTTTAATGAAAAGGACGAAAACAAAAGAGAGAATGAAAAAGAAGGTGAAAATTGGACGGGAGAAGATAGTATAAACCGATAATGTTTGAGAAAAGTAACAAATAGGGGGGAAAAGAAAATTAAAAGTATAGCGAGTGTGATTTGGCTTTGTTTAATTCTTTGTCCATTTTTACTTATGTTAGTAATTACGTATATATCTGTATGACACTTCTAACAACAACAAATAATTATTTTTCTACTTGTGTTTTGTAATATTTGAACATATAATTCTTTTTATACTTATTTTCTATCAAATAAATATTATTTTCGTGTCATGTCCGTTCTTATACTCAATAAAGTCTCGAAAATATTAGGCCCGACACGGCCCACTTATATACCGTGCCATGCCCGTCCTCGTGCCCGTGCCCATGAAGTTTAGGCCCGGCACGGCCCATAAATCATTCGTGCTCGTGCCGGGCTGGCCCATATATTTCGTGCTCGTGCTCGTGTCGTGCTCTAACCGTGTCGTGCCGTGCTAGCCCGTGGGCGGCACGGCCCGGTGCCCACGTACAGGTACCTCTTATCGACCCGATCTGTCCCGACCCGCCCCATTCTTGACCCGTTCTTGTCTAATTTAGATGTAATCTTAGTCAAATTATTTAGGATTTTTTGAAAGAACCTGGGATTAGGGTTCTATCGGGAATTGGGGATTTAGAGATTAAGAACAGAATTAGGGATTTGAGAAGAGAAAGATAGAGAATCGGCCAAGGCCTTTAGAGGGTTTGAGAACGAGAATTGAGAGGATTGGGAGAATAGGGTTTAGGAGATTGTTTCTTAATATTCTTCTTGTCTGATTATGAATGAAGGACCATTACATATTTATAGCGAAAGACTAGAAAAACCTAATAGACTATCCTAATATGACTCAATAACTACTAACCATATCTAATAATATCCTAATTATAGTAATAATAATTATTATGATAAATCCCAAGAATTGGGTTTCCATCATCCCCTCCCCCTTGAGACCAACCTTGCCCTCAAGGTTGACCGACTCGACCCATTTCTTCACATTGCCCGTGTAGATCGCGCTTTGACTCCTCCATTTCTTGCGCTTCCTTTTCCTCCAATCACAATCAAGCTCACGAACAAGTGCAACATTATCAGCTCTTGGTTTCATCGATCCTTCTCCCACCTCACGACTTATATGGCCCCGGATGAATGTGTCTATTTCTTCTCTTTCCCACTCTGCCAGATAGGGCTGGGAAACGGTGCGGTCTGGTTCGGACCAGACCATATATACGGTCTATGGTCCAGACCGAGAGGCTAAAGTATAGACCACAGACCGGACCACAGACTATACGTTCCGGTCCAGACCACGCCTGTGCGGTCTGGTTCGGTCTGGTCTGGTCCAGATTGACCACACACAACAAAAAATGAATAATTTGTTTAGTCAACCACACAAAAACTGAACCAATAACTAAGAAAAATAATTGTTATTTGCCTTAAAACATTAATCCTAACATGCATGCATAATTTTGATACCCTAAATCTTAGTACATAACAAAGATACAAAGTAAAAGCATCCCAACTTGCACCATAACGTCATAAACATTAACATAATGTCATATTGAGACACGATTATGTCTACTCTCTAGTTAAATATAGTTATAAATGAAGGAGGGACGAGATTCACAAAATTAAGGTTGAGACTTGGGTGTCGTTGGGGGAGTTGGGAGAGTGGTCGAATGGGCTGTTAACACGTATTGACAAGTCGGTTGGGTCCACGGTTTGGTCCGGTAAACCGCGGTCTAGACCAGATCAGACCAAATAATCAAAACATAAAATAATACAAACCATGGACCAGACCAGACCATACTTAACGGTCTACGGTCCGGACCAAACTGTGCGGTACGGTTTGGACCTAATGGTCTAGTCTATTTTCCCAGCCCTAACCAAATATGAGGGTCCATTTATAGAAATAAGAAAAGATTCCTTCTACAATAACATGATTAAAGTTGGATGAACTGTTGATGACAAAACTCATTCTGATTAAAGTTGAATGAATAGTTCACGACACAACTATTTATTATTAATGAATGCCCAGAGCAAACAGATCGTTGAAATCAATGTTCTTAAGGAGTAAGTTGTTGGTTCCGTCCGAGAAATCGGGGATGAACTTATCTTCAACCGATGTCGCTGCATCCTCGTAGTCGTTTACCTTACAGGTGGTTGATGCGAGATCGAGTGATAAAATTCCTAGGATGCCTAAGGCTCGTATTCCACGAGGTCTTATAATGCATAACAACTTGCATCAAACCATCTATAACATTAAATCATTTGGGGGGGGGGGTTCATTTATCTAGAAAGCAAGAATAGTAAATTGGTTTACGGTTTTAGAGTTATTGATGCATAACAGTAAAGATTCGTTATTGTAGAAGAAGAAAAATATCATGTACTAAAGTTCATCTAATCAATGACTCATCCACAACATCATTCTATCCCTTCTACTAGAGTCACTTTTTACCCGTGCGTTCGCTTCATATGATAAGATATTTAATTAAATAATGTGCGCGTTAGCTTCATTCGACCATCTAATTAATGAAGCGCAAGGAAGTTAGAATATCACATGATTAAGTGTGGGCCTCCACGAGCCATAATCAATGGTTTATAGCATCGATGATCTAATAATCAAGTATTGTAACTGTTATGGTACAATCCAAGTACCACATCGGAAATACAAGGGAAGGGACCCTTGTATACTAGTGTCCACCAACCTCATTAGTACAAGGCCTTTCCGGGAGGATACTCAAAAGTAAATTCGTGCAGGCTTGGCCCAAAGCAGACAATATCATACTAATGGAGGTATTCTATTTTGACAAGTAGTATCAGAGCCTGGTTCGGGTCAGTGGACATCAGTTTGGTGGGATCCTTGTTCGATGACCTCGGGATTTGAGATTTGCGTATGTTTGGCGGATCAAGGGAGGTCACTGTCTGTCTGGTAGATCAAAGGTGATCTACATTTGGTTTGACGGGTCAAGATAAACGCTGAGGAGAGGACACGAAGTTCGTGGTCATTGTCTTGAGGGGAGGATTGTTATGGCACAATCAAGTACCACATAAAAAATACAAGCAAATGGACCCTTATATATTAGTGTCCACCAAGCTCATTAGTACGAGGAATTTTGGGGAGATTACCCAAAAGTAAATCCATGCGGGTTTGGCCCAAAGCAAACAATATCGTACTAATGGAGCTATTCGATTTCGAGAAGTGGTATTAGAGCCTGGTTTGATGCGGGACGGTGGACGTCAGTTTTGTAGGACCCCCATTCGGTGATGACGTAAGAACATTAGCCGTCAATAAGGTCAATTTCAAAGCATTCCAGGTAGTGCTAAAATCGAGGAAGAAGAAAGTGTTGAGATTGGCTAAGTGCGGAAACAACTTCAAGATACCTAATTTGGACACTTACTCGTTCATATTGGGAGCCACTCGAGGGAAGCTGGGAGTTGAAGGTGAGAGTGCAAGTCTTGTTGAAGATCATACAAACATTGGATGAGAAGATTGAAGCTTCCTAGACACCAAACGAGCAGCTTGAAGATCGTATGGTGATTAGGAAAATCCCCGGTCAGGCCATCCAATTCTCTGACCGGGGAACAGAACCACAAAACATGAGATTGAGCAGAGGAGTTTCCCCGTCGGGATGGAGTTGTTCCCCGTCCAGGGATCTGAAAGTCGAGCGAACGGGGAATAACAACTGCTGAGTTTAATTACCTTTTGTGTTTATAATTCCTTTTCTTTTTTAGTATTTTAATTAGTTTTATTTTTCCTTATTAGTAGAGTTTTAGAATTAGGCTTTGTTATTCTATTTAAAGGTCTCGACCAAATTGTAACAAGAGATTAGTTTTATCAATTGAATTTTACCCTAGTTTACAAGTCAAAGAAACTGACTTGGGCGACTTTAGGAGGAAAAAGACTAGAAAATCCACTTCAGTAACTAGTATAAATAGGAGGCTAAGTTAGAGCTTTTACACACACCTTTACCAACACTCTGCCCCACTGGGCCCGAGTAGTAATCCATTGAGGAGGAGAAATTGCTATTGAAATTTGGAGGAGAAGCATTCACCATCGACGCTTGTATCTATGGTGATGTTGTTCTACTCTTCTTTGAGTTGCTAGTCGATTTGTTTAGAGATGTGAATTATATGATGATTATGTATTACTTACTATTAAGATGCTACAATAGTATTGTGCTTAATATTTTTAGGTGGTCAAGAAATTATCATCTAGTGATATATCATTGCCTTGTGTATGCTTGTTTAGTTGGAAGCAACTACACATGTTTACATAAGATCGATGCTTGATTCTTAGATCATCGGTGCTATAGACTATATATATTTATGGTTTATATAAGCCCACAATTAACGATATGTTATCCTAACTTTCTTATTCTTCATTGATTAGGTGATGGCATGAAGCGAAAGCACGCATTAGCTAGTCAAATCTCTATCACAAGAGACGCATGCATGGGTAGAGAGTGACCTTAGAGGAAGGGATAAAGCATCATAATAGAATATGTATAGATACATCTTATTGATGAAATCGTATGCATGACCATCTAGAAGACGCTACCTAAACACTATTTTCATTTCTTGCATCTCTGTTTACTTCTTTGTTTGCATATTAGCATAGGAAATGGATTGGACACCTCAACCCACTAGTTTTACTTTCTTGCATTGCATATTTGAATTCAATTGATTAGGTTATAGTAGTTACTATTAAAAGACCATGTGAAATAAGATCCTAGACATATTTAGGATTTTTATCACTTATATGTTTACTTCGCATCATGCATATAAAATAATAAGGAAATAAATAAGTGCCTTATGGAAGCTCCCTTCCTTTGTCTATGTATCTGAGATTTCTTGTAGTGGAAATATAAAAAGACTTTGAATCAAGGACCAGGAAACCGGATCGTACCGGCCGGTTCAACCGGTTCAATCGGAAATTGGACAAAAAACGGAACAACACGCATTTAGTGGCAGAATTATCGTATCGGCCAGTTTTTTCGGTTTAACCGGCCTGAAACGAAATACCGCCCGGTTTTGTTCCAACCGGCGGTAGGCTATTCACAATGAAACACTGCTGTTTTTGCACCAAAAATGAAGAAAATAAAAAATAACAAACCACTGCCAAACCCTAATCACTAATCGAACTATCGAAGCCGCCGGTTCTTCTCCAGTTTCACGTCCCGCTTCGCCGCTCTTCTTTTATTCTCTAGTTGACCCCTGCCTCTAGCGACGAGCTTGACTTCTCAACAACGCCGCCGCTCGAGTTTCCTTCCCCTGCCGAGTCTCCTCCCCTGCTCGAGATCGACCAGATCCGTGAGATTGATCAAGAATCCGGCGAAATCCCCGGCGACGGCGAAGGAAAAAGGCAGGATTCAGTAAGATTTGTGAGATCGATGACGAGGCCCGGGCTATACCCTTTCTCTCCGGCCTTTGGCGCTCCCTTCCCGCACAGCCACTCTTGAGAGCCTCCATTCTTATTATTGATTTGGCGCTCCATTTGTTAGGAAGGCAGAGGATGGTGATTTGGTGATGAAGGGGAATATGGAATTGATTTTGATAGTGAGAGCGTGCAGGGAGAAGGAGCCGAGAGAGGGAGAGAGAATGGGTGTGGGAATTGGGAAATCGATTGATGGTGGGGGCTGTGGGAGAAAGAAGGAGAGAGAGGAGGTAGAAATCAATGCCAATATGGGGATGGGGATTTCTATTTTTTTTTTTTTTTAGAAGGGGCATTGGGATTTTGGTGAGTTTGGATAGTGGGATAATATATTTTGGGGAAATTATGTAATGTTTTGTTTGGTGTAATTTAGGAAAATTATATGTTGATATTTTATTATTTTTTATTTATATACGGTATATTCCGGTTTCATTCCGGTATTATTCCGAAACGGTATCCTGAATCTGTCGGTACGGTTTTTTAACAAAAAAATATTATTTAATTACAAAAACGGCATTTTGCCGGTACACAACGATTGAACCACGGTAGTACCACAAAATACCTTACCACTAGCGGATCCGGTATGACTTTCGGTACGGTTTCCTTTACCATGCTTTGAATCTTACCAAGCGTTATGCGCCCTACCCTAGGCTCGAGAACGAGGATTCAGTCCCATCCATCTTTTTCAGCAAACAATATCATCCATTGTTATGAAAACCGAGCCGGACCGACCGGTTGGAGAGGGAAAACCCGGACGCGGGCACAAGTTTGGTCCCGGAAGTCATAAAACGGGCAGGCTGAGTGAAAGTAAAATGCTGCCTACCATTTTTACATTCTTTGAAATTAATAAATAAAAAATGGAACCAAAAGCAACGAGGAAGATGAAAAGTGGCAGACTGGCAGCTACCTAGGGCCCCTTACTCTCTCTATTTTTAGTTTTTACTATTTTTTATATTCTTACTCTATTTTTCTTTCTTCTTATATAGAGCCAACCACCGGTTTATGATGGGTTTTAAATAAAGGTTAATCAACGATTATTCGATAAACCTTGAACCTCTTGTTATTCCGTATCAACGTCTGGTTCGGTTTTAACGACACTGGTATCATCCATTCGACGTCGACGAGTAGGTGGAACACTGACCAAGTCTAGATAATAGGTAATCAACCATCAAAGATCCATATGACAACATGGTAGACATCAACAAGACTCACGACACGAAGAAAGTTTCCAAATACTAGGAAAAACCCTAATCTCACTATTATAAAATGAAAGCCCAAATTCTCGACTTTCTGCTTGATATCGTGTGTTAAGTTGTCTATGACTACTTCACCACTATCGAAGAAGGAAATTAGTCAGTTATTAGGAGCAACTGGTTCTTGACATGGTATCAAAGCCTTCTGTGACCGTGAGGTCTTCTGTTCGATTCCCGGTGACCCCCATCTGTTTTTGTTAAGCACATGGTGTCCAGACCTGTGCCTCTCCAAACTCTAAGCCTATATGAATGGCTTGAGTTTGAAGGGGGGGGGGTGTTAGTAAACGGTATATGATCCACGATTGAAACTCTCCCAACAACTCGAGTTATTGGGAGCAACTAGTTCTTGACAGTCCGTCAATATGGAGTCGAACAACAAGATAGAGGGAGGAGGGATGAGCCCATAACTGCAGGGAAAGAAGGTGGCAATAAGAGGTGTACTTGTTGTGGTCGATGAGACGATGACGGATGCCGGTCATGGTCTTAGTCGACAATCAACCCCGATAAAGAAGGAGGATACGAGGAAGAGGAAGAGAAGTTTGTGATAAAGGGATTTTGGTGGAATATTAAAGGTAAAAATATTCAAAAAAAATTCAATTATTTTAAATTCAAACAATCTTTTTCCTACACAAATTACAATTTTTTTTTTATTATGATGCGACAAACAAATGACATGACAATTTGGAGCTGATACCGTTAATCTTTCTAACGAATATTACTATATTTGTCCAATAACCAAGCTAAGTTTAGTTACTATAAAGAAAAGTTTGTTATACTGACAAAAATTAAGGGTTTTGCTATACAAATATATTTTGCTGACTTTAACTGAAGATACTTTGAAATTTACCACAAAACAGTACCCATTAGATAAAAATTACTCATACTTATTTATTGATTCATTTTAGGGTAATATCTATTTTTTTATCCAAACCTTTTTCAGATTCTTTTATATTATCCAAACCTATTAAAATAATATTATTTAGTCAAATCTTTCGTAAACATCAAAATATTAGCCATTTTTATGTTATCGTTAATAATATTGTAACTCTTTTCTTGGTTAGAATACTGAAATTGTGGAATGTTGACCTTCATGTGTCTCTTCCAACTCAGTATCATGTTGCCAAGTCAATATTACTAACAAAATTGCTAACTGAAAGTTAACATTTGGCTAATTCTTAGTATTTCGATAGATTTGGCTTATAAAAAAGAATCTGAAAATATTTGGGTAATAAATAGTCATTACCCTTCATTTTACTATCAATCATCTATGATAATCGCCTGAGCATTCACCTATGAAAATCTGAAGTTTGATGAAAGCACAAGCTCCACGCGTTCTAAAAGTATAACAAAGCTTAAGAGGTCGTTTGTTTGTAGGATTTTAAAAAATGAAGGATTTAGGTAAAATCATGGATTTTGTTGATGAAGAATAATGTGGGATTTTGTCATTTTAGATTTTTGTTGGATTTTAAAAAATATTTGTTTGTTTATTGGAGTTCATATTGAATTTGTGTCAATAGGATTTATTAATTATATGTTGAATTAACATTTGTATCCTTAGTGATTTGTGTTCTTGATGTTCAATATAGGAAATATTGAAAAGAGATGAGGATAGACCATTCATTTACCATAATGGATTTTAGCCTCCCACAAAATCCCAAATAAATAGGTAGGATTTTATTATCTGTAGACCCCACGGATTTTGACCTCAAAATAATCTCACATGCATGGGGCAAACATACTATAATCCAACACCACTTTAACACCAAACATGGACTTTGTGCAAAATCCCATGGATGTGGTATTTAATCCCAAATCCATGATGAAAATCCTACAAACAAACGACCTTGCTTGTGGGATTTTGAAAAATGAAGGATTATGTTGGATTTTGCTATTTTGGATTTGTGTTGGATTTTAGAAATTGCATGTTTGCTTATTGATTTTCAAAATGGAGTTTACTATATTGGATTTATGGGTTAAATGATGGGGTTTACCTTTTTATCCTTCTTCTTATCTTTAATAAAGTATTTTTGTTTTTTTTGTTAAGAACACTTTGGTCATTTCATAATTAGTGGGGTACACGAATTTTGACACCTCTCAAAATCTTACATAATGAGGTGGGATTTTATAATCCATGGGGTCCACAACTTTTGAGCAAACAAAAATCCCACATTTGTGGGCCAACAGATTTATGTCAATCTCATTTTTATCAACAAACATGGATTTGGACAATAATCCAACCCATATAGGATTTTGGGCAAAATCTCTCATCACAATCCTACAAGCAAACAACCTCTAAGTATTCTTTTATAAACTAGACTTCTCTAAACATTTCTAGTAAACAAATGTATCAATTAGTAACAAAAATGTCTGGGTGGTGTAGTTGGTTATCACGTTAGTCTCACACACTAAAGGTCCCCAGTTCGAACCTGGGCTCAGACATTAATTTTTTTCCAATTTCTTGACCTTTGGCCCCTCCTTGGTTTCCCAGAGTAATAATGTGTGTACTTTGTTTCCTTTCTTCTCATGTTGTTATAGCCACAGGTATTGCTTTTCACATTTCTGCTGTTGCAGGCCCCTTTGATGTTAATAGCATTTACTATTTTGTTCTCTCCAACTGTTGTAGTCTCAACTCAATTGCTATTGTCTCTGACTAGAATCAAAGTTGTGACATAAACTGAGAAAGAGGGAAATACATTGAAAAAGGAGTTTTCATCATGAAATATGTACATCCCAACGGGCTACACATTTGGGAAAGCAATATCATCGAACTAGGTGGCGGGAGCAAACCCAGATTAGCATTGAGCCACAACAAGATAATGATTGTCCAGACCGGGGGAATATAACATTTTATTTTGGCCGGCAGAGGAGCAAGTAAACAACACAAGGGCAAATGTTTCAATTGAACATGCTTCTGGAGCAGATGACATATGATCCCCACAGAGTACACCTTCCAGCGAACAAGAGTTCCACACATGCAGCAAGAAGCCATGCTTGCCCAGGATTAAATTTGATTCATGTCTAAGGTACTACCAGGATTGCTTGCATTCGAAAAAGTGCTGACTTCCAAGTTGAATCTGTTGAGCCTCCACCAGGTTACATAAACTGTACAAATCACGATGACTACGAAAGTTCATTGGTGTTGGAACAGCCTTCTCTTGAGCCAGTGAAGAGGTAAAAGTTGCAGAAGCCTCTCAGCCTTCAGTCTGTTCAAACCCTTCAGTCTTGTCAAAAACCTTCAGTGAGTGTATAAACTCGGCCAGCCAAAGGTGCCTCGAGTTTTGACATGGCTTCTTGGATTTCCTGGCGAAAATAAAATTATCAGCTTCATCATCCAAGGCTGCATATTATCTCATGAAACTAGAAATTTAAACCTACCTCTACCGTGTAACGGGCTGAAAAATGGATCATAAGGATTGCCTTGTTTTGAAATTTGTCCGCATGCTTAATTATCTGAAACCAATTGAGATTTAGCAGAATGAATCAAAATTCAATTCCTTGTGGATTGGCATGTGTAAAAGGACGATACAGAAGAAGCAAGCAATACCTCATACAGATGGGTGTGACCATACTCTCGAGCATGCTCCACTGTTACCCTCTCCTCAACAAAAGTGCACTGTTGTGTACGGATTGTCATAGTCAGCCCTTCTACCAGTATTATCAACTAATAATGTGAAAACTTTAAGGGGGAAAAAGATATATCTGATGCACTAGCTAGAATAGACCGTTAATTAGAAATCCTAGCTTATTTTTTACTTCAGAAGGATGGCCAACTACTGTGACTCACTCACAAAAACGATTCCAATCTGTGTCCTTGGAGAATGATAAGCAACTATTGTACAAAATATCTGAATAACGAGGGCTAGTAGCATCATACCTCCATAACGAGAATCTTTGCTTTCAGAACATCACTGTTACCCTCGTCCAAGATGAAGTCACTCATTGTGTCACCAGTAAAAGCAATTTCAGGGTGACTCGTGGTGTCTGTTATCTGTGAATAAAACAAGCACCATTTTGAGAGAGGAAATACCAATTCGAATAGCCTGTAACAATTGAAGAAATAAAATTCCAGCTTCTGAATGGAATGTTAAAAGTTTCAGTACATGATGAGATTTGCTATGGTATTTCAGACTGAAAAATATTCACTTTCCAAACATCTTTAATGTTCCTTCTGTAGTAAATTGTTTCCGTGGCATGTGTGGTGCGAGATAAAATGTAAGAGAAATGACAAACTCATATTTTGCTTTATCAGAAGATTGTTCCCCCCAGAGCAAACGAAAAGAAGAAGACTGTTCCCAACTTCCCATATTTAAAAGTGTTCCAGGAGTTCAATGTTTCTCACTCATATTGTTCAAATTAATGGTCCTCCAATCTGAGGAGAAGACTGATAATGACAAAGGATCTCACAAGAATTAGAAGAAGCTGTAGGTGAGAAAGGAAAAGTAATGTCCTTCCGTATATGTGTGTTTCCTTCATTTTAGTTACTTGATAGTTGACAGACTGCCAAGTAAAGACACAGACGAGGTAATGCTCTTTCCTAGATAAGAAACGGATTAACTATAGTATCATCCATACACATCAACAATGGCAGGGCACTAAATACTTGTACATAACACCATATAACAGTGAACACACTCAAATAGGTGCCACTTTCAGTAGTTGCTTAAGGACATACCTTTACACCTGATGATTTTAGGCTTTTTATTTCATTGCTGGATAGACCACGATACTCTTGCTTAAGTTTTTCTTTCACTTGGTAAACAACATAACCCTGAAACATTATCAAGCAAATTGCTAAACGTTCAGCTGAAACAAAAACTCTTTCACTCAAAAGTTAACTGGCTTAGTTTTGACCACTTGGCTTACCTGGCTCCTTATTCTATGGTGTGTCCTAAATGCTTTTACTTTAAGGTCCCGTCTAATGGCGATCTCTTCCCCTACAAGTAACAGTTCACAAAACTAAATTATAGAGGAAAATTCGAAAGATGGTAATTCGGAGATGATGCACTACCTATATCTAGACCAACAAGAACATGTCGCAGCTCTGATCCATCTAACTGCCGATGCACCTCAAAAAGTTGTTCAACGGTTGCTCTGATGCATGTGGGCACGATGATCGTCGGAGGCTTCATGCGGTTTAAGCCACGGGTGGCAACATACATGGGCAACCCTCCCTGAACATAAGAAAGAAATCCCCCGTTTCAAAAGTAGATAGCAAAGTAAGCTAATTGTTCACTAGGTACAACGAGACCGAGTAAAGAATTCAGCCTCCAAGTTCATCGCCATTAACGTTCAGCACACAGAAAATTGGAGAATAGAGAAGGAAAGGGCAACTGACTATGTGATCCATGTGAGCGTGGGAGATGAAGACGAAGTTCTGAGAGACTGCTCGTTGCGGGCACCGACCAATATCGAAAGCCAAATCAAGTGAAGGGAAGATTATGCAGGTTTCCAGGCCAGCAATCGACAATCCCTCAATTGGGTACCCTTCAATAGTCATCAACGGCTTCTTCTTCTCTTTCTTCTCGATGTTGTTGGGCAGCGACAACGCGAGTTCCTGAGGCTTCTCCTGTGATGAACTAGAGCTGAATTTGGTCTCTTCTTCCATAGCAACGGCTCCTAGTTTCTTCTCACGGAAGGGAAGACGGTGGGTGGTTGGGCTACCGATGGAGGTAGCGGCGCTGCTACCGCGAATTCAAGTCCTGTACTCTCAGAACTCAGAAACTAACGACGGACGTCGAGCGGCGGCCGTTCCGGCATTCTGATTTCTGTCTCCCAGTCTCAACTGCGTTTGCACCTCAATTGGGCCTCCCGTTGGCCCAAATTATTTGGAGGAGGAAGCCCTATTACGTTCTTGTGTCCTCAATCCTCATACAAAAACAGTCCATTATATCACTACAGGGAAAAGATCATTTATTCACGGGAAATCCTGTGTTTGAATGTCCGTTTCCCGTGTTTAATAGTTTTAGATACGGGAAAATTACCGTAATATATACCTCCGTGTCTAATTGTAAAGGTCACAGGAAACTTGTACCGTGACTAGTTATAACTAATCACGGTACAATTTCCCGTGAACATTTGTACTTATTAATCACGGGAAACCATGTGACTAATACTTAATTTTGCGACAAAAAAAACTCATTTAGATACGGGTTATACACCTTTCAACACTGTAGCTACCATGACAAAATCATTTCCTGTGACTAGATGCCAGTCATTAGTCACGGTCTTTAGTTAGTTCTCCAGTGTCTAGATATTAACAATTTGTCTCAGTGTATGACTAATTATCAATCACTAATCACGATATTCTGCCACAATACATAAAATTTCATATATTAATATTAATATACAATTGAAAGACCTAATCTTATAGCATGAAATGCGTTCAAATATCATTGATCACTGTTAATTAACCTTTAATTTAAAATATTAACTATTGTAGCATGAAACTCCAGCATAATGAACATCAGTTACAACTCGGGTCAGTCTGACCAAATCATCTAAAGGCATCCGAATCTTGAGTCTGTTCTTCTACAAGATATATTCTTTAATAGTTGCATGAAATATCCATAAACTCTTTAATCTTCAAGTCTCTTCTCCGTCCTTTGCTTCATTCATACACTCATCATCTTACCTCTTCTTTCACACCTAGATAGATTCATAAGCAATAAATTATATTGCAACAGGTCATAAACAAGCACAAGATTGAAGTAGTGAAGAGAAACAACAATCTGGACAGTTTAGAAAATAACATAATCACAGTTTCATCGAAGACCAAGACATCATCACACAATAGAATCTAGATCAGTCTACTTAGAAGTCTTTGCCAAACTGTACTAAAAAAGTGCAAAAGAGGGTTTGACACGCCAATACCAGTGTAATAGCAAGTTAGTTTCGAGGTAGATTTCAATAGCATGCTGACCTGACCACGTGTTCACTTTAAAGCAGAACTCTGTGAAAGGGAAGGGAAACAAATAGCTTTTCAGTCATCAAGCTAGAGCAATTTTCATATGCATCAGCTAGAGATGTTATATACCTCTCATCAGAACCTTATAACTCCAAGCTATCAGGAAAATTCATCAAACAAAAGCTTCTAATACCTGGAAGAGATTAGATGTACGCTTAATGGAAGAAGAAACACATCTATAGTGCATGAAAATTTTCAGTTTTATCCAGGACTGCTACAAATCATGAGAACCCAAAAACAAGAGCCTCACAATTCTACGAATCAAGCACATAATACATTGGCCCTTCAAAGGCATGAGCAAAGCACCAATATATATCATGCTACATGGTTCAATATGACCCTGGAATCTTGTATTTACATAAGAAACAGTGATGCCATTATCACAATAATCTGGTTCATAAGCAGCCTTGCATTCATTTTCAGTGATAGCATGACAAATTGAGCTAGTGGCAGCTTTATAAGTAATTCCCATTCATCCAGTTGGTAGCTAAATTGTCCTAGCAACTAATATGGGACAACATGTAATGAAACCCATCCAAGTTCCAAAACAAATCACCAACTATGCAGTCTAGGAAGAAATGAATAAGAGCCTCCCTGGGATGGAAACAAACCAGGCAGCAGGCCTCCATCAAATCTTTATCTAGCATGACTTCATATATTAACCATAAGTGAAAACTGATTGTGTCAAAGTAACAATTCTCCAATATAATACCAACTAAAGATCCAATCTATTATATCTATACCTCTCCTGGACTGATTGTCCTAGTGGCTTCAATTGCTTGTTCACTGAATCAATCTTCCTCCTAAGAAGATACTTATTTCCTCATGAGATCTGCCAAAACTTCCAGCTCCTGTGGAAACAAAAAGATTCACAAGGCTAAGGGTTAGAATGGCAAGGGACAAGACAGAGCCTCTCCCATGTCCTTTTCCCCAAATCCGAAATGGATTTGATGTTCGCTCATCTCATTACCACTGAGCTTTACCTAAAATTACATCTTCTCAACCATGAAACAAACAATAAGAATTGTGCAGAGACCACAGTACATAAACAGCAAGATGCTAGTACATGTCTGAGACACTGGCTTAAGCACTTGGCTTTAAGAAAAATCAGAACAGTCAGCCCCGTGCAGGAAGCATGCCCAACTGCAGATAAGCTCAAGGTTCATACGAATAAGGTCCAAATACCATAAACGCATCCATGAGCCAAAGCATGCCTAACTACTTGACATAAAGAAACCAAAGAATCTAACAATAATTCATTCAAACACAACTAAGATAGCCAATAGACTCAATCAGCTTTATAAGAAACACACAACCAGCCATACCTGAAAGTAACGAACATGAAAACCCACTCCAACAAGGGGGCGAGAAAAGCTACCCCAAATAAAGCACGATACACACGTTGATACTGTGAATATTTTAAGAATTGTTAGCATTAAGCAAGTAATACCTAGGAACATCAAATGATAGCAGAAACATTCATGAAGAGCATATTCAAGCATTCAGCAAAGGACAAAACCCTCACGTAGACCTGAAACATTAAATTTAATCAATGGGAAAACTTCAATGCGTGTGTTTGCTCAGAACCCCCAACGATCCGATGGAGAACCCTAATTTTCCAATTTAGGAATTTAACAATAAATAAAACATACAAGCCCAATTGGAGAATCAAAAGATGTTAGAAATCATTGAGGAGATCAAATCCATGTCCAATTGGAAGGAGAAAGGTTTAATTTGGAAAAAAAAACTAAAAACCCACAATTTTATTAGTTACATGCCCTCAATTCATCCAAAGCTGAAATTTCAACCCCAAATCAGCAATTAATGGACGAAATCAAGACCAAACCATCCAAATCTCTTGAAAGAGGAGGGAAAGCCAATCCTCGAGAACCCACCAAGAAGAAAGGGCCGAGAATGGAATAGGCCAAGGCGGCTGGAGGAGGGCCATTGATGCGAACGCATATGGCTGTCCAGAAGCACATCTCTCGGTATGAGTTAAAATGGGAGGCGACGCCGCAACGGCTTCCGATTGTGCGAGGCGAAGGTGGTGGGTCACCTGAAACCGGGAAGTGAGGGTTTGTATGGCTAGGTTAATTATGGGTTGAGCATCAGAGGAAAGGTAGAAAAGGAGAAGCTTGTGAGTACCTGAGAGGGCAACGAAAGGCTATTCAGGGAGGAAAATGCTAGGCCGACGGTGAGAAAGTGAGTGGCCGAGGGTGGTCGGGGGAAGAAAAGATAAGGCAAGAGAGTGTTCCTTGAGCCTTTTGTCTATGGAACAAAATAGAGTGTGGGACTGTGGGTTTGGCTAAGAAGAAACTAATGCTACTTTTGGTTTTTCTTGGTAAATAAATTGGGGGAGCGCCAAAAGTTTTACCATTGTGGAGCCAAATATTTCATGACCCAAATTTTAGAATTGGGATGGCGGGGTACAAATGCGGGAGAGCTAAATTGCTAAACTTTTGATTTTTAAAAAGAGTCCAATTTTTCAAGCATTCTTAAAATTTTTACTAGAGTTGTGAGAATTATTTGGAATGAAATATATATGTGAAGGGGTATTTTGCATTTGAATATAAACTTTTGTTTTTAGAATAATGGAGTCAAAATTTATTGCTTTGTGTTTCAAAATTCTTCTTTTAATTCTTTTTATTTTCACCCAAATTTATAAAGGTAAATTGTCACATTGTTCACAGTAATTTACCGTGATTAACAATTAATCACAGGAAAGGTAGAATAAAAAAAGGCAAATAAGTTCATGTGATTAGAACTATACAATCAAATACGGGAATTTTTCCCATGACTATTAACATACTTCTAAGTACAGGAAAATTTACCGTGAATAGGATCCCGTGACTAGTAACCAGATTTCTTGTAGTGATTGTTGGTGGTGGTGGAGCGATCATGATTAAGATGGGTCGATGATGCAGGGTTTTGGTCTGGGAGGTTTTGTAGGCAGATTCATACACTTGTTGCCATCAGTTCGTTGTGCTACATACCACTACATTATATAGGAGGGATAAATAAAGGTACAAAATTTGGTCTGGTATTTGAGTTGAGAGTATGGTTTGGTTTATGTCAATTTAATATTATCATCACTTCAAGTAAACAATAGACAAAATCTAATTATATTTTCAATTTCTACAACGGATTGGTATATTCTAATATTGAATTGGATCAATTTTCTTCGGTAGTTGTTATTATATTATTAGCTTCTGCTTGATCAAATACCAAACAAGCTCATCGAAAACCAACACTATACATCGTGGCTACTATCTAACATTGTCTACTTTACATATCAACTTTAATCCTGCACCACTGTCTACTTCCATAACAACCGCAACTTATACTACTTGCCTAATATCAGCAAAATTAGAATATGCTAACATAGCTTCAAAGTCTGCCCTACTCGAACATAATCTTGCTATATCCCATCTCACTTGAGCGATAATGCTTTCAGCTCATCCATTGTGCTCGAAACACTCTCTTGTACCTCTCCTTCCAAATTGTGGCAAGAAACCAACACCACAGGATTTTGTCTATTGAAATTTGTAGTCTGACATCTTTAATCCCTTTCTCGGTCCATCTTGTCATCTTCTCCGACACCTCTCCTTCCAAATTGTGACAAGACCGAGAACCATTCCACCTTTCTCTTTAGGTCTTATATATTTCCAGATCATAGTTGCAGAAAACTTTAGTAGAACTTTTCCCTCTCATGTTCCCTAAGAAGCAGACTCTGACATCAACCTAAACTAAAATCAGAATCTTACCCCCAACAGTTTCCTCCAAAGCCAAGACCCTACCTAATTTCCCATTAGTTCCCATATTGATCTCTCCTTCAACCTATACTTGTGAATCCATGCCACCCAAAAAGAGCCATCTTTCACCAAAATGAACGAGATCATTATTGATGAACATGCTACATTCCATAAATCCAAGTATTTCAATCCACAAACTCCCTTTTTATAGGTGAAGCCACCAGATCCCACCTAGCCTTTGCCTTGTCAGTATCTTCTCCATGCCACAAAAAATCAGAACAAATAATTTCAATATGCTTGATGACTACTTTTGGCGATAAAATGACAATCATCTTGTACTGCACAATCGAATACAGTACTGAAGAAATCAACGATAGCTTACCAACATAATACATCTTAGAGACCTTCCATGATCTCAACTTCCTAGTTAGCCTATCCACCAACAAGCTACATTCTGCACTTGATAGCTTATTGAATTGTAAACCAACCTTAAGTATTTAATTGTCAGTTTTCCTTTCCTAAATCCATACTTTGAAAGAGCAAGCTACCTAGCCTACTCGAGACACCCCCAAAGAAGACCTCACATTTCATTGGATTGCATTTTAGATCAAACATCTAATAGAATTGGTATAAGACTTTTCTCACACATTCCAAAACATAATTAGACCCCTTAGTAAAAATGAAAATGTCATTTGCAAACCACAAGTGTGCCAGACCAATTGTTTTACAATGAGGGTGATAAGATAAATACATATTCTTTGCTACCTTGTCTAATAACTGTGTCAAAACCTCCATTACAATGATGAAAAGGTAAGGAAAAATGGGATCCTCTTATCTAACACCCTTCTTAGCACCAAAACATAAAAACAAACTACATTGAACAATGATGCTAAAACTGGTTGTTTGTACACATGCCTGAATCCATCTAATAAATTGCCTAGGAATTTTCACCACATCTAAAACACATAGAAGGAAACCCCAATGAACAAAATCAAAATCTCTCATGAGATCTACCTTCATTGCACTTCTAGAAGTAATCCCATTCCTATAATTGTTGGGAACCAATTCTGGATCCATTAAGATATTATCAATCATACTCCTCTCCTTCACAAAGCATATTGATTCTTGCTTACAATGGTTGACATTACTTTCTGTAGCCTAAAAACCAAAGAATTTGAAAAGATCTTATACAATACATTTATACAAAAAATTGGTCTAAATGTAGTCATCTTTGCAGTTGCAGGGATCTTTGGACCCTAAGTAATGGTTGGCATTAATACATTTTGGAATGACACTGGTAACATCAATATCCTGGATGACCCTTGTTACCTCCCTTCCTATCACCTCCCAACTCTACCGAGAACAACTAACAGTCCACCCATTTGATGTTGCTGACTTATTGGGGGCCATGGAAAACAATAATTCCTTATTTCGAAAGACACGCTTTAACCATTCAGCCATGGATGCTTAGCAGGGATCCTCGTACATGGTGAATAACCAAATTCCAATTGAATTGAAATCTTTAGAATAAATCAATGCAATTTAGGAGGAATCAATGAAAGGAAATCAATTCAAATCTTGGATTTTTGAATTGAGAGAGATCAAGAATTCTCACTATTTCTTAGATTCATGGACCTAATTCAATTTAGTGAAATCTTTCATTCACATTTTTTTCCATCAAGAACGTTTTATAAAACTCTTGGACTCCCGAATTTGGAGTAATCTTGCACTCAACATTTGTCCTTCCTCCACTAAAAGTCTCTTAGCCAGAAGAGTCATAAGTAGCTCAACATGAGGTTAGGACAATCCTCTTTATCTTTTTGTGCCAAATTGATGCTCATAAAACTAGATAGCTTCCCTTGCAATCTCCTCTACATCTTGAATTTCCTCACCAAAATTCACACACAATTTTCCTCATCTACTTGCCATTATTATCTTGCTAACCGATGAAAATAAGAAGAACTTATATCCTCAATGCCAAGAATTTTTTTATATGGAATGTTTGGAATTAAATCTAAAAATTATCCAATCCGAAATTTGATAGAGTATCAACTTAGCATTATTATTTAGTTGAAGGTTGGTTCAATTTATTTTTACCACTACTCACTCACCCATACTTTCGATTGATTAAGGGGTCGTTTGGAAGTTGTGTATGTTAAATCGTTGTATTGTTATGAATCACTATGATATAAATGCATGCATTTATATCATAGTTGCAGCAGCTTATGGGTCTGAACTGTCCAATATTCTCCGGCGCTTCCACTTTGGGTATAAGTGTGATAAAAGTATCATTCCAGTTGTTTGGCATGTTTTTGGTGATGAAGAAGTTAGAAATCTCATCAAACAGGGTATCCCCCACGAGATTCCAGTATTTTCTGAAAAAGTGACCTGGGAAACCATCTGGACCTGGGGATTTGTTTGTTCCCAGTTGAAAAACCGCTCTACGCATCTCCTCTTTCGTGAATGTGGCATTCAGGGAGTCATTTACCTCTTGTGAAACAAGAGCGGGAAAGCCAGCAAGCAAGTCGTGGTTAAAAATTCCCCCTTTAGAAGTGAACAGGTTATGGTAGAATCCCTTAACGTAATCCTCAAGTAAACTGATGTCGTTAATCCACTCCCCTGCTTCATCCTTCAGTCTGAGAATGCGATTCCTGATTCTCCTTTTGATTGTGCTGGTGTGGAAAAAGCTTGTGTTCTGGTCACCTTCCTGTAACCACTCATTTCTGGATCTTTGTGCCCAGAATTCCCCTTCCGAATTCCACAGCAAATTCAATTCCTGGAGCAGGGTTTTCTCCTCTTCAATGTCATTTGGGTTTCTCGTTGGACCCTGGAGCTCCTGGAGCCTCAATCTGATTTCTTTTTCTCTCTTGATCGAGTTGGCTCTTTCAACTCGTGCCCATCGTTGGATAGCATCCTGGAACTTCTTCAGAATTGTGTCAAGTGTGCCTCCTTGAGACCAGATAGCCTCAATGATGCGGTTGCACTCCCCGTTCTCTCTCCATCTTTTATCAAAGCGGAAGGGGGTTTCTCTTGGCTGATTCTTGGGGTGTAGGTCGATTCTAATAGGGCAATGGTCCGAAACCATAAAGTCTTCATGGAACAACGTGGCCGAGCCGAAATAGGTTCTCCACGCCGGCGAGCATAACCCTCTGTCAAGCCTCTCTCGGATCAGATTGTTACCTTGTTGATTATTTGTCCAGGTATAAACCTGACCAGAGAATCCTAAATCCATAAGGGCATTTTGAGAGATGAAGTACTTAAACGGTGCCACATTTTCATTCCGAAGGGGGCATCTCCCCTGTTTTTCAAAATTGGAGATGGCTATTGACACGCTAAAACACAACACCTAACAATGGCCAAGTGTAACCAATGAAAGGGACTGCAGTATAGGCAAGTTTAATTATCAACCCGGGGTCTAGATCTACTGCTTACTCCGTGATTCTCTATTATCTAGCAAACTAAGTCGAGTGATTGTTGTGAAAAGTAAAGGCAACAAGAAAGCAGTAAATTGTTCGGTTTCTAAAGCAGGTAAGAGTCACTCGGGATTGAGTCCCCCTAGCCCCTTAGTTAGGTTCAATTGCAATTCCCTGGGTTGATTTACTGTTGATTAGACTGCGGAAGATCCGACAGTAGCTTGGAATCTCTTAAGCTGACCAAGCCCTCTCAGTCTAACTACCCGGCAGACGACTAGTCTTCACCGGGATAGAAAGCTGAGGCTATGAACACAGAACTCCACTACTGGTGCCAAGAACACCAGTACAAAGCAGTCAACTGGCTAACTCTCGTATAGCCAATCTCCTACTATCGAATGAAGAGGCTCTAACAACCTAATCAGATTCTATCTATCTCAGGTTGAAGCAGAAATTGAGACAAGCTGATCAGACTCAAATCAATTCATGAAACATGCGTCATTCGATTAAAATCAAGCAGTAACATCATCCCAAGTCATTACAATCAAATCCCTAACACAAGGAACTAGGGTTCTTCATACCCAAGTGAGAGAAGGGTTCTACTCCATAGAGAGAGAAGAGAAAACAAGAATCGGATTAGTCATACTCATAACGATGAGGATAATCTGCTCCGGGACGATGATTTCCACTCCTATGACGATCTCCCGGCTCGATTCGATGAAATCCAGCTCCAAGACAGCTTCTAGGATGTGTTCTTCGCACTTTCTCTCTCTAGGGCTCTGTTTTTGCTCTCAAAACACGATTCTCTCACTTTTGGCTCGAATTAGGCTTTAAAACTGACTTTCCCGAGTTGCACGGCCAGGTGCACGGCCGTGCACAACACCATTCTGGTCGTGCACCCTCAAAACGCACCGTATCAATTATTCGGCCTTCATCCACCTTGCACGGCCAGGCGCACGGCCGTGCAAGCTTCAAGCCTGCCCGTGCATGGCCTCGACATGAGGTGCACGGCCAAATGGCTCAAGTGCACAGCCGTGCAGCCTCCTGGTCTGCCCGTGCACTCCCCAAACAGCTCGCCCTTCGTCCGTTCTGCGTCCAATCGACCCCAGACTCGCTCCTAAGCCTTCATTCACGTACTAGGACCTGAAATAACACAAACAAGCACAACCTAGCGTGAAATCGGCCTAAAACACGAGAATCAACACCTCAAATGGTGTAAGTATGAGGGTAAAAACATGTGTAAATGACGGTCTATCAAACTCCCCCACACTTAACCGTTTGCTTGTCCCCAAGCAAACCAAGTCAGACACTAGGTAAGCTTACATATTTCAATCAACCAACATTGGGGACAAGTCATAAAGGCACAAAACACGTGAATCGCACTGGTTTTCAAACATCAACACATGCACAACCTCAATAACAACCTGGACAACCACCACAAAGGACATTCGAGTGCAGCAAATCGAGCAAAGGAAGAGTCTCCCTTCTGTTCACTGGCCAACCTAGACTTGATTCAACCACTCACTCAAAACAGTCAACTCATGCATCTAACTCAAGACATCAGAATAGAGACCGAGCAATCTAGGTCCTCACCGGGGTACAAGAGCATATAGAAAATGAAAATGAATCACTCACTCTCGACCAGTGGGGTCAGGACAATTTGATGCAAAGATGCGCATGCTATTTCTCTTAATACTTATCATCTCTTCACCATGATGGCAGCCTCTAAATGCTAGAGTTCACATATGGGGTGTCACCACTAACTAATCAGGAGGTCTTAGACACAGGTTCAAATGACTGGCTAGGGTCTTGGACATGGGGAAAAGGCCTTTTAGGTGGTGGAAGTATTCATAGCAAAAGGTTCCACATTTCCCAAACACACAATCACAGTCAAACAACCCGGTATTTTCTTTCTGCTATTCTGCATTACTCAATATCTTAAGAGCCCAAGAGCGAAGGAGGCATAAACATCAGCCTTTCCAAGCCAGACTGCTAAGAAACACTGCTTACTGGGCATTATTCAGATTTTTGGCAGTGGCTCTCTTTTGCTTTCAATTTTTTTTTTTTTCTTTCATTTTTCTTTTCATTTCCTAAGAGAGCCACCACTTCTGCATAAATTTCAAACACCTGCCCAACTTTTAAGCACTACCTCCAACACTCACATAGACTTTAGCAGAAACAGCAGAGAATATGTAAAAACCATTATGTGGAACCTTCTAAAAGATGCAACAATGGTGATTTTTCCATTATAGACCAAAAGAAAGGATAACACACGGCTCAAAGGGGCTGACTAGGGGATATGACACATCAGGACAGTCAGTTTTGGGCGTGGGCTAATCCTATGCCCCCATCATCTTAGCTAGTGACAACGTGAATGCTACACATCATGGAAGAGGGATCTATCGCACAAGAAAGAAACGAGCAGGCTCAAATCTCACATGGCTACCTATATGCTCTATCTCACATTCTGATACCCTGAACTAGATGCATAAACGACTGTCAAGAACAAGTAATCAGATCAAGTCACAGTTGGCAAGCAAACAGTTGAAAAACTGAACCCCTACATCGTTCTACTGCACATCTCAGTCCTCATCATAGGTTGTCCTAGTCGCAAACAAGTTGTCATGCATTAATCCGAAAACCAATCAATTCATCCATCAAAACACAGTGCCAATATGATCAAACAGCAGTACTTGGAGCCCTCAAATCGTAAGATTCGGACAGCGGACTAGGCTCCAAGCACCATCATAAATAGTCCAACCGATACAAAGCATCCCCCCACACTTAAGCACGACATTGCCCTCAATGGAGCAGAGGGAAAGATAAGGGGAACGATGTTACCGGGTAAGAACACTGCTGGGGGACTGGAAGTGGACCAGTCAGCGGGCTAGCATCAGCAAAACACACTGGGTGATAGAAACCATAGTTCCAAGTGGACAAACCGACAAAAACAAACGAAAGAAAAACAAACCTTGGTGGGGTTGCCTCCCCACAAGCGCTTCTTTACCGTCTTTTAGCTGGACGCCAGTATGGATGCTCAGGGAAGTGTAGAATCAGGTGCCTTCAAGAGCGGATCCACATCGCTCTTGAGGTACAGCTTCAACTGGTGGCCATGGACGCGACGAATGTGGCCACCTGCATTTGCCAGCTCGACTTGGCCATCCGGCAGGATGCAAGCGAGTGAATACTCGGATGGCCAAGGTGGGGGCGGGACCAGCTCATAGTGGTCTCCGGCTTTCTTTCGAGCGGGCTTAGCTGCCTGCAGTTTCGGCCGCCACTCCTCCTTGATCTGTTCTTTGGGTGACGGAGTGGTCCGGAGTGGCGGCGAAGGTGGGGGAGGCGGGTCCTGCAAAATAGGCAGCACAGGAGGATACACGACAGACTCGTGCTCCTGGTGAGATACAGCATGCAGAGGTAGCGAAGCAGGTATAGTATCAGCAACAGAAAACGTTATTCGCTCCTCGCCATCTCTCAAAACTAAGGTCCCATAATGCACATCTATGAGAGCCTTGGCGGTGGCCAGGAAAGGCCTTCCCAGTATAAGAGGCACTTCTGTGTCCTCACTGATGTCCAGGATAACAAAATCCGCAGGATATGTGAATTTGCCAACCTTAACCAGAAGGTCTTCCACTATCCCCCTAGGATGCACTACAGATCTGTCAGCTACTTGAAGGGTCATCCTAGTAGCACGGGGTTCACCTAGGCCTAGTTTCATGAACAATTTATATGGAATAACATTGATACTAGCACCTAAATCCGCCAAGGACTTCTCTACATGCAATTTATCAATAGAGCACGGGATAGTGAAACTACCTGGGTCCTTTTTCTTCTGCGGCAGCTTGTTCTGCAGAATAGCCGAGCACTCCTCGCTGAGCTCCACAGTGGCCAGCTCACTCAGCTTCTGCTTCTTCGAGAGAAGCTCTTTCAGAAACTTCGCATACTTTGGCATTTGCGATAGTGCCTCCAGGAAGGGCACTTGAACATTCAGCTTCTTAAGCATGGCCATGAAGTTTTCGAACTCTGTCTCCAGCCTGTCTTTGTGCAACCGAGTAGGGAAAGGGAGTTTAGGGACATACTCCTTCACTACTGGTTGCGGTTTAGGTGCAGGCACCTCAACCTCCTTCTCAACTTCTTGTTCAACCGCTGGAGATGCTGCAACCGGGCTTTCTCTCTCCGGTTCCCGAGCAGGGGGATCGATAGTCAGCTTGCCACTCCTGGTCATGATGGCATTGCAGCGCTCATCCGGGGTCTGCGGATGAGGGATGGTCTGCGCTGGTAGAGTACCAGGCGCCCTTTGAGCCACTGCTTGGGCCACGCTCCCCAGCTGGGTCTGGATATCCTGCAAAACAGCCTGGGTGTTCCTCTGACCAGCTTCAAGAGCCAGTAGTTTCCCCGAGGCCTTCTCCATGAACTGCTCAAAGGTGTTGAACTTCTGAGCACTAGTACTGGCGAGAGAACCCACCAAGTCCCGCAGGTCAGCCATCTTATCATTCTGCACTGGGGCAGCAAGGGCTGCACCTGGCTGCTGAAAAGGCCGCGACTGTGATTGAGCAGCCTGCCCCTGCATGGGCTGATAAAGAGACTGGTGTTGCTGCTGGAATTGCCCCTGTCTGGGCTGATATGGTGGCCTCTGGAAGCCTGGTGGTCCCTGGGGAACTGGTGGTTTGGGATTTGGCCCAGCCCAGGAGAAGTTAGGATGCTGGCGCCACCCCTCATTGTACGTGTTGCTGTAGGGGTCATTGCGCCTGGCGTTATTGATGAAGTTTACCTGCTCCTGGGGTGTGGTCGATTCCTTCATCGCCTGGCAGTCTTCCACCATATGATGGGTGCTCTCGCACCACTGGAAGAGCATCGCCTGCTGCTGTCCGGTCCCTGGAATCATCCCGGAACGATCGATAGCTGAGACCAGCTTTGATACTACCTGCACCAAATCAGATGACTGGGTGCCCACAGCATGCACACCCCGGCCTGGTGCTCTCCTCGATCTCCTGGCAGTGCCCCAATCATAACCATTCTCCGCCATCTCTTCAAAGAGTTGATTCAGCTGTGGCGGGGTTTTGGTCAGCATGTTCCCGCCACAAACCGAATCGATCAGCTGCTTGTCCTCCGGGAAGAGGGCGTGATAGAAGGTGCCCACCTTGAACGCATCGTTGAAACCATGATTGGGACACCTGAGGAAAAGGCTGTTGTACCTCTCCCATGCATCCCTGATGGTCTCATCCTGAGCAAAATGTGTGATCTGCTTTTGGAGATCAGCTGTCTTGGATGGAGGATGGTAGCGGGTGAGGAACTTGTCCGCCAGGTTGGCGAACGTGGTGATGGAGCCCGGAGGTCGAGTGTCTAGCCACTCCTTGGCCTGTCCCTCCAGAGTGAATGGGAAGTACCTCAGCTGGATGGCATCTGCCGGTACCCCATTGATCTTGATTCCATCGATGAGCTCGTGGAATCGCCTGAGATGTGATCGAGGGCACTCTCCCTCCTTACCACGGAACACTACTGAACCGCGCAGCATGGTGATCACGGAGGTGCTCACCTCAAAGTTGTTGGCTGGGACCTGAGGGTGTTGAATGGGGGACCTCATGTCCGCAGCCCTAGCGGTCCAGTAGGATCCCATGGTTTGCTCCTCGGGGATCACAGCATGGTTCTGCGGATCACCCATCTCTCCTTCTTCTTCTTCTTCGCCTAACTGCAGCTGTGTTAGCGCCTTCTCCGTAGCCAGTCGCGCCTTTAGAACCCGCTTGGAGTTCCAGCAGGTTCGTTCAAGCTCCTGGTCTAATGGTAGTAGTCCTCCCGACTGGCTACGGGTCATGCACTACCTGCACACAATCAGCAGAAGCAACCTGTGAAGGCACACAGGTGGAAGAGATAAAATGCAGTAAATAAAAGCTAGAGTAACAAATTCTCACGTTTCCCCAATAATCTAGAGGGCTCCCCGGCAACGGCGCCAAAAACTTGACACGCTAAAACACAACACCTAACAATGGCCAAGTGTAACCAATGAAAGGGACTGCAGTATAGGCAAGTTTAATTATCAACCCGGGGTCTAGATCTACTGCTTACTCCGTGATTCTCTATTATTTAGCAAACTAAGTCGAGTGATTGTTGTGAAAAGTAAAGGCAACAAGAAAGCAGTAAATTGTTCGGTTTCTAAAGCAGGTAAGAGTCACTCGGGATTGAGTCCCCCTAGCCCCTTAGTTAGGTTCAATTGCAATTCCCTGGGTTGATTTACTGTTGATTAGACTGCGGAAGATCCGACAGTAGCTTGGAATCTCTTAAGCTGACCAAGCCCTCTCAGTCTAACTACCCGGCAGACGACTAGTCTTCACCGGGATAGAAAGCTGAGGCTATGAACACAGAACTCCACTACTGGCGCCAAGAACACCAGTACAAAGCAGTCAACTGGCTAACTCTCGTATAGCCAATCTCCTACTATCGAATGAAGAGGCTCTAACAACCTAATCAGATTCTATCTATCTCAGGTTGAAGCAGAAATTGAGACAAGCTGATCAGACTCAAATCAATTCATGAAACATGCGTCATTCGATTAAAATCAAGCAGTAACATCATCCCAAGTCATTACAATCAAATCCCTAACACAAGGAACTAGGGTTCTTCATACCCAAGTGAGAGAAGGGTTCTACTCCATAGAGAGAGAAGAGAAAACAAGAATCGGATTAGTCATACTCATAACGATGAGGATAATCTGCTCCGGGACGATGATTTCCACTCCTATGACGATCTCCCGGCTCGATTCGATGAAATCCAGCTCCAAGACAGCTTCTAGGATGTGTTCTTCGCACTTTCTCTCTCTAGGGCTCTGTTTTTGCTCTCAAAACACGATTCTCTCACTTTTGGCTCGAATTAGGCTTTAAAACTGACTTTCCCGAGTTGCACGGCCAGGTGCACGGCCGTGCACAACACCATTCTGGCCGTGCACCCTCAAAACGCACCGTATCAATTATTCGGCCTTCATCCACCTTGCACGGCCAGGCGCACGGCCGTGCAAGCTTCAAGCCTGCCCGTGCATGGCCTCGACATGAGGTGCACGGCCAAATGGCTCAAGTGCACAGCCGTGCAGCCTCCTGGTCTGCCCGTGCACTCCCCAAACAGCTCGCCCTTCGTCCGTTCTGCGTCCAATCGACCCCAGACTCGCTCCCAAGCCTTCATTCACGTACTAGGACCTGAAATAACACAAACAAGCACAACCTAGCGTGAAATCGGCCTAAAACACGAGAATCAACACCTCAAACGGTGTAAGTATGAGGGTAAAAACATGTGTACGGTCTATCAGCTATATTGAGGTCTCCTACGATCAGCCATTTCTCCTCCATGGAGTTCCTTAAAAGTGAAAGGCGCTCCCAAAAGGTTCTTCTCTCCACCGGTGTGGTGGGAGAATGAACAAAGGTACAGAAAAAGGATTCCCCATCCCTACTGATACTGCAATCCACAAAAAACCGACACGAATCTAAAACAATAACATCTAGGTCATCTTTCCACCACAGAGCTAGTCCACTGCCTTCTACTGCAGGGCTGACGTACTTCGAATGCACAAACTTCATTTCCCTCCTCTTTTCTTCCATGAAGGGGTCTTCCTTTCTGGTTTCCATGAGAAAGAGTAATGAAGGGCCGAATTGCCGACAGAGTCTGCGGCAGTTGCTTCTTGTAAGGGATTGGCCGAATCCCCTACAATTCCAGCTGATGATTCTCATTTCTGGATTGGCAGCTTGAGGCTCGCCGCCGCCGCCCTCGGGGAGAAGGATTCCCCTTCCCCGGAGTAGTTCCCATTCGCTGTTATTTCTGCTATGCTTCTCCTTCTTGTGATGTGCCTTCTTCTCTGGTAAGTCTTCTGGTTATCACCTGGAGCAAATGACAGAGAATCAAAAATCACGTTAGTTGAGGCCTCCATCTGTGGGGTGGACATTGCTGGGCTATTGAGAGTTTCAGGTTTTCTTTTCTTCTCTGGCCTGGGCCTGGTGATCTGCTCCTCTTCCGTTGCTCCTTTCTCTGGGCTCGGATTAGGTTGTTGCTCTTGTGGGTTAAAAGGCTGGGCCTGCTGGGAGTTGCCTGGAAGATGGGTGGGCTCAGCTTGGGTATAGAAAGGGTTGCCCAGAGATAGTGTCTGGCCCATTTCGAAAAGGCCCATATTCTTTTCCTTAGAGATCTTTCCTTCCCCGAGGCCAAGATTCCGCTGCAGGGCCCTAGTGGTTGCTTCCATCTCCGGTTGGATGTTAGCGGCTGCTGCTCTGACCTCTCCCCTCTGAATCCACTCTGAGTTCCCTCCTGCATGTGGCAGTGCCATGGCAGTAAATCCTGGTGGGCTCGAGGAAGAGCTTTGGCCAGTATGTCCCATCATTTGCAGAAAGGAGGAGTCGCCTCGGGATCCCCGAATAAAGTTAGTCGGGTGTCCGGTGAGGGTGGGTCGGCGGGCTAGAGCTTTTTTCTCTCGGAATGACGCCGGCGGCGTATTTGCAGGTGAGTCGTGCCCAGCCTTCAGAGCTGCATTGTAAACCTCGGATGGTTCAATGCTTAGGCCTCTCCTTCTGTGATCCTCTCTTGTGGGGCAGTTGTGAATCAGATGCCCAAGTTTGCCACAGAAAAAGCAGAGGTCCATTATCCTCTCGTACTTGAATCCAACCCAGATGGAGCGCTCCCCCAGCGGGTACTCAAACCCAATTGGTAGGGGTTGATCCAGTTGAACTTCAACTTTGGCTCTGACGAACTTAAGCCAGCCTCGGAAGTCAAAGTTGGAGCGATCGATGCAGTGGAACTGGGGAAAGATGTGTTCCGCTACCGCCTGAACAGCTTCCTCATCTTTCAGCGATTGGGGGAGGTCATGCATCTGGATCCACAGGGTGACTGTTGGGATATCTTCAGATTCCGCTTTTTGTTCCCCGTCCCATTTCTTCAGGGCTATGAGGGTGTTGCTCAGATTCCATGGTCGAGCGTCCCAGATTGCATCTCTCTGCTGTTGTGATTGGAATGTGTAGACGAACAGGTTCTCTGCCTCCTTCGTTGTTTGGATGTCCCCGTAGGCTCTCCATTTGCTGATTGCTGCGTTTTTCGCCTTGTGTAGGTTGACGCTGGCATCAGTGATCCATTTGCCCAGCAGCATGGACATACCGCTACCTCTCGCCCCCACAATTGTTGGTCTCACATTTAATACCAGATGGCTCTTCTCTCCTCTCACACTCTGCATATTGTTTTCCATGGGGTTGCTGGTTGACAGGGATTGGAAGCTTGTTGATATACCTTCGCTCTCTTCGTTTGGTTTGTTGATCAGATAAAGATGATGGTTTGAGTCTCCTGAACTTGTCTTCCTTAAATAGCACCTTCCCTCCCCCACTAGTATCAGATAGTCCACCACCAAACCATTTAATGCTCTCGGATGTGTATCTTTTCCCCTGGCGTATCCATTTTTGATTGGAGGTGTCAGTTTTCCTCTTAATTGCCATATGGGGTAAGTGGTGGTGACTGTATTCATTCCTCCTTTGCTTGCCGTGGGTGCTAGCTGTATCTTCCATAAGGTAAGTTCCTTATGCACCCTGCTCAGACATAAATTCCTGACTGCCGTGTCCAGTGATTGGCTGCAGTAGAAATTAATGTGAATGATTGGTGTGATGTTTACCCAAGTCGCTATCTCAGGTGCTTCCCTTAGACATTTATTGCAGGGAGCTCTTTCCACCAGGGGTTGTTGATGCGTGTCTTCGAAGACTGACTTTTGATCTTCCTGCTTTGTGATCGCCTTCAGTGTTCCTTCTCCTCTGTTGGCCGTGACTGGTTCTTCCTCTGGTGGTTTGGGTGGTGGTAGGGAGATCTTGTAGTAAGCCTGATACTGTTTGCTCTTCCCCTTATAGGCTAGGTTAGCGGCGCTGCAGACTGAGGTCACATTAATTTCTACTGCAGCCAATCACTGGACACGGCAGTCAGGAATTTATGTCTGAGCAGGGTGCATAAGGAACTTACCTTATGGAAGATACAGCTATCTCGGGTGCTTCCCTTAGACATTTATTGCAGGGAGCTCTTTCCACCAGGGGTTGTTGATGCGTGTCTTCGAAGACTGACTTTTGATCTTCCTGCTTTGTGATCGCCTTCAGTGTTCCTTCTCCTCTGTTGGCCGTGACTGGTTCTTCCTCTGGTGGTTTGGGTGGTGGTAGGGAGATCTTGTAGTAAGCCTGATACTGTTTGCTCTTCCCCTTATAGGCTAGGTTAGCGGCGCTGCAGACTGAGGTCTCATTACTACAACTCTTTTCCTTAACTCTCTTTTGATTTTCTGAGATCTTCTGACCTTCCTTGCATAACTGCGGCGAGACTTTAATGTGTGTCTCAGTTGTTGATGCTGTGAGGAGCCTCAGGGGAGGATCATTGATGGATGTAGTGGGTATGTCTGAGAGAGACCTCCGAAGAGGATCATTGAAGGCTCCGCAAGCGGCAGCTGTAGATTGATAGTGGGAAACTCGGTGTAAACTGTGGTAATTTGAGAGCTTTTGAACAGTACAAAAAGGCATGTTGGTAAAGTTGGTTTCCTGAAAATTCAACCAAACCTGCTTAGTGAGTCAGCATTAGTTAAGTCAACCAAACCACCCCTATTTTTTTATAATAAAAAAAATTGTTTGGCAGAACCAAACCACCTTTACCTCCAAGTCTTTATGAAAAGCCCTTCTGTAAAGGGGGAAAAGCCCAAAGGCCGAGTCCACATTCTCCAGTTAAAGCCCATACGACCACAAACCCAAAATAAACAACGGGAAAAAACTACTCTTTGGCAAGCAACCCCTTTCGGCTTTCTGTAAAACCCTAGCAACCAATTTGTGCCTCGTTAAACCTTCGGATTCGCCATTTGCTTGGTTGCTGCTATCAGTCGAAGTTTATTCAAGTACCTGCTTAGCCTCCCCAGGTTCGTCAGAGCGTTTGATATTTGGTTCTTGCCGCCTTCTCGTTTCGTTCTAATCTCTGACCTACTGCTACCAATGTGTGTCCTCTACTTCCTCCTTTTTCCTGGAGTTCTCGTTGGATGTTTTAAGGTTTTGCTAGGTTGGGAAAACAGTTGACTTGTCTTACGGATTTTTCACTTTTCAATTGATTTGCTTTTGCTTTTGCTTTGTTTGTCTGTGTGTTATTCTCCAGCTTCTCATTGTATCTGAAGCTCCCATTTTGCCACGCTTTGCCATGTCGTTGCTGGAAGTGATCACAAGGGCTGCTACCAATTCCAAAGACACTGCAACTGGGTCCGAATACCCAATAATCCTTAATCCAGATGAAACTTTTTTAAATTTGAAGCCTCAGCTTGAAACTCCAAATGCTACTGTCCTTGTCAGCCCTGTATCTGGGTGGCAACCTTCCCAAACCGATACCAAAGTCATCGAGATTAGCAAGAAGTTCCACCCTAAGCTGAAGCGGAAGCTCAAGGACACCAATAGTTTCACTAAAGAAAAGTTCATCACACTGTTGAAGCCATTTCTAGAGGAAGTTAGGGAGATATTAGGGCTCTCTGTTGCTGCAGATTCGGCTAATGATGCTGATTATGCTTGTGCGTTGCTCCGGAAGATAGGGTTTTTTATGGGTCAAGATGTGGCGAGTTTGGTTCTTGAAGCAAGTCTCAAGTTTGAGATATGGGACATGGTGGAGACGTTGATTGTTAACCGGTTAGTTGGCCATTCATGTTATTCAAGCTTGGTCGAGAGCCTGATTTCCAGAAAGAGGTCTGATATTCTTTGCCTATGTATCAAATATGCCACTGATCTTGGACTGTCGGAATTGACTGGCGTTGTGAAGTATTTTCTGTGCCCTTCAAGAGAGGCTTACAATGCTATGGCAGATGTAAGGAAAGAATGGGAAAGCCAAGCTTTGACTGCCATTGACAAAGCAAGCGACATGAGCTTGTTGGACAACAAGAAGTCGAGGTTGGCTAAAGAGGCTGCAGTTCTGCTTATGCTTGCATATGATGGCTTCTCTACTTCCGAGCTCTACCTGCATTACTTGCTGGCATCTTCAAATATTGATGAGGTGATTATGTCAGCAGCGATCAGTAAGCTGAACGGTAGAGAGTTGATGTGCTTGGTAAGATATTTGGGGAAATGGTTGAAGAAGTATGAAAGGTTTCCTGAGGCTGTACCTTGTCCCAAGGCTTCTAATGCATTAGGGTTAAAAGCTTGTGCTTGGGTTCCTAAACTCGATGACATTGTCAGATGTTTTGGGCTGGTCGTGGATGAAAACTTCTCCACTTTGATACTGCACACTGAGTTTCACGAAGAGCTGAAAGCAATTAAGGAGTATGTTGGCTCTCTAGCCTCAGAAGCCCCACTCTGTAGTTCTGTAGCAACTTCCATCAGCAGATTAAGGAGTGAAGCTAAAGGTGAGCAGAGCTAGGTTCTCTTGTAATGACCTTTTTTGCATTTGAGTTAAGGTGTTGATAGTTGAGCTAAAACTAGAGAACCGAGAGTTTTCTATATTGTGGGCTCATCATATTCTCCCCTGTGACTCCAACTAGTCCAATTTTGAGTTTAAGTTTCGTCCAGGTGACCAGGTCCAATCAATAAGCGGTTCCTTTATTTGATCTGGGTAGTCTATAGTTCTTTCAGATGAAGAGTCGATATTCAATGATGAATTAGAGTAGGGGAGCACCAAAACTCAGTTTAAATTGGCATTGGATTGATATTTGGATAAAATTCGATTGAAGCAGATGTAGTTCGCTTTAAGTTTGATATTATAAATCCTCTTAGAACGACGGAAAAGTGGACCTCATCAAAATTGGATTGCGCAAATTGCACGTTTGATTAAACTTCGAACCTATTTTGCCTCAATTTTCTATGTCGTTCTATGCTGATTCCATCCGGTTCTTGATCGTCATTTTCCCTGTGTTTCTTATGACGTTCTATGCTGATTCGTTTTGGTTCTTATCCTCATTTTCCTCTATTTCTTGTCATACTCGTCTGAAGAAATGGTTCATACTCTGAACAATCAACACAGAACATGCTTCCGCTCATTTTATTGGCAAGGCAATTGGCTACGTAGTCAAGAAACGGTTGGCTACTTCTCATACATCAGTCTGCTCCATACAATGGTTTAAAACAGAGCGGGAGACAATAATGGAAGGGTTCGCTCAAGTAGACGGAGGAATTTCCCATAGCTGCAGCACCGGACCGATATCGTATATGATCTCGCGGTGGCAAGACCAAACCAGTTTAATGGCTTCTGGAGTTCCAATTCCTGCACCTCTCGGGTCCCCAGCCGGTCCAAACCTGCCATTTTCATCACATACCATGCCGTCACATTACAGCGGAAATTTCGCACGACAATGCTGAACTGAAAAACAAGGTCTTACCAGTGGTTCTGGGGAGCTCCTGTTGTTCTTGCTCGCAGCCCAGCATAAGTAGTGCCATTAACAGACTGACCAATAACTTCCTGCAGAATCCAACTCGGTTTTAGAACTCGAATAATCAAGAGCGAGTAAAGACACTAAAGTAGTCTTCTTGCCTGCAGAAACAGGGGATCGTTTGAAACTACAGCAGCTGTCAAATGTGCATGCATCCTCTCCAAAGCCTCCAAAACCATGGAGAGTTGACTTTTCTTGTACTCCGTTACCACCTAGATAGATGCCATAAGTCAAGCCGATCATTAGAATTGTTCATCTCTCCAAATAATCTTGAATCACACTAGATCATAAACGTAAGGAAATTACAGTAGCTTTCATTTTTTTGTTGTTCCTTTTTACCTGGAATGGTCCAAATATTTCTTTGGTCACAAGTTCATAGTTGCCGTGTTTCAGAATTTCATCCAGAGGGACATACACGGCTGTTGGTTTTACGGCACCATAGATGGATGGAATGGAATGATTCTCCAGTGGCTTCCCACCAAAGAGCAGCTTTGCCCCGGGTATCTTAAGCAGTTTGTTCACATGATCCAGCATTGCCTCAGTAGTAACCTGCAACAACACAAGAGAATCAATTTGAGTTATACCTCGGGAGCTGCCTTAACAAAGAGACCCAAAGAAAAAACTAGAACACCAATGAGCAGATGTTTGTGCTTACAGTCAGAACAGGGCCAACAGTTAAATCTTCCAATTTTCTCCGTTCTGCAAGCTCCTTCAATTTTGAAAGAAGTGGAGTAGCAGCCCAGTTCTGCAACATTATTCAATAGATTTGGAGAGATAAAGAAACCAAACATGTAAACAAGGTGGTGGTGGGTTTCGACCGTTCCAGGTAGAACAAGGGAAGAGGGGGAGCAAACCTCATGCATGAACAGAATGGATTGGGCAGAGCACTTCTGACCACTACATGCATAGGCATCTTGGTCACAGACCCAAGCAACATAGTCAGCCTACAACAAATTGAAAGTGGAGAGTAAATAACTTAAAGAGCTATATGATGCATAAAACGGGAGACCAAGTATTGCACATAAAATATTTCTTTCTTGGAAATACTACCTCACCAACATCAGGTCCCAAAATTTTCCAATCAAATCCAGCATCTTCCAACTTGACACGACCATTTAAATCAACAGCCAACTTCTCTGCAATTCTCGAGCTACCAGTAAACAGTGTCATCCGTGGATTTGCCTACCAAAGATGACAAAGGGCATAATACCATTTCCAATCAAACACAAGATTATACAAAAATTTGATTTAGACAGCAGAATTGCTTTGACAATAGATAACAATAAAGACGAAAAGTAAATGTTATGTAGGGATAAATTTCCAAGCAGTAGATATGGATAGTAATCTCCCAAACCCAGGGGAAGAGCATAGAGACACCAAAAAGGACAGGGTTGACAGACATATTCAATTCCTGCAAAACTAACCTCCATTAGTATCTTGTTCATAGTCTTCCCATCCGAATTAACAAAATCAACATCTTCCTCAGGCAACCCACAATAGTGAAGTAGTCTCATCATTTGTTCCATAACAATGGATACCTAGCAATAACAGGTCATATCGGCCACGATTATAACCCTATAAGGGCAGGTAAAGAAAGGGTAAAATTAACAGGTAGGAGTAGGACGTTGAGGCAAAAGCCCCCATGCCAGCAGACCTAGAAGACTATATGCCAGCTTGCTCCTATTTATGTTCATTGTGCATCCTCAGCACCATAAGCAAGCTGTGAATTGCAGATTTCTGCCTTCTCTCTGTTGTATTCAGTATATGCCAACTTGCTTGTTTAGCTAAGACAACATAAGCCAGGAATGCACTTTCAACAAATAATTTGCAATAAACTTACTGATTTATTGTCAAGAAATAACATAACAACAAAAAACTTACTTTGCTATCAACCTTAAGCAGGGGTTTGTTGCCCATATATAGTGCACCCATCAACTGAAGAACCGGAATCTCGAGTGGGAAATTAAAAGGAGTAATAATGGCAACCTGCATAAACATACAAATAAGGAAGGCTTGTGAACAACGATCCAAATTCTCTAAGCAAACAAGTAGCATGCACCAACCGACTTAGGCTATCAACTACATATACTCTTAAAGCTTCAGACGAATCAAAGAGTTCAAGCACTTGGCAAACGAGCATAGAACAATCTGTGCAGGTAGATTTTCTCCCCATATACTCCCCACACTAGCAGTATACATAAGGTTTTGCACAGCTCCAATTCAACATCGAAACGAAAAACAGAGAACCTAGGTTGTCCACATAGTAGTACTGTCTTGCTGCAGATTGTCTTTATTTGAGATGTGCACTCTCATTGACAATTTATATAGGTAATATTTCCTGACAATAGAAAGTGATATATGGGGTACTTACTGGGCCATAAGGCCATCGGAAGCCAGTACTTAGCTGTCCAAGATGATTTCCAGGCACCCCAAACGACCTTGCCAAGAATCGAACCTAGCAAATTCACAAGGTTGAAAGGGTCAAAATAAACAAAAGAGACAAGAAGTTAAATGTGCACCGATAACTAGTGAAACCACAGGAACACATAAATTTCAGAGCTTGCAAAAGCCACATTGGTATATAGAAATATGTCATGCAGGAGATTGATCAAAGAGATAAGTTTTTATTGAAGCACTAGCTAGGGCAGTCATATATTCGGTTTAACCGTTCCATACATCCAGTGTTACATTTCATCCTATTCATACAATTATATAAGTTTGCTAATCTAAAATGATGAAATTGGAAAATTCTCAAGTATAGTGGTGGTGGTCAACCTGATCACCGGAGAAATTCTCAAGAAACTTTTGTGTGACTTGAACTTCACCAAGCGCTTGCTGATAACTTTTTGGGGAAACTCTTTGTATTAACCTTGCGAAGAAATCAGAAACCTGAAAATCATTGGGGATTAAAACCATTCAAGTTTCTTGTGGTAGTCACAAGAATCATATATGAAGTTCAACTTAGACCTGATAAACTTGAGAGAATGATATCCCAAGTCCCAAATAATATGTTTACCTTTGGTAATGAAAGCATGTGCCCCGCCTTCGAGGATATGTTCCCATACAGAAGATACCTGCCCAAACCAGCAAAGCGAATTAGACATCGTCAAACAAATAACAACTTTAAGGGTAGAAACTCAAACCTCTCAGGCAACTTAAATGGATTGTGCAGCCCATGTTTAGGACAATTGGACAAGCTCTCCACAAATGGCTGCACAGACAATCCAACCAACAATCATATGAGATGTACGTGTACCGCACCTACTTCAGCAACGTACCAGAAGCTAGCAGGAGAAAAATAATACTGAATTGAGAATCAGAGACTAACCTTGATGCCTTTCTCATCTACTTCAGCAACTCTAATAAATGGTTCCCCGTTTAAAGGATCCACAATTGTGTTCCACCTAGAAGATCCTCCCCATTTCCCCTGTACTGTAGATCAGCGAATGGCAGCCACAAAACACGACTCAGCCATTTTTTTAATCTAGGTAAATCTCGGTAACTTAATCAGCATTTCTACATTGAAATGAAGGAGGGAATCCCAAAACCTACCCAGGTTTTGTACTTCAGCTGGTCGAGCACCCAATAACTCTTCAGCATCTACGGTTGCGAAGGGCAAAGAGTGAGCAAACCGCCTGCCACAAAGCCAAAGCGATCAAGCAAGACAACCCAACAAAAGATCAATAAACCCAATAACTGCACTATACTTCCACCAAAAGGAAGACAAACCCAGGTGACCAAATGATTCGCAAAAAATCGATACTAGAAAAGGGAATATGTTTTCACTGTACCTGGAATGATTGAGCGAACTTAGCCAACCCGAACCTTTCTGTGCGGCGGCTGTATCTCTCAGCAGCCTGGCGGCAACAGCAGACCTGTACATGATCTCGGATTGGCGAGTGAAAGGAACTACGGCTTTCGTAAGTTTGAGAGAGCCGTATGGGCCGTTTAGTTGCCATTCGGATTTCTGTTAGCTGTCACAACAGAAAACAAAATTGAAATGAAAACGAAACTGCCATTTCCTGGAAAACAAAATATGAAAAAACCTTGTTTAGCTGAGAATTTTGGTGAGTTCTAAAACTGAATTCTGAAAATGAAAACATGTTTAGTTGCTTCATATTGTTTTCTGATTCTTGAATACCACAATTTTGTTCATTGAGTACCATACAAACCTAGCCATGATTATAATTCGAATTAAATAGTTTTTAAACTACAAATAAACACAATACAAGTACAACATCTTATATTAATTAAGTACTAGTACAACATAAAAATTCAAATAAGTCCAGCTTGAAAGCCATCCCACAACTTGATTATTATACAACTCTAGTCATGATTATATATTTTAACACGAATCAATAGTTTAACCACTAATAATGTTTTTAATCATTATTTAATTTAAATTCATATATCTTATAATTGAGGTTAAACAATGTAGAAAAGTGAAATTTTGTAAACATATATGGGTAAACAATTTCGGTGGGTATACATAGAAAAAACAAAGTTTGGATTAAAAAAATTTACACATGGTAAATCAACTATTACTATTTGATGGGAAAATGCTAAGCCAAAACCGCCAAGCAAATTAACTAAAAAAAAAAAAGCAAAAAAATAGGATTGTGGGTAGGGATGGCAATGGGGCGGGTTTGGGGCGGGTTTGCCTAAATCATCCCCATCCCCATCTTCAAATACCCAAACCCATACCCGCCCCATACCCATGCGGGGGAATGTTTTGCAAACCCATCCCCATACCCGTGGGTTTCGGATACCCATGGGTAATACCCATCCCCGTACATCCAACATTATTATACCTAAAACTTACAAGAAAAGTTTTAATTATAACCATAAACAAACTTATTATATCACGAAGTCAACAAAACACGGTCATTTTCTAAATACGATTCAAAGAATATGATCCTAAAACATCCATTAATACATAATATAGACTATAATATTTTTTAAATTATTATGCTCTAACTCTTGATACATTTACTAAGTAATAATTAACTAACATAATTTTGTTGACAAGGGGGAAAGTGAAAGAGTGGAAGGAGAATTGAGGGAAATGAATTAGGTTTTGATTAAGGTGGTTACTTAATTGCATTTCTACTATTTATTTTCTCGAGTTATCATCATCATCATTGATAGATTACAATTTAATCCACGTATTTTTTGATATGTGAAGAAATTCTCTTGGTGGGGCGGGTATGGGTATGGGTATGGGGCGGGGGAGGCTAAAACCATACCCGCCCCATACCCATCAAACCTTTTGCGGGTTTTACCCATACCCGCCCCATACCCGGTCAAAGCGGGGATTCCCCGCGTTGACTGGGTATGGGGCGGTCGGGTACCCGCGGTCATGGGTTTGATTGCCATCCCTAATTGTGGGAAGGCAGGGAAGCCTCCCTGGCTAGCAAAACAAGAAAGGAAAAAAAAAGTAGCTGGCGGGATTCGAACAGGGGGACTCATAAGTGCACAGTGATGATTTTCCGCCAGGCAACGGGGAGAAACCCGTGTCATAGTTTCCCCAAAACGTCTTTTTATTGTTTTCCGCCAGCTACCTCATTTATGGCATTCTGGTTTTCCCAACGAAAATAGAAATTAGAAGTGAACATGTTTTTTGCTATTTGTTTCTTGATTTTTATTTTCACAACAAAAATCAGAAAACAAAATGGGAAGTGAACAGGGCAGTAGCTTTCGTAAATAAGAAGAGTGGGCGGTGGCCGGGTGGCAACAAAACCCGAACACACAGGTACCCACCCGACTTAACCCGGTCAATGCGGGTAAAATTCGTGTTAAAGGGTTTTGGGTCGAGTTTGGGTTTAAATCCGTTCACTATTCACGGGGTTGAGTTGGGTTGGGTTTAGGTAAACTCGCTCTATGGGTACCCGCCCACACCCATATATATAATTAATTTTTTAGGTATATTTAATATTTTAAACAACTAATCTTATTTATGTTTGTGGAGACAAGTCATAATATTTTCTTTCTAATTGTGTAGAATGAAGTTGATGTTATCGAGTGGGGAGTGAAGAAATTTAATTGAAGGAAGAAGCTTTCAATTAATCATGTTATTTATGGATAATTTGTGATTTGCTTCAATTTTCTTGAGTTTTCTAGATTGGTGTTGAATAATTTGTATAGTTAAATTGTGATTTGCTTGAATTTTCTAGAATGGTGTTTTATATATGGACAATTTGTATTGAGAGATTGATATTTGACTTTAATTTTGATAGAAACTTGTTATTGTAAATTTTTTAGGACAAAAATCTATGGGTACCCATGAACTCGCGGATACCCAACGGGTTGGGTTGGGTTTGAGTTTTTCAAACCCAGTGGGTTTTACCCCGGGTTTTTTTCACGGATAAACCCATGGGTTTGGGTTTGGCAAAACCCGACCCAACCCGACCCATTGCCATCCCTAGGCGGTGGTGTAGGCAGGATTTGATACCACCCTGTCCTCTTTTCATAATATAAATATATAATTAATATAATTAAAATCAATAATATTTAAATAATTTATTTATAAATAAATAAATAACCGACTAATACAATTGACGTTTGTATAAACAACTATGACGAATTTTCATATTCTCAAAGCAATGCAAAATACATTCGTTGTCTATACTTTTAAGTAAGCCTCTTTCAATCTATCCTATTAAATAATCATTAGCGAATTGATCGTCAATTCGACTTCGAAACTTGATATTAGTATAGTGCAAGCTAAAAATGTTATTTCTACACTTACACTTGCAACGGGTAGAATCAAACTAGTTTCAGAAGCAAATAAACTGACGAATATGACTTACGTACTTTTGTCTCCATCATTGTTCAAGATAATTCATCAATTACTTTCAATTAATGAAATCTTATAACATCATGATAATACTCAAGCTATTGTTGAATAATTATTATGAATGGAATAAATAAATTAAATATTTTTTTATCAATTATTAAACAAGTAATGAGCTATGATGTAGTGGCAAAATATCTTTATATTACTTATAGGTGTTGGGTACATATATATGTGGAGTATTTTTTACCAACTAAATATTACCCCTGTCCTGGGACAAAGGCAATATAGGCGGGCTCCGCATATGAGAGTTGGGGTTTGCTTTGAACGAATTGAAATTGGTCTGTAAAGAGATCACGCTCTGATGGCTATCTCTGGTCCCACAATATATATTTGCCACTTTTTGTCAATCGCTGATGGGCTGAATGGTAGTCTCGTCACACATTAGTGGACTGATAGAGTGTTCTTGTTACTAACAAAAAGATTACAAGACAAACAAACAAGAGGATTTGCATTTTATTTTTAAATTTCTATGAGCTTTTATGCATCCGTTGGTCCGATGAGTTTTTGTGTTGATAATTTTTATTCACATTTTTAAAGGATTATATGCATAATATTCTCTTCTACTTTACATTTTTTTCAAACATGCCCCTTTATTTTAAATTACATTAATTCTACTCTTCTATTGCTAAACATGGTTCAAATCTACCCCTCTGTTAGTATTTCCGTCCCATAACTGTTAAACCCAATCCAATCCAATCCAAATCGGTCAATATAATATATTGAAAATGGGAGACTAAAAGACAAATCTACTCCCCTTAGTTCCGTTTCATCGTCCCCAACTTCCCCCTCATTTACCACAGCCTAGTTATTCTGCTAACTTGAAGATTCGTTAGTATATACTAACTAATATCCAAAATGTATGAACTAATATCCAAGTATGCTAAGTATCTAGATAGAACAGACTAGTATTCAAAACATCACAAACTAGTATTCAGATAGCAGATACCAACTAATATCCATAATCAACCAACTAGTATTCAATATGGTTACTCTTATGGGTTATGTGGATACTCTTATGTGTTATCTGGATACTAATTATGTGTTGTTTGGATACTAATCTGTGTTGTCTAGATATTAGTTTGTGAATTTGGGATAATAATTGATTCATGGTGGATATCAGTTAGCAAACTTTGAATACTAGTATGTGCTCTCTAGATACATTAGTACTTGGATATTAGCTCATGTATTTTGGATATCAGTTAGTATCTGCTAACGAATCTTCAAGTTAGCAGATTAACTTTTCCTCATTTACCATCTCCGATTACCCCCAACAGGAGCAAACACGACATCAATCCCCCTACCCTACATTTCCCCCAATCCCTCCAGCAATTTTGTTTTTTCTCGGCGACTGATTGATGCGGAGACCTCCAACTCCTCCGCATCCTTGACCGCTCTCGGGACCCCAGCCCCTTCCTCTGTGTTCCTCTTATGCGGCATAGCCACGCCGATGTCGATCCTCTGAGCCTCTCTCTATCTTTCTGATTCCCGACCATTCCCTAATTCTCGGCCTTCCCTGCACCCGAACCTGTTATTTGACCTCTTATCGTAAGACTACACACCTTGGTAAATAATTGACCCCTCCCTCTGTGTCTTTCGTCAATTCCCAAAGCCTAAATTCGTCAATCATACTGTCTTAGGGATTGGGGTTGCTGGAAGGTCTACTGTTGGGAAGATGGACTTCGAGATCAACGATGACGGTGAGGTGGTGGCATCAGCACGAGAAACACAGGGGTGGGGAAAATGGGATCGGCGGAGGGGGAGGTATGCGTGGAAGAAGTTGTTCGATTTGATGGCGACCGGTTGTGGATCAGTGGATGGGAGCGCTTTTTTGGCAATGAAAGAGGGGATAAACTTGTCTTTTAGTCTCTCATATCCATGACATTTTACTAACCAATTCCGGGTGGACCAAATTTGAAGATTCTGAGACCAAAATACTAACGGAGGGGTAGGTTTGAGCAAGGTTTAATAGTATAGGGGTAGATTTGATGTAATTTAGAGTAGAGAGACATGTTTGAGAAAAATGTAAAGTAGATGGCATATTACACATATAACCCATTTTTAAATGATTTGAAGTCTTCTAAGCCACATTATCAATCCACAAGTCGATCCAATTATAAATAGGGTTAATAGTATTTTGTACCCCTTTACGATGGTAAATTAACAAACGTACCCATCAACTCAATTTTTGCACAAGGTTTACCCTTCCATCTAATTTTCTGTTAAGTAACCGTTGAATGAGCAAGAAAATAACTCATTTCCCCTTATTTACTCCTAATTTCAGTTTTAATTATTTTATTTATCTGCAACATCAATTAATTGGAAAACAATACAACACACCCCTTCCCCCTGTACACAATACATGTTACGATACGAGCCATTCGTAAGAATTTTAGGAATTTATGGGCTCATCTAGTTTGATTAATTGGTTGGTATTTTATTAGCATTTTTTATTGTTTAATTGTCTTATTAGAATTGGGGTTGCTTTTTAGTAGTTGTTTAGGAATTAGTTATCGTTTTCTTATCAGAGAAGTAGTCATGTTTTAGGTAGGAAAGGATATGTTCTACTTCTATGCATTTAAATATGTAGTTCGTCTTTCATTTAAGAATATGAGAAGATTGGAACCCAACCCTTGAGTCTTGCTTCGTTCTTCGTCTAAAGTTCTTTTCGTCCTAAAGTATATTTCTTATCATTCTGGCCCTAATTCTCTTTGTCATGAGTCTATTTCTTTAGTTTATCATTCGATTCTTGTGAGACACATTGCGTGGGAGGTTCTATCTAAAGAAACCAAGTAATAATTTGTATCAGAGTCTGGTTTTGCACAACCCGAGAATCTAGATTATCCAATTTCCTGTGCGGAGATGACACCCGACAAGGGAGACATCTACGCCAAGGAGCTCCTGATCACGCTAGCCGAGATAGAGGCGTTCTTTCAAAAGCTCTTGTCACTCGCTAGGAACGAACCGCTAGCACAACCAGCTACCTCTGCAGCAACTTCCGTCACGACGATGCTAGCTGCACCTAGTGAGGACGTGACAAAGACCAACGTGTGATATCATTCGCACTACCACATGCCGCCTCTGTCCTCATCGCACCACCGATCACATCAAATCATATTGAAACAACGTACTAGGCGACAAAGGAGATGTTTCCTCGGGGAGCTGGTTCGGATAAATTGAAGAGGCAACGCAGGATCCCTATTACTGGTGTTGCTTTGTGAAAAATCTAGAAGAAAAAGAAAAGGGTTGAGGATGTTGAGTTTGTGGTATGAAAATGGCTTTATTCATCCAGGCATGATAATAAAAGGGATACACTTGGTATCATATGTTAGCTTGATCGGAATTCATGGAGTTTATCATAAAGCTTTCTGAACAGTGCACCTCAACGTCGATTGCATGATGGATTTTTGAATTGGAGATTTCGGAGGAAGAAGAGAAAGCAATGGAGGCTGAAAGTTCTTGACCTGCCGCAAGTCTCAGCCCATATTCGCCAAGTTCGAAGGGTGATATGGGAGTTGTCTATGAATCTAATGACAACGTCGCTAAACCCACCAACAATACTCGCTCACGTTGAGACTTGCGATACCCCAGCTGATGTGGAGATCCCGATCAATGCGACCACCATCGTGTCAGATGTTGATCACAACATTGACATGGTGTGCCTAGCTGCATTGCACTCATTATTGGCCAACGCAAACGCCACCAGGGAGGTTTTCGAGCTTCAAAGGCAATTTGCAGGAGGTACGACACCTCAACCTAAATTCAAGCTAAGTATTGAACAAGGTGATAAAGTTTGTGACCCACATACCTAACTCTTCTACGGGACGTCTAATGAACTTGGGGAGTGAAAATTGGAGGATGAATGGAACGCTCCCGTTGGGGAGTGGAAATTATTGGAACTATTATTTCATGCATTGGAGGTCAAATTTCAAATGTGAGTATTATGTGCATTATTTTTCGATCCATGGGCCGACACTAGGGGATTACAAGCTGGGAAGTAGAGGCAGTGTGGGAGTGATTGGCTCGGCTCCGTTGGACAAGGAGTTCACTTCCATGGAAGCTGGTAATGACGAAAGAACCAATTGGGTTCTCGAACTCAACTAAGTATCGCAAGCATAAACAACGTCAACAAGAGGCCATTCTCGTCTACTACAAATCGCGAGGAAGCTTCTTCTACATCGATCCCAGTTAAAGCTAGTGTGGTCATCTCACCAACCTTGAGGGCAGGGTTGCGCTGAAAAGGGGAAGATTGTTATGATACTAGCCATTCGTAATAATCTAGGAATTTCTGGTCTCATCTAGTTAATTAATTAGTTGGTATTTTATTAGTATTGTTTATTGTTTAATTGTCTTACTAGGATTGGATTGCTTTGTAGTAGTTGTAGTTTAGGATTTAGTTATTGTATCCTTATTAGAAAAGTAGTCATGTTTTAGGTAGGAGAAAGAATATGTTCTATGCTTATAAATATGTACTTCATCTTTCATTTAAGAATATGAGAAGATTGGAACCTGATCACTTCAATCCGTGCAGGTTTTTGTTAGAGGTTTGCACGTATCCACAACTAGCCCATCCTAGGCCAAGTTTAACAAAGAACGACGTTGTCGTATAGTGGTAATCAAGGTCATATTATACCCGAGTCCCGGTACCCTAGCCTAGTTCCCACCTAGTTGCTAATTAGTTAATCGGTTTTTGAGGTTTTGAGTGGAGGATATGAGGAAACTCTAGTCTAAGGATTGATAAAAGCTAAAAGCATGTACTTAGGGGACTAATCCTCCCCCTAGCTTAGGGTCTCTATGCATATATAGATATCTAGGTTCGTCATATGTGGTGAGTGAGTTCTTTTCTATGGGCCTTCAACGTTATCCACACGCCACCGAGTACGCCTCCCCTAAACCCATGTTCCAGTCACCTTGATCTAGTCTATCGTATCGGCGGCACTAAGTATATGGTTCATTTCAATGGACATTATCCACCGTCCTCACCGATATTTTATCCCGGGTTTTACCGAGGAAAGCCACCTATAGTAGGGGTACGCACCTCGACCACTATAGGTCCCCATTCACACATCTAACCTAAAGTCTTCAGATGGTGCATACCTGTCTAACCCTAGAACTCCGAACCCAGTGTGGTAGCATAAAGCATGCTAAGAGGGAAGATTGGGGCTAGTTGCCCAAGCGTCCTCATTTAGGAAAGAGTGGCATTAAAATCAACTAGGCAAACACATTCATTCATTCAAACCCTAAAACAACTATATATACTAAGTAAACACTAAAACTAGGGTTTGGGATTTAGAACCCCTAGTACCTTAGAGGGCTACTCCATAAGGGAGGGAAGAAGATACATGATAGAAATAGAAAAAGACTTGAAGTTGGGGAAGATCCTCCTTGCTCCTAGCTCCTCCTTCTCCTTCTCTTCTCCTTCCTTCAGCTTCTCTCTCTCTCTCTAGAACCATAAAATTTCTCTCAAAATCAGCTCTCTTAAACTGGGGAAAGGGGACTTGTATTTATAGGCATTCTGGACTCGGGGAGATTCTCGGCCTGAGGAAAGAAGATCGCAGGCGGAATCTTTGGTCTGTAGGCCATGATCTCAAAACGCAGTCGTCGAGGCCTGAGAAAAGCGGAATATCGCGGGCAGACTTCGCGGTCGCGATCCACGAGTCATGGCCATGATCTTTCTTGCGGGAAAGATAAGCGTTGACCGTGATGCGACTAGGGAAACTCTCTGTTTCTTCAAGGCTCCCTCCGTGCGAAGTTCACGCCCTAAGCCTCCAAGATCGCGGTCGTGATCTTTAGCTTCCGGGTCGCGATCTTCAACTGGTCCTCGCGGCTTGTGTTCTCGACCGTAATATTTGGCTTCTAGGCCATGATCTTTAGCTATCTGCCCCTTCTCTACACTTGTGGCCTTGTTTTGTACCTAATTTTCACATATAGACTAATACACCCTAAAATCACATCAAAAATCAAATAGGAACGCAATAAGGATGCATTTGACGATGTTCAAGCATTTAATCATATGAATTGGTACAAAACACACTTAAATCTGTAGAGTAAATAACACCAAGTTTGGTGTTATCAAACTCCCCCACACTTAGGCGTTTGATAGACCAAACAGATGAGGTATGCATGCTAGTTCTTCTTTGCGTAGATGAGAGTATATGCGGATGAATGAACTACTACCTTCCTACCATGCAATCACAAACTCTTGTGTGAGTACCATATCTACTACCTTAGGTTGATCATAAAAAATGTGCTCCGAGGGATTCTTAGGCAACAACAATTACTAGAACTATTGGATGTGCTTTTATTCTTTTCTTTTGATGTATGAGTTGTCATTTTTTTATTGTCTCTTTTTTCCACGTTCATGCACATTGCACCGAACCTTTGCAATCTTTTTTCTTTGCATAGTAGCATCTCTCCCTCATGACCAAGAGCGGATGAAGAGTAATGGCATGAAGATCTAGAAAAGTGTGACAGAATGAACACACTTAGATCTAGAGGGTTGTCATTCCTTAAATAGGGATGGGCAAGATAGCGGGCTAAGGCACCCAAGATCGCTACCGTGATCTTTAGCCTCAAGGCCGCGATCTTTGCCCTGTTCAGGACAAATCATTTTCTCCACTTCCTCAATTCAAAATTTTCATCCAAACATTTAAGCGAACATCCAAAAGTCAGGGCTAAGTCGCATAAATCATTTTTCATGCATTTCTAAGGTGTTAACTAAACTATTATTCAAACAAGATAAATTTTACAATGCTATATAGTATTGGTTCTATAGGGTTTTGCCTTTATGGTACAACTTCAAATTGTACATTTACGTTATGGTACAACTTCAGATTGTACCTATACTTTTTGTAAAAATTCTTTTATTGTACAACTGGAACTTGTACCTTTATGTGATGGTACAACTTCAAGTTGTAAAGTTGTACTTGTACCATAACATAATGGTACAAATTGGTTTATGGTACAACCTAAACTTATACATTTAATGTTATGGTACAACTTTAAGTTGTACATTAAAGCACCAATACTATATAGCATAGTAGAAATGCTCTTCAAACAAAAGGTAAAAGGGAAAGATACGCAAACCGAAATGTTGGGTTGCCTCCCAACAAGCGCGTCTTTAAAAGTCTTTTCGCCAGACTTGACTTCTTAAGCTCAAATGGAGAGATCTCCATTCTTCACCGATGACCCTTTGTAGAATTCATACTTGTGATGAAGTCCAAGGTGAATACCACGGAGTCTCACGGAAGCCGCATCCGGTGCTTGAGATAGAAATGATCCATTTGAGAATTAAATTGAAAGTTGGTGAGGGTTAAGCTCCTTAGTAGTGATGTCATTATCCGTGAATGGCTTGTAGCATTCCCCGAACTTTTCATTTTCAAGAATAGGAGCTAAGTGGCCCTTGACAAATCGGCTTCCCTTCTTTGGATGTCTCTCTTCAAAGATGAACCATTGGAGCTTTCTTCCATGACCATTAGAAAGATGAAAAACCTTGAAAAACTCTTGGGTTTCCCTTTTGCAAGAAAACTTTTCCTTGCCCGGTTTCTTCATAGCCTTGCAAGAATCACTCACTCCTTCAACTTGATTGTCATGGGGGTCAACATGGGAGACCATATTGAACCACTCTATCTCGGGGCTTGAAGGTGGTGTGGTAGGCAGTGTAATCGGCTCACAATCCATTTTGATATCGTCCCATTTGTAATACTTGTGAACATTCGGGATTGAAGTCCTCTTGTAGCTTATTTCCTCATCACCAAAACTTTAGGTGATATTGCTTCCACTTTTATCAATGATAGTCCATGCCATGGCTAAGAATGATCTGCCTAGAATAATATATGCATCATACCCCTCCGTGTCAAGAACCACGAAGTCCACTAGATACACGAAATGAGCATACTTTACCAAGACATTCTCTATGATTCCTCTTGGCTTGGCAACGGATCTATTGGCCAACTCAATTTGCATTGAAGTAGGAATGAGTGGTCCAAGATCCAAATCATTGTATATCTGTGTAGGCATAATGTTGATGCTAGATCCCAAGTCGGCTAACGGATTCAAAAAAGTTTTATCTCCAAAGGTGCATGGAATAGTGAAGGTTCCCGGATCTCTTAGCTCGGGAGGGGAAATCTCCACAACCAATAGATGTTGAAGCAACTTCACTAACGGACACCATAGCCACTTCTTCCATTTCCTCTTTCCCGACAATATTTCTTTGAAGAATTTAGTATATTTAGGGATCTTCAACACCATGTTTAGGAAAGGGACGAATACCTTTAACTGCTTCAAGATATATTTCCATGGAGCACATTCATGATAGAGGTCGCTTTCAAATAACCGTCTAGGATAAGGGCTTTTGGTGTTGGCTCGGTTTCATGAGTCTTAGACTTTTCCTCATCTTCAACTTTGACCTTAATGGAAGGTTGAACTTCTTCCCGAGCTAACTCTTTTTCTTGAACAACCTCTTGAGGGACTTCTCTCACCCGGATCCTTGGAGTTGGTATAGGAATCTCCTTCAATGGTCGACCACTCCTTAGAGTTACCGCATGACATCCTTCTTTTGGGTTAGGCTCTGATAGACCATTTATTACACATGTTTTTACCCCTATTCTTGAGCCGTTTGAGATGTTGATTCTCGTGTTTTAAGCCGATTTCAAGCTAGGTTGTGCGCTTATGTCATATTTCAGGACCTGGCGTTGGAATCGAGGCGAAGGAACGAGTTTCGGGTCGAAAGGAGCTCGTTTGGGTCGAAGTGTGCTGGAGGACAAAAATACCCGGCCATGACCAGAAATACCCGGCCGGGTATTATTTTGAGGAGACCGGGTGTAGACACCGCTTTTTCTCCGGGGCAAAACATATTTAATTAAATAAATGTTAGTTTTTGTTTAAAGTTAGCAATGACATATTTTAAACAAACTACTAACTGAAGTCGTATTTGCAGTGTTTGAATTGGATTTTGTTTTCCATAAGCAGTGAGATTAACAATAGCAAATCTCTACGAATTAGACTTGTGTTCGATTTTGATTGTGATAGAAGTTGATCGTTTGCTTGACATATGGGATTTTGAGGTTGGATCTTGATCACTAAGTAATTAAAGTCTAAAGAAAGAAATAACAATTTCATTTAAGACAATTACAATAAAGTAACTACATAATTAGAACAATTAATAATTCCAATTTTACAATTAAGCTCAAAACTGCCCAAGTCAACCCTCAACCAAATCAGTGAACAAAGTCGAACCGATCAGAGAACAGGTCTGACCAAACCCATATCGGTCCGATCCAACCCATAACCAACACTGTAGCTTACTTGTTCCCTAAGCTGCCTTGTTCTATAAAAAGAGCCCTTTGGCTCTTAGATAAGGGGGCTGGATGGCTTCTTCTTCCTCTGGATTTTTCCTTTCCCCTTCCAAAAGCAACCAACATAAAGAAAAAAACCTCTCATCTCTCAAGCACATAAAAATACAGAACTAAAAAGTCGGACACCTTCTTCTTCATCGGCTGCTGAACTCTTTTCTTCTTCGTCTTCTTCCCCAGATATTCCCTTCCCTCTCTGGAAAAAAAAAAAATACCCAGACTTCTTTCCCCTCGTCGAACTTCCTCTTCTTCTTCTTCCTTGCACTGCCTTCCTTCTTCTCTGAACCACAACAAACAGACAGTAAGAAGACAACACCAAGATTCTCTTCTCTTATTTTTTAGCAATATACAACCCACACACACAGAAAAAGAAGCCAAAGAACTCGACAAACACATACAATGAACTCCCTCTTCCACCCCTCTCCTTTTTCTTCTTCGCCGAACCAACAACACAAAATTACAAAAGTCATAACAAAGCTAAAAAGAAGGAAGGGATCGACAAAAGCAGCAGCAAGGCCAATCCAAGGAGTTTGGAAGGAAGAGCAGAGTCATCACCAAGCAAGAAAAAGGTTGGTAATCGAAAATAATCAACCTAATAATTAATCATCATCATTCTCATTTCCCCTATACGTCCTATACTTCTACCCATATTTAAACAAGTGATTCCAAAATACAAAAACCAATTTATCCCCAAGCATGTCTCTTTCATATTCTGGCCAAAAACCAGATTTCCATTCATTTTCTGGCTTTAATAGTAGATTTGTATTATATTTACTATTTTTGGTTTATTTGCAAACGTATCATACATGACACTAGACCTCCGTGTTATCTTTGTCTTTGATTTAATTTATGCTAAAGTACCACAATCAAACTAAAATCCACTCTCTAGGCTACCAAAACAGATTCGACGAGTCAAATTAAACAAGCTATCATATCCAAATTTAGGCCAAAAGACTGGATAAAAACTAAACTTTGAGAGGGACTTTAGCATACCTCTTTTGTTTTAGAGGGCCCCCTTCTAATCTCAACCCACTTTACCAAGACCATACACACTCGTAGAGAGCATAATCTCAAACAGAAACCACCAATCAACACCAAATTCCTAACATCCAATACGCATATCATAAAAATTGTCAAGATTAAATCCACCAATCACCATAAACAAATTTCCAACCCCAACCGATATGTCAAAATACCCTAAACCTAATTGGATTTAAAACTCATTTACGATTAATCACCATTACCACAAAATTCCATATTCAAAACTCATCATGAACAACATAGATTTCCATATTTGAACCCCCTAGAATCGTCACAAAAGCCAGAATTCCCCAACGGTAGAAACCTACCCTAAATTACCCCCAAATCGACATACATCAACCATAATTCCATAAACACCCCATTACTACCTATATGTTACATCCTACGTATACAGTGCCTTTTTGTAAATTATTTCATTCTTAGTCATATTGTCTTTAATAGCTTAGAGACAGCTCTGTTTAACCATCATTTCCATATGCATAGCAACGACATCATTTCTAGCAAAAGCATATAGCAAAAATTATTAAAACCATCAAAACTTTACTAAATAAAAGGTTGTACTTAAGCTAGACAAGCAAGACTTGATTTTGTTTCAAGGGCAATCCCTCTAATCTATTCAAAATCACACGTCCATCCTCAAAACACAGTTTAGCATGCGCAATAACAATTTGTTTTAAAAAAAACTCAGATTAGTATATATTGATTTCGAATCACTAACCAAAATCAATTCTTTAGTTGAAATTTCCTTACCATCTTAAAACAAGGGATTGGAGGGATATCACCTAGTTTTGTTCTCCCCAAACCTGCAAAAGAAAGAGCAAGTTAGAATTTGTTCAAAAGGAAAAAGCGAAAGCCAAGGAAAAATCTAAAATCCATTTCACCAAAAATCCCCTTGTCCACATCGTCATCGCCGCCGGCGGAACCTTAGACTGCAGACGGCGGTTCATTTTCTTCCTTCCTCTTCTCTTTCGAATACCCCAATAGTAATTCAAATCAAAACAACTAAAGAAATGGCCATAAACTCGTCGGAAACTAGAAAAAACTAATTAAAAGGAGAAATCGAAACCTCACCAGAAGGGTTTCGTCGGTTTTCGGCGGCGTCGTCATTTTTTGTCGTCATCGGTACTCCCCTTTGTCCGTCGCCACTGTCGATTCCGTTTCTTTCTCCATGTCCAAGAAAACCCCAAAAAGAAAAAACAATCAAAACCCTAAAACCCAGAAAATGACATGCAATCCTATAAAGGAACCCTTACCAATCTCTGATTTCCGTCCTCGACGTCATCATCGTCACCGGAGGAATTAGTAGACGTCATCGTCGCTGCCGCCGGCCTTCCTCACATCCTATTCCTCTTCGGCACCAGAAAAGAATAGAGAGCTGGAACGGGAGGATTGTGAGTCATTTTCTTTTGGGAGAGGAAGGAGGAACTGAGCGAGAGAGAAGCTTCCTTTCTATGAATTCTGTTCGTTTTTCTTCGGGAGAAGAGAGGGTTAGGACTTAGGCGGCCGCTAGATGGAAAGAAGGAGATTACGGTTTTCATTTTACCCAATATCAGCTTGTATAAACTCACCTCTAAGGTGACTATTTCCCCTTAATATCCTCACATTAATTTACTTCCCTAAAAATTATTAATACATAATTTAGATGTGATCGACTCTTTAGTTTAGTGTTAGTCCAATTAATCCTAAACTAAAAAATATCTAATATTTTATCATTGTGAAATTACTAATTTTGTTATCTTATTATAGATATTTTTCTTTAACAAACTTAATACGAAATACCAAGTCAAATCATGGTCGATAGATCGTGATAGTCTTTTATGATGAGACTGCTCTCAAAATCGTCAAACATTCAATTACTACAATACAATATCAAAATACATTGCCTCTTGAAAACTCAATATTTACCTGTTCACATATAAATAGAAATGTGTTTAGGTTCTCTTTTTACCAAATCTTTCATTTAATCGAACTACGTGGACTTTGATCCCGATTAAATCGGGTACGTAGGCAACCAATAGGTTCGAGTCCAACTAACCAAAAAACCTCTTTCTTTAATTTTGAGATTTTACATCAATAGATGTATGCTCAAATTGTAATAACAAAATACTTAAATTAATCGAATACAATCATTCGCAATAAGCTACAAATAATAATACACCCAACCTTTAAAAACTTATCGATTTAGGTAGTACCCATTTGGGACGTTGTGGGGGCGTGAATACACTTCCCCACACGTAACCGTACTCCCGAACCCGAATTTCTAAAATTTCGCAGACCAAAATCCTGATTCCGACCCTTAGGTCGAGACAGGAGCAAATGGTGTTCGATCCACCACAGCTAAGGTCGATGGCGACTCCAAGAAGTTCGCAAGCGATACCCCGGTCCGGAGGGGCGGTTGCGACAGTGGCGACTCCGCCGGGGACAATTCGAGAGTCGGGCTACAACATTTAAATCGTTAAGTTTTTCTTATTTTCTTCGGTAGCTTGGGTGTTTATTATCTTATTTGTGCAACTACCTTATTGCTTATTAAATTATTTGCATCATACATAAAAGCTCTATGCCCGAGTTCTACCTTTAGAAAACACGAAAGGAGTACCGTGAGGCCTACAATAGTAGGTTGGCACGCGAAACTTTCTAACCAAGTTGAACTCAAATCCGAGGTTGATTTGAGGTATCCGACTAAGCTTGAAAGAGCAATAGTAGGGTACAACTTGGGAATAAATCCCTAGAACTCATTACCCAGCATATAGTCAGTCTAGAAGCCACCTTAAACTATCCAAAACTTATCCTGAGGCCTATCTTAAACATTGTTGTTAAACCTCGTAAAACCCTAAGTTGGCCTAAATAGGATGATGTGTTTATGATTCATGTTTGTTTATGATATAATGAATTATGCTTCATCGATTATGCATGAATGATGTGGTTAGATGTTATGCAAAAGTTTACAAAAATCATGACATTAGCATTTTTTCCGTTCATTCTCCAATCGTTCACTCTACAATCAATCAAGAAGGTAATTTTACCAACATTCATGCATTCACACAAAAAAAAAACATCTTGCATATGCATATTCATACCATTTCGCATGATTATCATATATTCATCTCATTTATCAACATGGCGGATTTAACCATAATAAATCAAGAATTCTCTAAAATTGTTCATCCACGAGGATAAAGTCAAATCCTATGTACCAGATCCAAGGTTGTGCTCATTCTAGAAGAAATTCGATGACAGCAAAAGAAGTCAACGGTACCAGATCACAAGGAATCTATCAGAAATTTCGAAGAAGTTATTCGTTCAAACATCAATAATCCACTACCTAGCTATGGAGATTAGTAGGCATACTACTAGAGAAGGCTTAATTCGAGCATCATGTAGCCCCGCACAATCAAACAAATGTCTAGATACTCTACCATATTGAAGATGTGTACAAACCTTTATATCATAATAAAGAATGATGTGTAACTCGCATTTCCACCTATTTGGAACATTGTGTGCCTACTACCAATCTTGATCTAAGACTTTGCATCAATGATTCTTTTTCAAAAATGACGAATATATCTTCCATATCTTTTAAAATCTACCTGCTTCTGTGGAAATGGGAACCTAAAAACGTATTTCATGTTTTCAAGTTGAGCCATGAGATTTTCATATTAAGCAACCATAAGCACCCCACTGGTGCTGAGTGTTTATAAACACCGTACTGGTGTCCAGGATTTGATCCACCCACTTATGTTGAGAGTAAACACATTTTGCTAGAGTTGAGAGAAAAACACCCCACTGGTGTCCACAAATTATGTGAGCTAAATAGTCAAATGGTGCAACGAGGATATGACACTAGGCTACTTGTAGAATCTTGTCACTATCCATAACCGATATAGGTCGTGTATTTCGAATTATGGCCTACAAGAAGCGTGATGCCGACATTATAATAGCCAAGTTTTGATGAAACCCTCATCGAGGCACGCATAGAATCCACATCATCTGTTGAGGCTAAAGAGAAAAATGTCTCATTAGCATCCAATGTCTACATGCATAAATCTAACCCAGGAGGAGGCATTCAAACTGACATCATGAGTATCACTTCCTCAAGAAAGGGATAGCTCGTAGCCCATACGACAAGAAAATCACTCACGTCGACAAATTTCTAACATTTTGATGCTCAAGTCAAAATGACAGCATGTATGGGGCATAACAACATTAAGTAAGTCCCACAAAAATTAAAAGGAAGAAAGAAGCCAAAATGTCAAGAAAAATCAAAACAAAGAAACAAAAAAGAAAAATTGTGGGGCTTACACATTAGATGCCCATACACGAGCGCTTGAAGCTACAATCACTCAAACTCGTCCCAAATGACTGGCTACCTTTGCGAAGAGGCAAAATAGGCGATCCCAAGTTTAATGTCGATATGGTCACAAGGGTTCAATATTGGACAAATATCTCAACCAGGATACACTCAAGCGGATCTAGCCATCAAGTTAACAAGCTTTCCAGATCAAAGAATGCTTGTCTTTCAAGCATGAGGACATAAAGCAAAGAACCCCTAATGAGAAGGGTTCATAAGATGAGAATATCAACATACGCTTAAATTACATCCCCATGATGATCCCTATTATCCAATTCTTTCTAGTAAAAGAAGAATCCCCATGATAATACGATTTGCCAATCATAACCGCCTCATAAAGGTCTTCAACATTCATCATTCCAAGAGCCAATAAGCAGTTGAAGTCTACATCACACAAACACCTCCTTTATCCATGAACCAGCTTTATACTTTGGGGGCAAGTCAGAATCCCTCAGCAGGAAACTTAGACGATGAAGGATGTGAGACTCATTTATCCATCATTCATTTGAGAAAATTCAGCTTCCCAAAACATAAATGACTCTGACGTACAAGAGTCACTTTCCAGAAAAGTTCCATAACTCACATGACGAGACCATACAGAGATTACATGGAATCTCCATGATCATCAACTTATACCTCCGACAGATTTGTCCATCAACTTGGCGACAAGAATCTTGATAGTAGCCAAAGTGTCGTATACTCGAAGCACCCATAGGAATGAGTGTGAGCGAAATTGAGCATGAGAATGAAAGTGAGGGCTTGTGAATATTCTCATGGCTTGACTTCCGAAAAGAACGAATTTTTAAACAAGGTGACAATAACCACACAAGAAATCATTTTTCTCATATTGCACACAATTCCCCCAGCAAGGCTTTGATTTCAAAAGTCAAGTTCCCATTACATCCTCTTAAATGATTTTTTTTTCAAACATTGTTTGCATTCATCTTAAGTCAAGATTGGTAAAAGTCACACTTTGTTCCAAAGAATGGAAGGCGAATAACACATTCTCGGGGGCAAGATAGTGCTACTCGGAAAGAAAGAAGAAAGTGGTTCTTCAAACCCACCAAATCATGAGTAAATGGGAAATCTCATAGATCTTGAATCATTTTTGTTCAAGATACCCTACCAATCAATCAAACTATCCGTCAACAAAGTATTTGTGTACCTCATACCTCCCGATGAGGTCAATCAAGCATGTCTAGAAAACAGACGTCAACAAGACAATACCCAGGAGATAACAAATTTGTCTAATCCAAGCACGACATGCTCACATAGCAAGAAGATCAAGCAAACTAAATGAGCACATTATCCTGTGACCAACATGCTACAAAATCCTCCCATAGAAACAACCTACCAGGCACATCCCATGAAAAGATCATATGGCTAATACATCAGCCACCCAAGAATCAATGTCCAAGGTGGTACAAAATCCTCTTACAAAAACAACCTACCAAGCACATCCCATGAAAAAATCATATGGCTAATACATCAGCCACCCAAGAATCAATGTCCAAGGTGGAGAAAACAGAAGACCAACCTTCCATCAATCCCCATAAGCGACATACCTTGTGCTCACTGAGTATATAAAAGAGGATAAACTAGATGGCAAGCGCAGTACCTCGAGATAGTGACACACACCAACGAAATAAAGTACCCATGTCGGCAGTATGCTACCCCATCGCGAGCACAACCAAGGATCAATTTTACTAAAAGGCAATGACATATTTTCCTTGTGGATGATCGATTTAAGAGAATCCATGAAAAAAAACATCAAGACCATGATGAGGGATCATACTCTTTCATACGCATACTCTTCAAGACATCATCATATGATTCTTCATACAATCAATCTTTCAAATGCACTTCAAACTAATCATACAACATCATTCATTAGATGGCTAATCTCATGAATTCATATCATTCTAAAAATTCACTTAAACTAGATTTCCATCAACATATCACATAATCCCATATCACATCATATAACATCTTGCATTTTCCCACCAATACGAAGCTTAGACAGCCTTTACCAAATCAAGTTTGACACATACCTAAGATCTAGCTAGACTCAACAAATTGATTGATTCAATACCTCATATCAAGCAGACAACTTTATGCCACTCGTCATCGAGTTAAGCTTTCAAATATCCTCTTGAACTTTTTGCCATGGCACACATTATCAAACAGGCTATACTGCCACGAGACAAAGACCAAACCAGTCTATACTGCCACAAAAATTCAAATTAGACTACATCACCACAAGAATAAAAGAAACTCAAAATCAGACTATATCACACTATTTCTCTCACATATCCTCCATAACATGACATTATCATTCATTAACATTACTCATCACATGATTGTCTAAAAAAAACTCTCATACTCATTATCACCATGCATTAAAATGTCTAGCGTGCCATATCCCGGACAACCTCAGAGCATTGCGATCAATAGATGTTTAGCATGTTTAACCCCGAACAAGTTTGATTGCATTGTCTATTAAAATGTTTAGCGTTTGATATCCCGGACAACCCCATGAGCTATGCCATCAATAAATGTTTAGCACGTCATACCCCGAACAGTTTGATTGCATTGTCTATTAAAATGTCTAGCGTGTCATATCCCGGACAACCCCATAAGCTATGCCATCAATAAATGTTTAGCCCGTCATATCCCGAACAATTTGATTGCATTGCAAGAAAATGTCTAGCATGTCATATCCCGGACAACCTTATCACATTACTATCAACAATTGTTCAGCCCGTCATACCCCGAACAACGTGATTGCATTTTTCATTCAATTTGTTCAGCCCGTCATATCCCGAACAACTTGATTGCTTTCTTATACCATCTTTTGATTTGTTTAACTAAAAACTTGAATGCATCGGCATACCCAAACAATCGACCCATCACTATTAGTGTCAAAATACGGTGTCTTAAAAAGAGCTTTGTATACCTCTCGATACCAAGAGATATACAAAGGGGGGCAACTGTAGACACCACTTTTTGTCCGAGGCAAAACATATTTAATTAAATAAATGTTAGTTTTTGTTTAAAGTTAGCAATGACATATTTTAAACAAACTACTAACTGAAGTCGTATTTGCAGTGTTTGAATTGGATTTTGTTTTCCATAAGCAGTGAGATTAACAATAGCAAATCTCTACGAATTAGACTTGTGTTCGATTTTGATTGTGATAGAAGTTGATCGTTTGCTTGACATATGGGATTTTGAGGTTGGATCTTGATCACTAAGTAATTAAAGTCTAAAGAAAGAAATAACAATTTCATTTAAGACAATTACAATAAAGTAACTACATAATTAGAACAATTAATAATTCCAATTTTACAATTAAGCTCAAAACTGCCCAAGTCAACCCTCAACCAAATCAGTGAACAAAGTCGAACCGATCAGAGAACAGGTCTGACCAAACCCATATCGGTCCGATCCAACCCATAACCAACACTGTAGCTTACTTGTTCCCTAAGCTGCCTTGTTCTATAAAAAGAGCCCTTTGGCTCTTAGATAAGGGGGCTGGATGGCTTCTTCTTCCTCTGGATTTTTCCTTTCCCCTTCCAAAAGCAACCAACAGAAAGAAAAAAACCTCTCATCTCTCAAGCACATAAAAATACAGAACTAAAAAGTCGGACACCTTCTTCTTCATCGGCCGCTGAACTCTTTTCTTCTTCGTCTTCTTCCCCAGATATTCCCTTCCCTCTCTGAAAACAAAAAATACACAGACTTCTTTCCCCTCGTCGAACTTCTTCTTCTTCTTCTTCCTTGCACTGCCTTCCTTCTTCTCTGAACCACAACAAATAGACAGTAAGAAGACAACACCAAGATTCTCTTCTCTTCTTTTTTAGCAATATACAACCCACACACACAGAAAAAGAAGCCAAAGAACTCGACAAACACATACAATGAACTCCCTCTTCCACCCCTCTCCTTTTTCTTCTTCGCCGAACCAACAACACAAAATTACAAAAGTCATAACAAAGCTAAAAAGAAGGAAGGGATCGACAAAAGCAGCAGCAAGGCCAATCCAAGGAGTTTGGAAGGAAGAGCAGAGTCATCACCAAGCAAGAAAAAGGTTGGTAATCAAAAATAATCAACCTAATAATTAATCATCATCATTCTCATTTTCCCCTATACGTCCTATACTTCTACCCATATTTAAACAAGTGATTCCAAAATACAAAAACCAATTTATCCCCAAGCATGTCTCTTTCATATTCTGGCCAAAAACCAGATTTCCATTCATTTTCTGGCTTTAATAGTAGATTTGTATTATATTTACTATTTTTGGTTTATTTGCAAACGTATCATACATGACACTAGACCTCCGTGTTATCTTTGTCTTTGATTTAATTTATGCTAAAGTACCACAATCAAACTAAAATCCACTCTCTAGGCTACCAAAACAGATTCGACGAGTCAAATTAAACAAGCTATCATATCCAAATTTAGGCCAAAAGACTGGATAAAAACTAAACTTTGAGAGGGACTTTAGCATACCTCTTTTGTTTTAGAGGGCCCCCTTCTAATCTCAACCCACTTTACCAAGACCATACACACTCGTAGAGAGCATAATCTCAAACTGAAACCACCAATCAACACCAAATTCCTAACATCCAATACGCATATCATAAAAATTGTCAAGATTAAATCCACCAATCACCATAAACAAATTTCCAACCCCAACCGACATGTCAAAATACCCTAAACCTAATTGGATTTAAAACTCATTTACGATTAATCACCATTACCACAAAATTCCATATTCAAAACTCATCATGAACAACATAGATTTCCATATTTGAACCCCCCTAGAATCATCACAAAAGCCAGAATTCCCCAACGGTAGAAACCTACCCTAAATTACCCCCAAATCGACATACATCAACCATAATTCCATAAACACCCCATTACTACCTATATGTTACATCCTACGTATACAGTGCCTTTTTTGTAAATTATTTCATTCTTAGTCATATTGTCTTTAATAGCTTAGAGACAGCTCTGTTTAACCATCATTTCCATATGCATAGCAACGACATCATTTCTAGCAAAAGCATATAGCAAAAATGATTAAAACCATCAAAACTTTACTAAATAAAAGGCTGTAATTAAGCTAGACAAGCAAGACTCGATTTTGTTACAAGGGCAATCCCTCTAATCTATTCATAATCACACGTCCATCCTCAAAACACAGTTTAGCATGCGCAATAACAATTTGTTTTAAAAAAAACTCAGATTAGTATATATTGATTGCAAATCACTAACCAAAATCAATTCTTTAGTTGAAATTTCCTTACCATCTTAAAACAAGGGATTGGAGGGATATCACCTAGTTCTGTTCTCCCCAAACCTGCAAAAGAAAGAGCAAGTTAGAATTTGTTCAAAAGGAAAAAGCGAAAGCCAAGTAAAAATCTAAAATCCATTTCACCAAAAATCCCCTTGTCCACATCGTCATCGCCGCCGGCGGAACCTTAGACTGCAGATGGCGGTTCATTTTCTTCCTTCCTGTTCTCTTTCGAAAACCCCAGTAGTAATTCAAATCAAAACAACTAAAGAAATGGCCATAAACTCGTCGGAAACTAGAAAAAAACTAATTAAAAGGATAAATCGAAACCTCACCAGAAGGGTTTCGTCGATTGCCGGCGGCGGCGTCATTTTTTGTCGTCATCGGTGCTCCCCTTTGTCCGTCGCCACTGTCGATTCCGTTTCTTTCTCCATGTCCAAGAAAACTCCAAAAAGAAAAAACAATCAGAACCCTAAAACCCCGAAAATGACATGCAATCCTACAAAGGAACCCTTACCAATCTCTGATTCCCGTCCCCGACGTCATCATCGTCACCGGAGGAATTAGTAGACGTCATCGTCGCTGCCGCCGGCCTTCCTCACATCCTATTCCTTTTCAGCACCAGAAAAGAATAGAGAGCTGGAACGGGAGGATTGTGAGTAGTTTTCTTTTGGGAGAGGAAGGAGGAAGTGAGCGAGAGAGAAGCTTCCTTTCTATGTATTCTGTTCGTTTTTCTTCGGGAGAAGAGAGGGTTAGGACTTAGGCGGCCGCTAGATGGAAAGAAGGAGATTACGGTTTTCATTTTACCCAATATCAGCTTGTATAAACTCACCCCTAAGGTGACTATTTCCCCTTAATATCCTCACATTAATTTACTTCCCTAAAAATTATTAATACATAATTTAGATGTGATCGACTCTTTAGTTTAGTGTTAGTCCAATTAATCCTATACTAAAAAATATCTAATATTTTATCATGGTGAAATTACTAATTTTGTTATCTTATTATAGATATTTTTCTTTAACAAACTTAATACGAAATACCAAGTCAAATCATGGTCGATAGATCGTGATAGTCTTTTATGATGAGACTGCTCTCAAAATCGTCAAACATTCAATTACTACAATACAATATCAAAATACATTGCCTCTTGAAAACTCAATATTTACTTGTTCACATATCAATAGAAATGTGTTTAGGTTCTCTTTTTACCAAATCTTTCATTTAATCGAAGTACATGGACTTTGATCCCGATTAAATCGGGTACGTAGGCAACCAATAGGTTCGAGTCCAACTAACCAAAAAACCTCTTTCTTTAATTTTGAGATTTTACATCAATAGATGTATGCTCAAATTGTAATAACAAAATACTTAAATTAATCGAATACAATCATTCGCAATAAGCTACAAATAATAATACACCCAACCTTTAAAAACTTATCGATTTAGGTAGCACCCATTTGGGACGTTGTGGGGGCGTGAATACACTTCCCCACACGTAACCGTACTCCCGAACCCGAATTTCTAAAATTTCGCAGACCAAAATCCTGATTCTGACCCTAAGGTCGAGACCAGAGCAAATGGTGTTCGATCCACCACAGCTAAGGTCGATGGCGACTCCAAGAAGTTCGCAAGAGATACCCCGGTCCGGAGGGGCGGTTGCGACACCGGGGAAAAGAGGTTTTCTGCGTGTGAGAAACAGGAGGGGTCCCGGTCGTGAAGCATAAATCCCCGGTCGGGGATTATTGGAGCAGACCGGGGATTTTCCCCTGGCATGAAACGCGCGTTTCAATTATACCTGGTCGAGACCCAAAATACCCGACCGGGTATTTCGACCGGGTATCGCGACAGGCAACCTTTTAAAGGAAAAGAAGGCTAATAATCAAGGGTTCCGAGTTTTAGAGAGACAGAGCGATTCCTAGAGAGAGGAAGCGATGAACCAGAGTTCCCAAGTGCCATAGCTTGATCTTCATCACCATTGGAGCCCGGCTTGAGCTTGGAGAAGTGCCGATTGACGACCAGGAGCAGAAACTCATCCTTCACAATATGATTTCCGCATCTGAATTTGCTTTTGCTTCTCTCTCCATGGAGTAGTTTCCCCATTCATCTGGGTATGGAGAACCCTAGATTTGTATGTTAGGTCTGATTGTATGAACCCAAGTACAGATTTTATGATTTGATTATATTCGATTGAGGCTTGAATGATTGAATGACTTGAATCCTGATCAAATTCCTGTTGTTTCTGCTTTAACCTAGAATGAGAACATCTGCCTAGGTTGATAGAGCATCCTTAATTGAAGATAGTGAATTGGCGACTTTAGTCGAGGAGCCAATTTGCTATTCTGTACCGAATTCAATTCGGTAGTGGAGGTTTGGTTCGTTAGGGCCTCAATCTGTTTACTCCGGTGGAGGTTAGTCGCCCGCTGGAGACTCGGATTGAGAGGGTCTGGAGACCTTTAGTCGAGACTTCAGACTGTTTAAGAACCTTCCGCAGTATAACTTTCATGAAAACTGAACTTGGTAAATTGCAATCCGGCTTAACTGCAGTCTAGGGGGAACCATATCCGGGTGACCTCTCTCGACTTGAAAACAACCGTTTAACTTGCTTTGTTTGTTTGTTAATTTGGACTTGCACTAAAGTTTCACTGCTAGATAATAAGAATTCACTGAGTAGCCATCAAATCCAGGACTCGTGTTGACATTAAAACCCAAACCCGCTATACTACGCTTTAGGAAGTGGTTACACTTTGCCAATTTCTAGAGTGACAGTAGGAGTGAGTCAGGCTCGATATTGCCCGGTAGAGCTCCTTATGGTCTCAATGAGATAGTCTGAGCCAACGAACTTAGTCGGGCTTCAAGATTTTGAAGTGAAGCTTGTTTATTTCTTTACCCCGCTTCCAAACTCGAGAATTTGGTTCTGGTGTTTTCAATGAACTTATTAATATCTTCGAACTTCTTGTTAGAATGTGTGACAAATTGTCCCACCAAGTCTTCAAGCTTAGCAAGTCGACCATCGGAGGGTTGGCTTTGTTCTTGAAATGTCCCTTGGTATGTTGGTTGACTCGGTCTCGGGTATGTATTTGCATTGGAGCTTGAGATTGGAACCCCGAAGGTTTCCTTTACGTCGGAGAAAACCAAAGAAAGTTTAGGTGATTTCTCCATCCCGAATTACAAGTCGAGCTATTATGGTTGTTTCCTCGGGATCGACCTCCAACAAATTTGGCTTGCTCGAATTGAATAGAGGCCTCAATCATCGACTTGCATTCTTCAATGGTTTGACTCGAGTCACCACACCAATCACACTTCATAAGTTTGCTTCCCATTGCCTTTCTTTGATAATGCAACTTGATCGATCTTCTTGGAAAGTTCTTGAATATGGGCCGATAGAGATGATGGTTCTTCGATCTTCAATAAACTTCCCTTTGATATGCTCTTTGCAAGTGACTTAGTATTTCTTAAAAAAAATTATTTTTTTTATAAAATGATTAAATCTTGACTACTTTATTTTACTATTAGACTTTATATGAATTTGAGAATTATGAAATTGGTAAGTGTATAATATAAAATATATAAGTGTTTTATCACGAGTTTAGAAGAATTAAGCCACGATTTTCATAATTTTTACACAATTATACGTGGGCTATACACTAAAAATTTTATGAACGATTTATATGCAATATTTTTCTTTTTTGGTAAAGGTGAAATCATTCATTAATTAAAAGAACCAGGAGAAAGGAAAAAGGAAAGGATACAGTCCACAATGGCTCAACAAGAACCAGCCAAAGCAGCCGCTAGGGAGACAAAAACAGCAAAAAGAACAAGAACAAGAACACCAAAACACTGAAAGCAAAAACAGATCAAAACAAAACAAAAAGGAGCCGAAGAAGCAGAAGCAACAAAGCCACGGGAGCATCACTAAGTCATCAGCAACAGCAACAGCAAACGCAACAGCTCCCCCAAAATACAACAAAAACGCCAAATGCCAAACGCCAACAGCAGCGTCATCGACAACACAACAGCAGCAGCAGCAGCCGAACATCAGCACATAAGCAAACAGCAAAACCAGAAAGGCAAATGAGGATAGACCAGAAACACCACTGGGCACTAGAAGATCATTGTGGCGGTTCCTGCATGACTCTAGGAACTAGCTGCTCTTTCACCTTCCTCATCCAATCCTCCGCAATGACTCTGTCAACCTTCCCATTCGCGCACAACCAGTCTGCCATAGCACGAGCGATTCGAAGGCAGACCACATTCACTGAATCCTCCTTGTCTCGAAATATCCTACCATTCCTTTCCAACCAGAGTCGCCAACACAGGGCGTGCACAAACACCCTGGAACACCACTCTCGAGGACAACCAGGCTCCTTTTGCTGCCACCTACCGATTAGAACAGATATATCCCCATCACGATTAATAGGAAGCATCACAAAACGCCTCATTACTTGCCACACCATACGCGAGAACCTGCAACCCAAGAAAAGATGATCCGCATTCTCTTCCTCTTCGTAGCAAAGGGTACACCGGTTTGGGAGCATCCATCCTCGCTTCTTTAGCATGTCTTGAGTTAGAATCTTCTTGTGGAACACTAACCAAACAAACACACAGACTTTGAACGGCACAGGCTGCTTCCAAACAAAGTTAGCAGGGAACACAATTCCACTGCTGTATTGTTCACCAAACAGCGAGTCATACATGGACTTTACTCTGAATCCGGTGCTCGGGGACGGCTCCCAAGTTATTCTTGATGGACCTGCAGAGAACAAAGTGGAAGGGATAGTTTGAAGAAAATTTAAAAGAGCAGATCTCTCACCCTCAGCCCCACCTCTAAGATTATAGTTTAAATGTATATCCCAAGAAAGATTTCTCTCCCCAATATGCAAGACATCAGCAATACGACAGCACGGCGAGGCACAAGCAGCGACGATCCTTGGAAAGACTTTGGCAAGAGGGGGTTGACCTTTTATCCACACGTCGTACCAGAAGGAAGTCCAAGCCCCACTACCAGGATCCACCCAAGCTAATTTCCAAAAATCCTTCGAGAGTTTCTGAATTTGAGACCACGGGCTGCAACCCATCGATCCACTAGTCTCACCCGTGCTCCATTCCGATGCTTTATGAGGGAACTTAATGCCGATCAGCTCCCTCCACCATTCCTCGCTTTCATAAGCAAATCTCCACAGCCATTTCGCTAACAAGGCTTTGTTACGCGTCCTCAAATCAACAATTCCCAAACCACCGACTTTCTTAGGCCTTTTACAAGTCTCCCAAGACACCAAATGCATCTTTTTCTCTTGGCTCCCACCTGTCCAGATGAACTCTTTCTGAATTCTCTCAACCTTCTCAATTATGCAAGCTGGTGCACTAAAAAGCGAGCACTGATAAAGCGGTTGGCTTGCTAAGACTGCATTACACAACGTTATTCTACCGCCTAAAGATAGATATTTACCCTGCCACCCTTCTAACTTCTTCTGCATCTTCAGAAGAATTGGTTCCCAAATAGCTGTGGATGTAGGCTTAGCACCTAAGGGCAGCCCCAGATACACCGTGTGAAGATAGCTCCAATCACATCCAAGAATTCCAACCAGTCTTTCAATGTTATCCACCTCACCAACCGGATACAACTTACTCTTATCAAGGTTGATCTTGAGGCCTGTGATGGATTGAAAGCATAAGAGGGCAGCCATAACATTAAACACTTCTTCTTCCGAGGCATTGCAGAAAACAATAGCATCATCAGCATACAACAAATGAGACACCTGCCCTCTCATGTTCATTTCGTCAAGATGGAACCCAGTGATGAGACCCTCTGGTTATTCATATATATTTTCTCATAACTATAAGTATGTTTGAAAAACCCGGAATCCTGACTCCGTCCGTCCACAATTCTGTCCTTCGTAACGTTCTCAACGACAGGATGAACGACCTGCAATATCTCGAGCAGGCACCTACTATTGTCTCGGAGCTACATTCCCAATGTCTCAATTTAGATAATTCTCTAGTGGGGCTAAATTCCAGCCTCGAATCGAGTCTTCTCGGTTACACCTCCTTCTCCGATCGGGTTCACGTCCTGATCACTGATACCGCTGCCGAGCTCACTGCTCTCGATTCGTCGACGGCCGTTTCTTTTGTAGGTGGACGAGCGAAAGAGCAGGCATTGGCAGAGGAGCTTCCGGCGCTGGCAAAGGAGGTTGCCAGAGTGAAGATAGTTCGAGATTATGCTGGTGAGTTGCCAAAATCTTGTTTGCTTCTATTATTTGGGAATGTTAAATTTACCAATTGTTGGAACTTCACCTATTCGATTGTTCCGAATTGGTAGCGATTAGTGTTTTAGAGACGGTGAGCGCCTATGATGATCTATTGTCTCATTCTATGCTTAGCTCCTTCACCAATGTTTAGAGGGCGCCAAATATTCAATCAGCTTCTTTTAAGGCCCAAATGTATTCCTGGATGAATAGCTTGCTTGGAACCAATTTTTCGAAAGTATATCTCGATTGGAGTAGTTTGTTTACTTTCTCAGTTAAGGGTTTCTGTGGGTGCGCTTTCTTTGTAATGTACTAATACCAGACATCAGAATGCATGATGAGATTAACTCATCTGATACCAATGTTTGGCATTCGAGTTTAAGAATAATATAGGACTGGGGCAGTTATGTATTCTTTGTGCGTAAAGTTCATGGTCATGCTACTATTTGTTAATTGATTTAAATTTAATTTCTTGCCCTAGGAAAATACATTAGTTCTTGAATTAGGCGTGGTGTGGATACATCACCCGTGGGTTATGTTCTTCATGGCACCTACTGAGTTGTTCATTTAGGCTGAAAACATGGTAAAGATCATTACCTATACCAATAAAGTGGCATGCATCAGCTGTTCTGTTTTGACAGCTGATGTTGATGCAGCTCCCATCTGCCGTTTAATTTCCAAGTTCTTACTTTAGGATTTGATTTGTGTTCACTCTTAGCGGTACCTTTTCGACATTGGCTAAGGTTTTGAAACAGAGAGGGTGTGGTGCTTCTGCTTGTATAAGCCAGAGTTCAATTTTGCTCTCGTCTACAAGATTACCAGGGACTATGTTGACACTATGGATGAATTGTTACAACCTCTTGTTGATAAAGCTAGACTAGTGGCCGGGGTATAGTTGAAGAGAAGAATGGATTTCGGCTATGGTAACTTCTTTGTCTACGTACTTGGCACAAGAGGTCTTTCCTGTGTATATTGGGCAAATGGAAGAAGAGCATGTTAGTGGTGTTCAGTCTCAGGCTAGAATATCCTGGCTGCATCTGGACGACCTGATGATTTCTTTTGATCAACGGGTTCTCTCTCTGGCAACACATTCTGGTGTATTGATTTCCATTTAGGAAGACAGGAACCTCGAGAAATTCTCATCTCTATATGTTTTCTGTGATCGGCCGGATTGGCTTGATTTGTGGGCAGAAATAGAGTTCAGTGACACACTTGAGAAGTTAAAAAGCCGAAGCAGATGATGAGCGGAAATGGAAAGCGAAAGGTTGCAAACTCGGATAATGCTGCTCACTATATTGAGTCTGTTCTTAAAGAATGGTGTGAGGAAGTTTTGTTTCTCGAGATGAGCTTTGATCAAATTGATCCTTTTCTTAATGATAACAGTGGGGCGAGGGGTCCATTCAATATGTCCACGGGCGGGGTTTTTGAATTTGAGATAAAAGAGCTGGAGAGATATTCAGGAAGGAGTGCGTTGAGAAGATATCAACAGTTGTTTTGAGGGGATTTGAGGCTAGCTGTCAAGAATACCTGAAAAACAAAAGGCAATGGAAGGAGAAGAGTGAAGACGGCTGGATGGTGTCAAGATATTTAGTTGGTGCTCTAGATTATTTACAGACAAAGATGGCAGTCACGGAGGAAAATCTGAATCGTATAGATTTTGTCAGTGTGTGGAGAAGTTTAGCTTCTGGGATTGATCATGCACTCTTTAATGGCATTTTTATGAGCAGTGTAAAGTTCTATGATAGTGGTGTTGAAAGTCTTAGCAACGACTTGGAGGTCCTCTTTGGGGCATTTAGGGCTTGGTGTCTAAGAACACAAGGATTTTCCCCCAAATCAAGTGAGGGCTTGAAGTTGTTGAAGATGAGGAGGAAGCAGCATAATTTGGGATTAACCGGAGATGATAATTGGATGAAAGAGAACGGAGTCAGGCACATGACTGTTAGTGAGGCAAAGAAGATGTTAAAAAGTAGGATGTTTGGAAGTTTGGCAAATTCAGAACTTTACACTTCCAAGACCCCGTAGCAGTTTGCAGCATCCAGAAAAGTAGTTTAGGTTTGAGAATTTCATACTTGAAATTATTCTTTGTTGTAAATGATTAGGTGGACGTTTGTTAACTCAAAACACTTATGTTTTCTCAAACTGAAATTGACAGAAAAAAGAGCAGAATAGTTCCAGTTACCCTTTATCGAGGGAGAGTTTAGTGAAGTGCCTGTTGGTTGTCATAGCCTCCTTGGAAATTGGCGTGTTTGAGCTTTTGCTTTCACATTCAATGCTAATGCATAGTCGCCTATATCATCCAGTGACTATGTTAGGTCACTGAATAGGTTGGAAATTTCCGGCCGTGATAGCCAAAAGGGAGGTACTGAAGTGAAAGTGATTGGGGTCTGGAATCTGGATGTCTGGTTCAGAGGGCTTTTCTCAAGCTCAGATTCTGAAGGCTCTCTGTCTCATTATGACGAATGGTCGGTTTTTCTCGTTGCCTTTACTATCAGCTGTCCCCTTCATTGGAAGGACCACGAACATGGGAGTGCATCATGTTTCAGTTTCAATATTTGGTTCCTGAGCTTCTGCTTCAGTTTCAACAGTTGGTTGGGTACTCTTTCGCTTTGCACAATTGGAAGAGGGTTGCCAGCAGAAAAGTCGGCAAAGTGAAGTTGATTGAGCAGAGAGCAAAATGCTACCACTCGCCGGTCACTCTGGTTGCACAATAATGGTTTTACTTTTGACACAAGTTGTTTTGTACTGTTGTCATTTTGCTGCGATGATAGTGAAGGATGGGTACGCCCATTTTACCAGGACTGTTGGCAGGCAGTGTAGTGTTGGGGGGTGGTCCTGATGGAAATGCTTGAAACTGAAAGCTTTGTTTTGAGGGAACACATGCTGCAGGGAAAGGAACACTAGCAGGTAGCAGCCTGACATTTTCTGGCGCTATCACCTCGACGATTCCTACAGAGCAACTGTGAAATGCTTTGATGTACTAAGCTCTTCGCCTTTGTGCAGCTCAGTACTTGCCTATTTGGTACTAGTAGAACATTTAAACAAATTCGTAGTTGGCTTATGATCATATGTGAAGAAATCAACACTCAGATCAGATACTCTAAAAGGACGGTATATCACGCTGAAAGGCTTCAATTAATGTTCTCGACGTGTAAAATACAACGAACCTCTTTGCTACTCAACCACTATACTCGAGATCAGCCTTACTTCCTCGCCAAAAGAACGTCTTACATTTTAACGTTTATTTTATGCAAATGCTATAACCAAAGGCCTCGCTACTCACTACTGGTTGCATTCCAAAACAAGATACGTAGTTACATGATATAGTTTGTTCCTACAAGAGTTGGTTCCTGAATGCAACGAACATCTTTGGAGAGAAAAGCAACACACAGGCCAAAACTGAACCGAACAACAACTTGATGGCATATCTGAAAGGGTCATAGTTGTCTATCTCTCCAGCGCTGCCACTCGAGGCTGCAATGGCTTTGGCCGATGGTAAGGCTTCGACAACAGCATCAGCCAGATCTGTGATGAAAGACGAGGTGCACCCTAAAGCGGGTACGCGGCCCCAGCTCTCAATCCCAGATTCAAGGGCCAGTTCTCTGTATTCCATGTCGATCTCTTCAAGAGTTTCTATATGCTCGCTCACAAAGCTGGCATAAAGTGGACAAATCCATTAGTTTGAATAAATGATTTCATATTTAAGTTGCTGTTGTTCACAATTCTTGCCAGCAAAAATAAAAGCGATATTTGATCGCATTACCTGACAGGGACAGCCAAGAGGCTTTTCACCCCTTTTTTGCCGAGCTCCACAAGAACCTCGTCGGTATAAGGCTTCAGCCACTGGACTGGTCCAACTCGGCTCTGAATATAGTAAAAGAACAAAGTTACCTGCTTTTACTGTGTTATGAAACAGCACATAGGTCATTGGTAGAACTGAATCAGTCATAAAGCTCAAAAGTAAGGTAACTTGTGCAGTACAGAATGGCCAAACAAACCTGGTAAGCAAGGGTATGATCATTGTAAACTCCCCTAGCCTTCAACTCTTGCATAATCAAGTAAATGCAATCCTCCATCTGATCTTTGTATGGATCTCCTGCTACCTCCACATAACTCACTGGCACCCCATGAGCACTGAAGAATATCATCACCTATATATAAAGAACGAAAGTTCAATTTTTCAGACCTGAGTCACTTGAAATTAAGACTGGCCATTTGGAAGTTGAAACCCTCAAAACTCACCTCATCAGGCTTGGAAAATGTCTGCAACTCTTTCTCTATCAAGTCAGCCATAGATTTTACATAACCTTGTCGTTTATACCATGACTCAATGACGGAAACAGGCAATCTTGAGAGATAAGCATCCTTGCTGCATAAATGATCAAATAAATAAAGCTTTACACGTTTTGCAGGCAAAATGAAGACCAAGGATTTGACCAAGATGGAAACCTGAACGTATTCTCAAGAATACGAAGGCTAGAACCAGTTGTAGATATGGAGAACTGTGGATACAGTGGCAGCACAACAAGCCTTGTTATCCTGTCCTTCTTTATCTGTAAAGCAGAACTTCAATCAATCAGTTCAAGAGTAGCGCACAGAAGCTTCTCAGTGAAAAAAATAAAATAAAAAACAAGGCATAACTGCAACCTGCTGAATTGCCTCCTCTGTAAAAGGGTACCAGTACCGCATTCCAACATAGACATTTACACTCACATCCTTTGCTTGCAAGGCATCCTTGATAGCATGAGCCTGGAAAACCGAAAAATAGTTTCTGAGAATGAAAAAAGAGAGAATTTGATTCTATAGTGGATACCAAAAGAACAGAAGTTTCACCTGCTCATCAGTTATTTTACGCAAAGGTGAGCCACCACCGATGGCAGCATACCCTTTGCTCTTAGGAGCACGGAGAACAGAAATTAACTGTGCCAATGGCTTCTGAAGAAACTGGAATGGCCTAGGTAAGCGGATAATATCCTGTAGTACGAAATCGAAGTAGAGTTAAATGCTAATCATAAACCAGAAGCACGAAGTCCCCAAACAAGCAATGAGAAAGAAGGGGGTTGGCCATACTGGATCAGCAAACAGATTGAACAGGAATGGCTGAACATCCTGAAGCGTTTCTGGGCCTCCAAGGTTTAGAAGCAGCAGACCGATTTTCTCTTCAGCGGTTTGCGATTGACTCTGGAATGAAGAAGTCCGATCGAAAGGGCAGATTCCTGCGGAAGGAGCAGCAAATGAGTGGGCTACAACATTTCTCCTCCTACCTCGAGATCCAGAGTCAATTGGAGCTGCTTTCTCAATAGGGCTTGCAGTTAACACTAGAGAAGTCTGAGCAGATAGACTCTCCAGGAAAGACACCGATGTAACTGACCCAACCTTCGAACTCGAGCTGTAAACGAAAGAAATTGGATTTCAATTGCAATTTACGTAATGAAATTCTTACACATTGAAGAGAGTTATAATAGGGTAAAATCCTTCTTCACGAGGAAGGAAAAAAAACCCCCAAAAACCTGCAACAAAGCGATCAAACACTGGCAAAAAGCGCAAATGATCCAACGGAGCTATGACTCAGCCTCGGTCCAGTACGATATAAAACAACTTCGATCTACTCAAAGGAAAAAGTTCATCGACCGACAAAGAGAAGGAACCGGTAGAAGACGAAATTCGAAGGAGCAAGGAAAAACCTCGAGAGTTTATGAGAGGCGATGGTAAGTCTCGTTTGGGGAAGCCCGGCCGCAATTGACGCCGCTTCCATGATCTTTGGAAGTAATCAAGCGTGGGTGGAAGAACGGAGGAGAATAGGCTGCGAGAAGGAGATTCAGTCACGAGTTAGGTCGACGGGAACGGCGTTGGTTATGGCCAGGAAGGAGGCTTGAGTCCGGACTACCAAGCGACGATCAGCGTCTGCCGGCGGGTGGCAATTTGCCAATTTTGGTATCAAAGGTACTTTGCGATCAAAGGAGGTTGTTAGTTGGGGTGTTCAAATGGTTTCGTGGTAATAACCAAACCAATTAAACCTAAATTTCATTAATTATAGAATAAAATGTCTTAATCAAATTATCTAAATTAATACGAAAACCAAATTAACCAAATCAAAGTTTAATTGGTTTGTTAATCGGATTAACCAAATAACATAACATTACATGAAAACAAATATAAATTATCATTTTATATAAGTAATAATAATAAGACTAACCATCCATAATTATCATTATCATTCGAGTTAATAGATCATTCATCATCTCTGCATCTAATATAGGTAGCTTACAACAAAACTCTTAACATAAATACATACGAATACCCCTCGTTAGGAAGTTAAAGCTCTCCTACAAAACACTTAAACTATACATAGTTTGAGGTGACTGTCATGGTATTGTACGTAATCCTAAAGTCTAGTAGATGTCCAAAATGTTTTGGTTTAGTAAATATAGGCAGGCTCATTTAATTTTTGATCCATAATGTTTTTGTTTGTTATGCACATGGAAATAAAATAGGGAATCACGAAAGTTTGGTTTGGTTGGTTGCATTGAAGTATAAATAATTTTGTATATAGGTGTATCATTAATTGGTTAATTGGTTTTATTGGTTAGCAGTGTTGAAACCAAACCAAATAAGCTAAATTATTTACCAAACCAATTATCCAAATTAACCAAATCAAGTTAACCAAATGCTATCGATTAATATGGTTACCACGATAACCAATCCGTTTGAACACCCCGACTTGCTTGACGGGCACAAAGGAAGAAGAAGTGGAACTTCTTTTTACCATTCAACCCCTTCCTGGTAAATGAATAATTAACTTTAAATACTAAAACTGTAAAAATAATTAACTCAATTAAATTAGTTTATATAGGATTTAAAACAAGGGATTGTTTGGATTGGAATGTCAATGCCCTACTATGAAATGTGATCTGAGTTGGGTTGTGGATGCTAATACACATTTGTATGATTTGAATGTGAATGTGATTACTGAAAATTTAACTTATGAGGCAAAAGGACAGTGCTACCTAATTACTTAATGGCCTCTCCATTATGGGGGTTATGAGTGGAATTAAGATCCATGATTTGCATTGATATTGATGGATAGGATATAGAATAACAACATAATTAGTGTTGTTATACTAACACCGAGATTAGTATTTTAATGTAAAATACTTCAAATTATTAGATTACTTAAAATGTCATTATGGATAAGAATTTGAATTACGGTCAAAATTCTCATTTAAGCATTTTGGGACTCTCTCATCAGTACTGATTTCCTTCCGACCTTATATTGACGACGCTGCTCTTATGCACCACTGGCCTTACTCCTTGCCCTCCTGCCATTTAGTGATGGCAATTTCTAATCTGACTCACGCTATCGACCTGCCCCAACTTGTTTGGCGTGGGTATTACTCGACCCATAGTAGCGTGTCAAGGGGCATGGGTACTACTTGACTTGCCCCGCCCTGTACTTGACATGTCCTATCATGAATTTCATCAATATAATCATACTTAATATAAGGTGGCATCTTCAATGCACCCCCTTCATAACCGTCATTTTAAACATGCGATTCATGTCAAAATGATGTCAATCATCACTTATGATGTGATGAACAATAAATCACACGAATTTGCACAAAAACCACTAATTCTACAATTTGAAGGATTTAGAGTTTAGAGATTTAAGATTAGGGTTAGGGTTTATAATTTGGGGTTTAGGGATAGAATTCAAAATTGGAGGTCTAGGCTTAGGGTAATCCGTTAATTAGTTGTGATCATATGTTATATCATCGTATTACACTAATTCTACAAATTAAAATTCAAAATCCGACACCTTAAGACTAATTTTTGAGTTGGGTGCATTGAATGGTCTCATTTTTGTGAGTGCACCGAAGTAGTCACCCTTAATATAATCATACTTTCATCCCAAATAAAGTTTAGAACTTAAACTTTCAACAATTTATACTAAATTAATCCTCTTACTATATTTAATATTTATTTATGAAGTGTTTTCTTTTCGTCTTCTTGTGAAAGAATTAAATATCGGTGTTCTTTTCTTCAAATGACATATAAGGATGGATCGACTTACGTCGCCCCATACCTGTGCGGGTATTATTTGACCTGACCCGCATTTAGTACAGGACAAGTATGAGTATTGAGACACTTGTCATGCCTGCCTCATTGTCATTCCTACCGCCATTGCACATTTGCCTTCTCTCTTCATAGTAGTGTTTGATTTCATCGATGAACTCGCTATATCCGATAACACTGCATTCCAATCGTCGAAATTGGTTGTGGTCTCTTCATGTCAGCGCCATCATCATTCTTTGCTCATCATTCCTTCCATTTTTCTGTCATCGTTGCAATTTCCGACAAGGTCACCTCTCTAGATTACATTATAGTAAAAAATCGGCTCTCTTTCCACTTCTCACGAGCTAATCCCACATCTTTCATGTATGCGTTATGCCATTATTCAATATCCAATGACGGAAAATTGACTATGCTATCCACTTTCAATGGCCTAAACCAACAACTTTCAAGTATGTGTTCTGCTACCATTCTTGATCCACTTTGCATTTTTACTATTTTTGTTATGCACTTTGATATATCTTTCCTTAGATTTTTCTGGTATTGTACTTAATTTGTCTAGTTTAGGAGATGAGTTTTGTTGTTTGCATTTGTTTTGTGATCTCTTGTATGCATTATTTTGTTTGTGATATGCTTTAGAACTTTTGTGGTTTGCATTTGTTTAGAGTTTCTGGCATGCATTGTGATTATTATGGTATGCATTCTCTTGTTTGTGTTATTTTTTAAGGATATATGTGGCTTGCTTTATGGTATTTATGATTTGCATTAGCAGGTTTTTGGTCTGCATTAGCATTTTCTAGTTTTTATTAGGAGGTTTCTAGTGTGCTTTAAGGTATCGTTTGCTTGTGAGATTTGGGTGATGGATTTGGAACCCAATTCCCAAGCATCATGGAATTGACACAAATCCATTATTAGCTTAGGGGCACAAATTCGTGGGGCCCACGCATATAGACCTTTTTTAATATCCAAATTTGTGAACCCCACGGATTTGCAAATCCCACGTTTCATTTGAGATTTGATAATGGAAGGCAAAAATGTGAGACAAATCTATCATAAATCAATGATAAAATCAACTAAACAAACTGACTCTTCCAAATCCATCATAAATCTAAAGGTTCTTAAAACTGAAAACCCTCATTTTCAAATCCACAAGCAAATGATTAGAAATTTTTTGTGGTCTCTTTGTTGAATTTGTGGTGTGTTTCGTGAGTTTTTTTTTTTGTCAATTTTATGACACTTTTAGTTTGCATTAGTAGATTATGGTCTACATTATGATATTTTTTGTTTGAATTATTAGGTTTCTAGTATACTTTAGAAATACTTGTATGTTTTGTTGAATATGTGGTGTCCTTTAGGAGTTTTTGTGGTCTATTTTGGTTTGTAGCATGACGTTTTTTGTCGGCTTTCTCTTGTTTTTAATGTGCTGAAGGATTTATTTGTTTGCTTTATGATGTTTCTGATTTGAATTCTAATATTTTTTATTTGCATTAGGAGGTGTCTATTTTTCATTCTAGTTGTCCTATAATACATTGTTTACTTACTTTCTGGCTTGCAGTTTGTCTTGCAAACATGTCGCCTAGGAAGAAATGCAAAATAAAGGAAAAGGGGGGAAAAAGGTTCCCAACAAACATGCCACCTCTTTTCCTACCTTGCTCGAAGCTTTCTTTCTCTATGCTTGAAGAAGAACCCTTCACTCTGTCTCTAGAACTCCCTCTTTCAAATTAACTCACTCTCCTTTATATAGCTCTCGAGTTCACATATCGTGGTCTTTCTTCAAGCCTGTGAAGTCGGTAGTGAAACCGTGATCTCGGCGCAAAACGTGCCATTTCACTAACATACTTACGGGTTGCTTGTTGGCTTCACGGTTTAGAGATCGGGATCCTTGTAACGCTTGCGAACTATGTGAAAACTCATAGAAGTGTGCATATTTCACGGTTTACGCTTCGACTTCACGGTCTGTCGCCCGTGATAATAGCTTCCAAACTGTGATCCTCTCACTTTAATTTGTCCATTTTGCTCCCTTTGCGCCTCTTTTTCCGACTTTCAATCTCGGTGCCAAAATTACGTATGATGGTCTAAAATATGACCTAACACGAGCAAACCTAGCATAAAATAGCTCAATGGACGGTGCAAACGAAGACAAACAGTGCAAGGTAAGGGGTATAAAAGTGTGTAATCTATCCTAAATCAATAGTAATATAAAACTATTCCAAGCCTATGCTCTCAATCCTCTAAATCTCGTCTCTTCTATCCCTAAGGTCATCGATCAATCTCCCCTATTATGCCCCAATTTCTTCGTTGAATCCCTAATCTACAATTATGTTCTTCCTCTCTAATTCTTATCTTCTAATTCTTATCTCTTATCATTGGAAATCATGTTTCCAACAAAGGGACTATCAGCTTTGGCATTTGGTACAAAAGAAGAAGAATGTCTAATGGAATATACTAACAGTGACTATGTCGGGATGCATATGATAAAAAAGGCATAAGTGGTTATGTTTTCTTTCTGAAACACCGTGGTACACATGAACATGTTGTAGACATAATGACTAAACCTTTGAAGTTAGAAGTTTTTCAATTGACGAGGAGCAGGTTGAGAGTATGTGATGTTGCAGAGACTATTTTGCAAATTGAAGCTAGGTGTAAGTCAACTGAAGATTGGCAGTTGATTTCAGTTCATGGGAGGATATGTTCGAGATAAATCTTTGGTGCACCAGGAATCTTTGTTGCACAAGGATTGGAGTCGACAATGTGCCTAAAACTAGTTCAATTAACATATGTTTGCTTTTAGCCGTTATGGTGTTGTCCTAAGAATGTACGTCTGAGTCCTTTAAGTTTTAAACAGTTGCATTTGAGTTATGCTCTCAACTCAAGTAGGGAGTCAAGTTGATGATTTTTTCCAGAATACCACTAAATTAAAAAAATATATACCATTTCTGAAAAATTTTAAAAATACCACACTTTTTCGAAAATCGCATGGGGAGGGTGCGGTTTTAGACGAAAACCACATTGGGGCATGGAATATTTCAGAAATGGGTGATATTTTTAGAATTTTTTTTATTTAGGCAAAATACACTTGTATAGCCAAAACTTTGACGACTTTGCCAAATATAGCCACTTTTGACGAAATACCAAATATAGCCATTTCCGTCCAATTCTTTGACGGTGTGACTTACGGTGCTGACTGGATTAACGGATAATCCGATATGGTGATTTTCGTCCGGTAAGTATTTTCCACGTGGAATAAAAAAAAAGGATAAGGCGAACCGATCAGCATCCCCCTCTCTCTTCCTTTTCATTTTTCCTTTCCTCCACACTCGAAAGCTTCTTCCCTTCAAACCCTGCTCCCCCGACGAAGACAACGAACAGCGGAGGCGAAGTCCAGAACGGCGGCGGTGTTCACCGACGACGAGCGCCCCTTTTCCAATCGATTCCGGCAACGACAACCAAAACCCCTTTCCTCCTCATACCAGATTTCCTCCCACCCACTCATCCCATACCCACACCTCAAACTTCGTCATCCGAGTCGGCGGCGATGCTTCCAGGTGGTTAATAAAGGGTCGGCGAGCATTCCGGCGACGCGATTGAACTCTGGTGAGCTCAAATCGACCATCGAAACCAAAGAATCCGAATTTCACTTCGACAGAAAAAAACCCTAATCCTCAGGAAGCTTTTGGGAATCTCGCGCGGTTGATTTCCTGGGCTTCTTCCTTTCATTCGACGGTAAGTATTTCTCTGGTTTCCCACCCTTTCCTCTTTCCTCTTTAAAGCGGTGTTGTAAAGGTGTGTTGCTGCCTTCGTTTTATAGATCGCAGCGGGCAATAAAGGCAGGAAAGTGACACAACAAAGGCATCTCGGGACCACTGGTTGTCTGCTTTCTCGAGTTTGCCCTTGAAATCGAAGGTAAGCAGCTCAAAATTCTGGGTACAATCGTCATTGGTTTGGAAAACCCTAGGATAGAATAATGTTTATTAGGTGGTTCTGCCTTTGTTGTTTAGTGAATTAAAAACTAATTAAACTAGGTTAGTGACTTAATTGTGATTAGAGGATTAATTAATTATGGGGTTTACTTACCAAAGTGTTGGTGTGCCTTGTACAGATGGTGAGTTCATGGGAAGAGCATGATCCAAATCAGGCAGCCAATTCGGGTGACTACTTTTCAGCAAATGAAGGTGAAGCTGCCCATTCTGTAGCTCGACAAATTCACCATGTGTATGACTCAGACGATGCGGACACCTCCGACGATGAATACCATGAAGCAAGGAACAACCTTCGAGCCTACGCTGAGATGAGAAAAAGAAAGGTGAAGACAAGGGTTGTTGGTCATGAGGAGGAGGTGGAACAGTTGGATGAGTTTGACGAGGTGGATTCTAAAGAGGGGGAATCAGAAGATGAGGTAGAAGAAGGAGGAGGTTTAGAGAATGACAATGTAGTAGAGGGAGGTGAAGCTTCTCAAAATCAGCAAGCACCTCCAACTGAGCAAGCACGTAGGGAGACATTTGCCCATTCGAGCTATAGACTGTCTGAGGAGTCTGACCACGTGCGAGGCAAATTATCCGACGAGGCGAGTGCTGATATATTCGACTCTGCACCACACTATGATCCTGAGTGTGACCACAAGAATTTCCAGTTCGTTGCTCGTATGAAGTTCGAAGATCCGGAGCAGTTCAAGAGTGCTGTAGTGCTGCATTTCGTAGCAGCTGGGGCATGTTTGAGGTGGGTTAGGGTTAACCCTTCGAGGTTAGAAGTCAAGTGTAAGGACAAGAACTGCAAATGGCGAGTTTATGGAAGCTGGTTTAGGAAGAAGCAATCATTCATGGTGAGGAAGGTGGGGCTGCCACACTCATGTTCGAGGCAGCTCAGGGTTAATCAAGTGACTGCCAAGTGGATTGCCAAAGATATGCTGGATAGGTTCAGGATCAATCTTGAATGGGCACCAGATCAAATCATGGCTGAGGTGAAGTTGAAGCATAACATTGATGTGAAGAGAAGGAGTTTTTACAGGGCTAAGGTGGCAGCCATTAAACTCCTTAGTGGATCGTTGAAGGATGAGTACAAGAAGGTACGGTCATACTTGGGTGAGCTAAAGAAACGAGACCGGGATGGGAGGTTTGTTCTAGAAGTTGAGCCACATCCTACTCAAGAAAAGGTCTTCTTCCAGAGAATGTTTATCGGGTTCTCTAACATACGAGATGGTTTTCTCTTAGCCTCTCGCCCAATGTTCGGACTAGACGGTTGTTTCTTGAAGGGTGAGGTGAAGGGCATGCTACTTAATGCGGTGGGGAAGGATGGCAATAACCAGATGTACCCAATCGCCTGGGCAGTAGTAGAGGGAGAGAACACCAACTCATGGAGGTGGTTGGTTAACATCTTGTCCCAGGAATTAGGACTAACAGATGGAAGGGGTTGGACAGTTATCTCAGACCAACAAAAGGTTGGTTTTTGTTGCTAGTTTTTGTTAAATTTTGCTATTTTGATGCTTCTATTTTTATGCTTTGTGATGCTGCTACTGTGTTTTATGAGTTTGATAACTATGCTGCTGTAATGTGCTAATTTATGATTCTGGAACTGGAAGAAATTTGCTTCTACTTGACTACTTCTGCTTGTTTTTTAATCATATATCTGCTGTTTTGTTAACTTGCTTCTGCTCGACTACTTCTACTTGTTTTTAAAGGTTTTTCTGCTGTTTTGTTAACTACTTTTGCTCGAGTACTTCTGCTGGTTTTTGAAAGCAATTTATGATGTTTTCTTAACTGCTTTTGCTGCTTTTGTAGGATTTAGTTGATGCTATACACGAGTTGTTGCCAGAGGCTGAGCACTGAAAGTGTGCACACCACGTTTATGCAAACTGGAAAGCAAAGAACAAAACAGATCGGGTCCGTAAGCTCTTTTGGAAGGCTGTTTATGCTTGTAACGATGTGGATTGGAAGAAAGCAACAAATGAAATGGAGGCAATAGAAGGTACTGAGTTTGGTTCTACTCCTTTCAAAGATTTCATGGATGCTGAACCTGGAACATTCTGTCGAGCTTTCATGTCGACTGTATCTAAGTGTGATTCCGTTGAAAGCAATATCTGTGAGACTTGGAACGGAACAATTGTGAAGTTTGGGGGGATGAGGTTAATCGACATGCTAGAGGGGATTAGGTTGTACATGATGGATCGGTTCGTTATCAAGCACACTATGTTGATGGATACCCGTGATTTGTTATGCTCTAGAATTAGGAAGAGGGTAGAGAAGGAGAAGGAATGGTTGAGACTGTGCATTGCTAGGCAGACCTTGGATGCCAAATGTGAGGTCAAAATGGGTGATTCGGGTTACATTGTTGACCTCAATGACAAGAGTTGTACCTGTGGATATTGGAAGTTGAGTGGCATGCCTTGCTGCCATGCGGTCTCACAATATCCCACTTGAGATTAAAAGTGGATGATTATGTTCATCCTTGTTATCATACTCACCATGTGGTTGAAGGCTACAAGGTCGGCATTCCTTGCTTAGATGGCAGGCAAGCTTGGCCGGATGGGGTGGGACTTCCAGTACACCCTCCCAAGCAAAGGGCCATGCCGGGCAGGCCTAAGAAGAACCGAAGAAAGGCTGCACACGAGTTAGAAACTCGACCACAAAGGAATGGAGTTGGAGAAGAGGTAACTAGAAGGGGCAGTGTAATACATTGTTCAAAGTGTGGTGGTGAGGGGCATAATGCTAGGGGATGCAAGGCTTCCGCTACTGACTGTCAGGTTAGTGCAATTGTCATTATCCCATTTTGTTGACTTTTGGTAATGGTATACTAACATGGAAACTCTGATTTTCCTTGTAGGCCTATACAAGAGCTCGAAACACAACTCCAGTAGCTACGGAGAGGCCTACTGCTACTGCAGCAACTGGAATTAATATTGCAGCCCCTACTGCAGATGGTGGGAACACCAATACCGACCCTACTACAAGGAGGAAGAGATTCGGCCATTGTTCGAAGTGTGGTAGTGTCACACATAACGCGCGAACTTGCCCTCTCAACCAAGGTGCCGGAGTCCAAGTAAGTATAATATGCTTTTGATAACTCATAATGTAGGATGTTAATTGAACAGATCTGAAATGCAATAACTTGTCCATTGTCACCATGTAGGATATTAGATTGAACGTTGGTGACTGAAGGACGATTGAAAGAGAGATGCGAGTTGCAACAAGTGGGGTGGGAGTGTATGTAAATGAGGCTACTGGAAAAACTTATGTGAGGGTAAGTATTAGGATGAATGTTAATTCCTGTTAGCATGAATGCTTGACTTTATTTTACTGGATTCTTAATGGTTTGTTACTTGTGATAGCTTGCCGGAGCACGAGGGCGTCCTGTTGGTGGTACTCAGCCCACTGAGGTAGACATGCAAGGAAGCCAGCCCCCTACAACGCAACCTTAGACTACCAAACTTACCATGGGTCACTTTTTTTTTAATATGTCGGTTATAATGACCTTCGTGGAGGATTTTTTGGGTATGTGACTCATGTTTACAGCCGCCATTGGAACATTATGTTAGGAACGGATGTTAGGGTTTAAAGACTTATGTAATTCAGGTGAAATGATGTTAGCTAATGGATGTTATGCATTATGTAATTCAGGTGAACTTATGTTATTTATTAGATGTAAAGACTTGTGCAATTCAGATGAAATCTAAGGTCTAGCACACTATGCTTATTATGGTGCTACCCTATAATGTCATTTGCATAGTAACAAACAGAAACAAACCAAAAACAACCCATCTTTTGCGTACTAACAGACTGTAAACATTAGAATTTAGGTCTCTTGTTTAACCATTGAAATACAAACTGCCCCATAATGCTACAAAACAACTCAAACATGAAAGATCGCCTATTAATACATACCCCAACGGTTCATTAACATGACCACAAGTAACAAAGCATTCAACAGAACAACAACAATGAACATTTGCTGAATTACAATAACATCTTGGTTAACCCTCCTCAACTCTTCCTCTATAATTTTTCTCTCCTTCTTCCTCCTCTCTGCCTTAGCCTCAGCCAACCTTAAACTCTCTTGAAGCCTCAATATTTCTCTCCTTGCATCCACTTCATCCACTGCCCCTTCCACCCACATAAAGAATTTGCAATTTTTACTTGGCTAAATTACATGTTTGGTCACTCAAATTATACAAAATTTTCACATTTGCCACCCGAATTACTTTTCTTTCTGATTCAGCACTAACTTTACGAATCGTTTCACCATTAGTCACCGGCCGTTACACTCCGTTAAATTTGTCCTACGTGGCAGTCAACTATAAAGTTTGACCGTTAACTAGTGACGTGGAAATTAAAAAAAAAATTAAAAAATTCCACCTCATCAATCTACTTATTTAATTATGAAGAAATTGCAGAGGGTCGGGCATTGAGGGATTCGACGCCTATAGCGTCTCCTCCACCTGAATCCCTATTGATTGGAACCTTGTTGGGAGGATTAAGTGGCATCGGAAAGATGAACGAAGGGTTGACATCGGAAAGATGAACGAATGGCAGGTGAAGACTAATCAAGAGAAGGAAAGCGACGACGACAGATATATCCGGCGGTGGAGCTGTTGATGCAACGGTGACGGTATTTTCGACGGTGATTTCCTTGAGGACACCGGTATGGAGGAACCCTCCGAGGGAGAAGCGGGGGCAGCCTATGGCGGCCGTTCACCGATGCTGGTGCAGGAAATGATGTTGTTGCCGGCGGTGAGGGAGTCGAGATCCAGTGACAAGCCGGTGGAAGGGAGGGCGGCGTCGGCAATGGAGGAGGTGGGGGAAGTTGGTATTGGCTTTGTTTCCACGGAGGGAGCGGGCGGCGCCGTCGCAGGCGAGGGCGGCCACTTTTGGGTGTGGAATACCTAGACAGATGCAGGTTTTCTTCCACCGGTCGCGAATTGCTTACGCGTAGCGTCCCCACGGCCGCTTCCTAGCGCTTCTTTAGTGGCCTTCTAATATGGTGGAGGAAGCCATTGGGGGGAGCGGTGAGAAGCAGAGGAAGGAACAAACGAAGAAGAGGAGGTGTAAAAGTGGGCGGCCAAAATCCCTCAATCCCTTGCCTCTGCAATTCCTTCCTTGGCTAATAATTAATCTATATTAAATAAGGATATGATAAATTACGGCTTAATTGCAAGTTTGGTCACTCGAATTGCTTAAAAATTTCACGTTTGCCACTCAAATTGATTTATTCCATTTATAGTCACTCGAATTAGTTGAACAGTCCAAGTTTGGTCACTCTCCGTTAACCTCCGTTAGACTCCGTTAGTGACGACCGTTAAGTGATGACGTGGCTAACAGAAAGACACAGCCAGCATATTTTAACATTAAAAAAAGACGACCCGACCCGCCAGCTCAGCCTTACCCGCCCTGTCAGCCATTCTTGCCCAACCAGCGAAACAACCCAATTAATTGACCCTAAACCCAAACCCGAGACCCGCCGCCGTCGTTGTTGGTCTCCGCGATGTCGGTGGTGGGTGTAGTCTCCCTGGGAAACGCCGGCTTGTCGGAGCTCCGAGGCAACCACATGAAGTATTCCAAGTTCGCCGCCCAACCATCCGCTTCTACCTCACCGTCGTTGTCCTGGTCCTCCCTCCCCAGCAGAACCGGGATGCTTGTGGCCTACACTCCGACATTCCTCGCCGCCTTGTCCTCCCTGCTCCTCCTCCACCATGGCGGTGGCGGAGCTTCGTCTTCTAGGCTCTTCCAGGTCGAATCCGCCCTCGCCGTACATTTCTTCAAAAGGGTTTTCGAGGTACGTACTTTCTCCCAGTTCCAATTCAATCCAGCTCCAGCCCTTTTCTTCGAATGGAATTTTGATGGTTTTGTGGTCGAAATTGCTTGATTGCAGACACTGTTCGTACACAAGTACAATGGCACCATGGCCGCAGGCACAGCGATTCCGATAAGTGTAAGCTACTTCAGCATTACAGCTTCCTCCGCCATGGCCACCGCCGCACCACCTAATCGTCGCTGCAACAACAGGCCCCCATACTGCGATACCATCAAACAAGAAAGGGAAAGAAGAAGGAGAAGGGATTTGTTCATTCCCTTGGTTAAATTAATTATTAACCACACCAATTTATTGGAAGGCATGATTTTTTTGTCAATTTAGGGATCTTTTTTCTTTGTGTGTTCTTATGGATAGGGGAAGAAGATGCAGATAGAGATAGAGATTTCAATCGCCCAACCCCAAAATCTCCTCTTCTCTCTCCCCGTCGGCACCATCTCCACCGCCCCAACAAAATCCCTACCAACCCGGACTTCATCTCCTCCAAGCCTCTCCTTTCTCATTCGTCGCTGTCGCTGCCGAAATGGCGAGTTCATCCCACTGGATCTACAGACCCGCCTCTGTCTCTCTCGATCCGTCGATATGTTGTCGACCGTCGAGCATGCATCGCCTCTCTCGATCTGGGCGGCGACGTAGGAGAGGGTTTACTCGACGGGTGGGCAAGCGTTGAATTTGGTCAACAACGACATCGTGGAGACCAACAACGATGGCGACGGGTCTCGGGTTTGGATTTAGGGTCAATTAATTGGGTTGATTCGCTGGTTGGGCAAGAATGGCTGACAGGGCGGGTAAGGCTGAGCTGGCGGGTCGGGTCTTCGTTTTTTAATGTTAAAATATACTGATTTTGTCTTTCTGTTAGCCACGTCATCACTTAACCTTCGTCACTAACGGAGTCTAACGGAGGTTAACGGAGAGTGACCAAACTTGGACTGTTCAACTAATTCGAGTGACTAATAATGGAATAAATCAATTTGAGTGGCAAACGTGAAATTTTTAAGCAATTCGAGTGACCAAACTTGCAATTAAGCCGATAAATTACATAGTCAAAGTAGGTTGAATGATGAGGTGGAAAATAAATAAAATTTTTTATTTTTTTAATTTCCACGTCACTAGTTAACGGTCAAACTTTATAGTTGACTGCCACGTAGGACAAATTTAACGGAGTGTAACGGCCGGTGACGAATGGTGAAACGATTCGTAAAGTTAGTGGCGAATCAGAAAGAAAAGTAATTCGGGTGGCAAATGTGAAAGATGTGTATAATTTGAGTGACCAAACGTGTAATTTAGCCATTTTTACTTGGATCCTGAAACAACAACTTCTATAGTCACCAATCTCATCTCATAATGTACGAATTACAAATGGGCTAGCAAAATCTACTTTACCTTCCAATGTGGACAGCTGTAGAACATTCTGCCTGACTTCCTGCTTCTGTTAGTCACACAAGGCGCATGTGGTAGAAAGCGACTTCCCCAAGGCTATTTTGAGCATTTTCGCTTCTCGGAGAGGAAGCGCCCCTTTGAGACATGATGAATCTTCTTGAAGGAGTAGCGGCTACGGTGGAGGTGGGTGTGGCATGAAACGGCGGAGTCGGGGTCGGCGCGAAACAGCGGAGGCGAAGGAGCTTGGGGAAGGAAGGAGGAGGGTGAAATGGGTTACGGTGGGCCGCCTTTAATCAGCGGCCGCGGTTCAAAGGAGGTGGCGGTGATGGGTTCTGAAACCCTAGATTCAGTGGGGGAAGTGAAAATAAAAGGAGGAGGGAGAACGAGGCTCGGGTCCCCGATTTTAAGGGTGCCGATATATTTTTTTTATTGACGTGTCGTCCTACATGTCACTGAAGTATGAGGTGTAAGCGACGGAGAGGCTGAGAAGGCAGCCAAGTCAGCATTCCGTTTATTCCACTAACGGTGTCACTAACACCGTTAAAGAATGTAACGGAAATGACTATATTTGTCATCAAACATTCAAATTAGTAGCTATATTCGGTATTTCGCCAAAAATGGCTATTATTGTCACAAAAGCCAAAGTTTTGACTATGCAAGTGTATTTTGCCTTTTATTTAGTGGTATTTCTACAAAAATTCTTCAAGTTAGCTGGTTTGTTGGTAATGGGTGTCAGATAGTGGAGTATGATGTGTGGTCAATATCAATGTATTTATATTTTCTGTATAGGTTCAATTAAAGTTCATGAGAATACCTAATATTGAGTTATAAATATGTCACATTCACGAAACTAATCCTAGAAGTTTAATTCAAGTTTGTTAGACTCTTTTGCTTCATACGTAAATAATTAATATTTTTTTTTTCAAATAGTGGGGTTATATATACTAAAACAATATTCTTATGGCCCTGGAAGCTAAGTTTAATGACATTATGTGGAATTTGTTATGTGTAAAAAGCATATAATCTAGTGGAAGATTTAGCCATAGTAATTTTAACATTTAAGCAACGTTATAACTATCTACAGATGCGACGAGAAGATGATGCTTAAACACAAAAGATAAGAACTCAATTGGGATTGGCACTATTAATTTTATCATAATCGAAACCCAATCAAGAAACACTGAATGTCGGTGATAAGGCCATTTTATGTTGTGTGCTTTCTTGGTGTTCCCATCACCCTAAAAAAAATGACTGCAAGATTCTCAATCTAATAAGGGGTCTGGCTGGACTATGATGGCCCAACCACTTGTATATGTATATGGTCATCCTAAACACTTGCGTGTTCATTATACAAATGATGGCTAAACCCAAACTCAGGAATGTTGTCACCCACATATGATAAGAAGAAATTGAAATGATGCTGAGATGTTTAACCCCAATGCATAGAAGGTTATTTAGGAGACGGACAATCTTCTACCCCTTGACCAAATTGCTACAAGAAGACCAAATAAGCTAGATTCAACATTTGGTAGCTTCCTTCCAAAAAACCCCTTGAATCAACTAAAGTCAACAAGGTTATATGGGAATTTAGTGTCACCGCCTTCTCGTACTTGAATCATGAACGTTTCGGGAGAGCTCAACTACTGGATATATAATGCTAATTAAAGGGTTGATTGCATGGTTGGTCACTGAGATTACAAAAAACGTTCATGTTTGGTCACTGAAAATATTTAAATCCAGTCTTGGTCACTCAAATTAGTTAAATGATTCAAGTTTGGTCACTCTCCGTTAACTCCAGCTTACGTGGCAATCAACTTTCATAGTTGACCGTTAAATACGTGACGTGGCAATTAAAAATTTATTAAAAATAAAAAAAATAAACTTTTATATTTTCCACCTCATTATTACCTTCATTAAAAAATAAAAAAATAAAAAACCTACAATTGCTCCCAGCTAATCTCCGACCACTCAGCCTCGCAGCCCAGCGACTCCCGGTTCAGATCGCCGAGTTTACAATAGCTCGCCGCCGCGACGTTGAAGTGGAGCGCGATCCCGACCCCCTCATAAAGCAAATCCCATTCATTCCTAATTATACCTTGCTCTTAATTTCCAACCTCCATCATCATACTTCCTTCCTTGTACCCTGTAATCCATCAGAAAAGCCCAACTTCCCCTGAATCAATTCGATCGAGGAGGAGAAAAAAACAGAGAGAGAGAGAGAGAGAAAAAAAATTGGACGCGAACGAGCTGAGGAGAGTGTTCCAGATGTTCGACAGGAACGGGGACGGGAAGATCACGAGGAAAGAGCTGAGCGACTCGCTGCAGAACCTGGGGATCTACATCTCGGAGGGGGACCTGACGCAGATGATCGAGAAGATCGACGTCAACGGCGACGGCTTCGTCGACATGGACGAGTTTGGGGAGCTCTACCAGTACCAGACCATCATGGACGAGCGGGACGAGGAGGAGGACATACGGGAGGCATTCAACGTCTTCGACCAGAACGGCGACGGCTTCATCACCGTGGACGAGCTCCGCTCCGTCCTCGCCTCCCTCGGCCTCAAGCAGGGCCGGACCCTCGAGGACTGCCGCAAGATGATCAGGAAGGTCGACGTCGATGGCGACGGGATGGTCAATTTCAAGGAGTTCAAGCAGATGATGAAAGGGGGTGGATTTGCGGCTTTGAGTTCCACTTAGATTCATAATTGCTTCCTCTTCTCTTCTCTTCTTTTCAATTGATGAAAGGGGGTGGAGCGCGATCTTCGAACAACTCCCCGGCTCTCGTCGCCATTTTCTTGGTTTCGGTGGTTTGGAAATTGGAATTGGGTTTGGGAAATTGAGGAGTGGGTGGTGTTTAAGGAGATATGGGGGGAATTTGGTTGTTATATGGTTGAAGGAATGAAGAAAGGGACAAGGACATGGGAGGAAGAAAGTTTGAGGAAATGGCGGGTGGGAACTGCGAAGGGAAGGCGCTCCACTTCAATGTCGCGGCGGAGGGACTCGGGATCGCGCTCCACTTCAACATCGCGGCGGCGAGCTGTTGTAAACACGGCGATCTGAACCGGGAGTCGCTGGGCTGCGAGGCGAGTGGTCGGAGATTAGCTGGGAGCAATTATAGGCTTTTTATTTTTTATTTTTTATGAAGGTAATAATGAGGTGGAAAATATAAAAGTTTATTTTTTTATTTTTAATAATTTTTTAATTGTCACGTCACGTATTTAACGGTCAACTGTGAAAGTTGACTGCCACATAAGCTGGAGTTAACGGAGAGTGACCAAACTTGAATCATTTAACTAATTTGAGTGACCAAGACTGGATTTAAATATTTTCAGTGACCAAACATGAACGTTTTTCGTAATCTCAGTGACCAACCATGCAATTAACCCGCTAATTAAACCTTCCAACTTTTCTATAAAAAAAATTACACCTTCAACTATTGAAACCACACTCGGGGAAAGAACTTTAACCCCTTAACAGAATTGCTAAAAAAAGACCTTAACTAGATTCGAATGTAATGGCTTCCTTCCAAAAACATTCCAATAAAACTTAGGCCACCATGGTTTCTATAAGGACTCTAGATGTCACCAACTTCTCGTGCTTGAATCAGTGTTGTCTTGGACGTGGACGAGATCAACTACTCCCGGTGGTCTGAATTTCCCTCTTGAAATGATGTGTGATATGAAACAGGAGTTATGACACGTGTCCCCATAAGGCGAAACATGTTTGATGAATCTCCTACTAAATTAAGAACCAGACAAGCTGACAATTTTGACACTGTCCTTTTGCAAAGGAAGGGATGCTTTCCCATTTAATTCCCTCCTCTCCCACTCAATAATTGCATGCCGGTCCCATATATTTGATATATGCATCGCAATAACGACGACGAGAGACAAAACTGGGGGGACCCTTTTCCCTCCTTACCTTTCTTTTTCTTCTTCTTCTTCTGCTGTCGTTGTTTGTTGGGAAAGGCATAATAGAAAACAAAACCTTCTCTGCCCATTTTCACCTCTTCGTATGAGCTCTATTTAAGCTTTTCGTTCCCCTTCCATTTGAACTTCCCACACAACCAGTTCTCTTTTCCAGTTGTATAGAGCAATTTCTCATCCTTACTCATGTCTAGCAGGAGATCATCATCATCAAGAGCTTCAACAATGTCTGAAGATGAGATTATCACTGACCTCGTCTTGAAACTACAAGCCCTTCTACCGCAACTTAATCCGAGGAAGCCCTCAAGGGTATGAACTCTGCTCATATTTTACTGCATCTTAATTAGCTTTGTCTTAACCAACCACATTTGTTCAACATTTGAAACCTGCTTTGGTAATATAATGTTGTTGCAGGCACAGGCGTCGAAGGTGTTGAAGGAGACATGCAGCCACATCAGGAAGCTGGAGAAAGAGGTGGATGATTTGAGTGGAAGGCTGTCCCAGTTGCTGGACACCATTGATCCCAACAATCAGCATTTTGATTTGGACTCCATCAGAAGAAGTTTACTACATATATGATTAGTTACTTTAGTTTTGATTCTTAATTATAAGTTGATTAAACCGGATTACCTTAATGATCCGGTTTGTCCTATTCTCTCTACTTCACTTCTTCTCCCACCACCAACCCCTTTTTCCTTTGGGCTAAATATAGCTAGCTGTACTATAGTAGTAGCCATCTTGTCGTTACCTGGTCAGGGGTTAATGTTGTGTGGAGTTGAGCTTGAAATATTGTACGTACGGATTAACAAGTGATTAATCGAATATATAATTTATTTCTTCTTTTAATTATTTATTGATATATAAAAGCTTTGGTACGTTTAGATTTACTATTAATTACGTGGGTTTTTGTAATTATCGTGAATTTTAATGGCAATTTCATTTGGTCCAAAATAACTTCATCTCTTCAGTTGTTGAAAATTTCTCCCCCGTCTTCAATCGTTGACTAATTTTTCACCACTTAGAGGAGATTAAAGAATTTACATACGCCCACCGATCACACATATTTTGATTACGTGTATTAAGGCGATGCATTCTAATTTTTTTAAATTCTTACATATTAACAATGTTTGTGAGTTTTACAACTATTCAACTCAAGGTCGACTAATCACGCATATTTCGATCACATGTATTATGATTTTGCATTTCCGTTATAAAATCTTATCAATTTTTTTTATGTTTTATAGATTAACAATCTTTGTGAATTTTTTGATTATTCAACTTAAGGTCGATTGATCACGCATATTTCAATCACGCGCATTTAGTGAATGCGTTTCTGCTTTAGAATCTTATCAATTGACAATCTTTGTGAGTTTTCTATTCAACTAAATATTTGGTTTTTTGCATAGAGTCCAATTTGGAATATGATGCCTCATTGTCCATCGAGTTCAATTTACTGTTATAGCTTAGATGTATATTATATTATTTTAATGGAAGGTTGACTCGATAGTTTCAAAATTATTTTACATGCGACTGAACCTACTTTTTCGTGAACTGGATTTATTTTATATTGGTTCATTTGTCGATTCACATGATTGGAGAATTGTATTATGTGAAAATTGATCATATTACTTCTTATTTCAAACATAAACTTTAGTAAAAAAAAAAAAAACATTGTTTGCGAAGTACGGGTTTAAGCCTAAAATATATGTATGGTGTAATACTCTGATACTCTCATTGAGATAGCTCTTTTTTGAACATAAACTCGAATTTGAAATACAGCGCTATACTTCCATCTTTAATGGGTAACCACAAACCCTTTTTCTCTATACTTGAACTCTATATCAAGTTGATCAAAAATAATAATCCACAATTCTCATTCAACATTAAATTGCATTCAAGGATAAAGTCACTCAAAGTATCATATGTTGTGGAGCACACTAACCTTTACGATTAAACATATATTTTGTCTAATTAGTCTGCTGTTTTGTCCTGTATGGGTCTCATTAACCCCCTACAGCCGACCACCAACTACCTGTAACTTAGTTACCAACTCACCTTAATCATATAAAAGACAACTCTCATAGTTTGATTCAAAGCATATGGTCACATTGGCGTGCATTTCTATATTTAGCTGCTATATCATATTGTGCACATTTGTTTAATTGTACATTTTGGTAGCATCTTTTAGGGTTTTAAGAATTTGGCACCAAACACAGTAGGAGATCTCCCATAGGACCAATTCATAGTCCAAGATAGTCATTGGTCGATTTACTATATATATTCTCAGATCTAGTTAAGACATGGGTTGAGATGTTCTTATATAACTTTGTCTTTAGAAGATAGAACATGAACTAGACAAGATCCATTTAATTCTTCTTTGTTTATGTATAGATTTGTGTCTGTAGAATAGCACAATGGCCACTCAGAACATATCCACTTTGTAGTTTATTTATTTCGAATAATTAGAAACAGGAAAAATAGTTTATTAAAGTGATAAGAAAAACGATCTACAAAACCAACTTATAAAGATTGTCAAGACACCACGATCATATCCATGTGATGTGTAATTGGAACAAAAGTTCCTTAACCCTCTTAAGATCGTGATTTGTTTTGGAAACAAAAAAAAAAAAAATTAGGCATCCTATTTGAATATCGGCGAGGAAAAAAAAACTTCTTCTCAAACAATGCAGTTAAAGTCTAGTTTCATATATAAAAACGATATGATAAGTAAAATTGGAAACATAAGCTTTTAAACCTTCTATAAATTTTATAGAAACTTTCTAACCATAATTTTTATTTTTCAAAATATAAACAAATTAGTGAATTAACTCATATTAAAAATCATTCTCACCCATATAAACTAAATAAATAGACTTTTAAACTCATTCTCCTGCTTTGAGGAAAAAATATGAGAAGAAGAAGGAAATCATTGACAAATGATGAAGCTATAAGGATTGTAGGCAAGTTTCACTAATAAATGGAAGTAGTGGCAACCTCCTTGCTTGCTGATGGCCTCGCTGTGGCTGGACAGGTTAGATATACTTATGTTTCTAACAAATGAATCATCCCTATAATGTAAAGAGTCAAGAAGCAAGATCAAGAATTTCAACTCCTCTTTGAATTGGCCTTGCAAATCTCTGCTTTAATTATGTCACATTCTGGCAATGAATTAGAGATGAGGAATCACTAGCCCCAGCACCATCTCACATGCGGTGTAGGGTCGTGTATGTTTTGATGGGGTGAGCAACATCTCATAATAAGACACATCTTGGGTTGCGAATCAAGTAAAAACCAAGAAAGCATACACTATTTATTAATTCAATGAATGAAATTGAACACCAAGATTCATAAACAAATTCTGAACGCCAAGTAAGGCTTCATGGTATCTCTAGCACTGGCCAGAGCATCGCTTTTATTCTTATTGGCTAACACCTTTCCTGCAACAGTCCAATCCCCACTTCAATATTGTGGCAAACCTAGAGCATATTGGTTGGAATTTGGGAACAGAAAGATCTAGGGTAAATACAATATATTATCCATAACTATTAAGTAGCGGGGAATTATAGCCACAATTATCGAAATACAAATTATTAGCCATAACTATTGTTGTGGGTCAAGATTTGGCTAACAGCCCGTTACTGTTTTCAAATTTTTAACGTAGGTCATGTCAGCATCGTAAAAAATATGATATGATGACTGCCACGTGGGAGCCAGCTCACCATCGTAAAAGTTTATTCATCATTACTAACAGAAGTGTTAACGAAAACTTAACGATTGGCTAATAATTTGTATTTCGATAGTTGTGTCTATAATTCCCCGCTGCTTGATAATTATGGCTAATATATTGTATTTGCCCTAGATCTTTCTGTTCCCAAATTCCAACCAATATGCTCATTTTGCATGGATCAGTCTCCGTTGATGCTTGCTTTGTCGGACTTATTCGTCGACGCTGCCGCTCCTCCCCAATTCATCTTTTGCTATAAATATCTGGTTTGCTAACTTAGGTTTTTATCTCCTTCTTGTTAAGTGCGTAGACGAACCACCTACTTCCGTCGTCGTTCTTTTCTGGGTCCTCCCCCTACTCCTAGAAAGAGCTAGCCACGGAGCTTGGATACGGGCTGCCTAGGTATTCAAGGTACATCACAAACAAGCCCGTGAAGACAATCGGAGGTTAGGTTTATTTACATTACTGTTTTTTGTTTTTGGGTTGCAACGTTGGAATTAGCCACATGCAGGCCTGTCTTTATTTTTTTTCATGTTTGTTTGGTGTTGTTATGATCCACTGATATTCGTAAGAATTGTACCATTGCTAGTGGTAGCTGTGGTACTAGTACCCATCGCTTTGATCTGCTAACAGTGCTAGTTTAATGTAAACGTATAACTTGTTCTAACAGTAGTATTCTACTTGTTCTAACAGTGCTAGTTTAATATGGATTGTACCAGTAACATTCTACATTGCTAATAGTAATTGTAGTGATATCATTCTACTTGTTCTGTTGCAGGGATGGCCAGAACAAAGATCCCAGCTATATCATCTACGAAAACACAACAACCTACTGGTTATGTTTCTCGGCAGGTAGCAGTCCGCTTGAGGGACTCTAGTGATTCTGGTGCTGGGCCTAGTAACAAACGGCCATGCGATGAGGTAACAAAGAGTCACAGCAAGAAGAATTAGAGATGAGGAATTCGTAGAAGGAAATACTAAAAGGGTAACCCGAGTAAAATTTTTTTATGTTTTTTATTCTTTCAGCCAACAAAATTTAACCAAACTCGACCCGATATGGTTGGGTGTGCAATGATTAGTTTCAAGAGCAGACCGAACCAAACAAGTCTGACATTGAGACCGTACCAAACCGACCCCGAAAATAATGTGTGTTCCTATGAATTTATAAATACTTGAGGAAAATGAGGCTGATTGATATTTGGACCAGACCACACTAGATTGAATGCAATGTTGGTCTGGTCTTATGTAACCTAATTCGTGGGTTTAGACTTTAGATCCCACGCTCCCCGCTTTGGCGCTTCAAATTGTGAATTTCAGATAGAGTGCTAAGAATTCGCGAACTCCTTTTTTTTTGGGAGCACGATTTTCTTGGGTGAAAGCGCGAACTTGATTGATTTGGGGAGGGAAGGTTTTATGGGAGAGAGAGAGGCGACATCGATGACAGATCTGGCCATCTCCGTTACTAACTTGTAATCACCGCCGCGAGAGAGAAGAAATAGAGTAAAGGGATGAGAGAAGAAAACGAAGACGGATAATTGCGTTGGAGTAGAAAGAAGAGACGAATGAGAGGGAAGCCCGGAAAGGTGACAACTATTCGGACTTTTTACAGAAATACCACTGTTAAAAAAAAATTCAAAAATACCACCCAACCCCAAAAAATTCCAAAAATACCACCATTTCTCGAAAACCGCCACCCCACCCCGCGGTTTACTCGAAAACCATTGGGTGGTGGCGAGGTTTTCGACCAAAACCGCTTGGGTAGGGTGTCGTTGATTGACCACACCGGGTAGGGCCGGTTTGGTCCAAAACCGCTGCCCCACCCAGCGGTTTGGTCCAAAACCGCTGCCCCACCCAGCGGTTTGGTCCTATTTTATTATTATTTTTTCGATTATTCCTAACATAGGTGGAAAATTCAAACGAACGTATCTTTGTGCTCGGGTATCCGATTGTAGCAAATATTTTTTATTCCGCATAATTTTTCGAGATCTTGCAAGTCGCAAAGTCCCGCCTTCGTCGCGAAAAAACGTCATTTGCTACCCCGAACGGGTTTTTTCCCGATTTTGCCAAACTTTGACCGTCTATAACTTTATGCTCCGAAATCCGAACGTCGTGAATTTTTTTTTGATTCTGCATAACTTATCAAGGACTACTACTTTTACTATGAATAAATTTTCAAAACAAGAATTATTTTTGGATATACGAGGTTTTAGGAATAACTTTACTTTCCCTTTTCACAAATCCACATACATTCCGAAATTATGTCTATGATAAAAGTTGTAGTACTTGAAAAGTTATGTGAAATAAAAAAAAATTCACGATGTTTGGATTTTGGAGCACAAAGGTGTGGTCGTCCAAAGTTATTAAGAATTTTTAGCGTTCAAGAAGTAAAACTTTGTCAATATGTACATGTGCAAAATTATTTTAATAAAAGAGTTGTAGTCTGGTGGTGTTAATGTTTTGCTGAATTTAGTTAATTGTTTATTATCTGGGTTTGAACCACCACAACATCTTTTTTTTATCTCTACTAAATAAAATAATTAAGTATGGGATGATAGTGTTTCGAATCTAGAACTTCTTGCACATAGAGAAACACTAATCCAATTGTGCCAGGACCAATTATGGTTTTTATGCGAAAAAATATATAGCAAACCGCTGGGGTGTAGCGGTTTGCAACCAAACAGGCCCGGCCCCATGCGGTCAGTAAAACCGCCCCCTTGCCATGCCATTTTCATAAAAAATTGGGCCCTTATCCAACGGTTTTCGAGAAATAGTGGTATTTTTGGATTTGTTTTCTTTTTAGTGATATTTATGGAAAAAAAATCCAAACTATTCTTCTTCCCCTTTTTCCTTCATTGCAAGGTTGTCAACCCGCGGGTCGGCCCACTTTAACCCTGACTCGGTGAGAAAAGCGGGTCGTACACACCTGCCGGGTCGACCGCTACAGGTATCGTGTTGGAGGTCAAATTGTGTCATTTTTTCATTGGTTTGCGAAATGAGCCTATTTTTCGATTTTTCTTTTCGCCCAACTCAATCTTTGAAATCCTTAGTTGAACATTTGAATATTGATGTTATATAAGTGTGTATGAATTTTCACTATATGTTGGATCTAAGTACGATATGTTACTTTGGTGTAATGTTATATGTTATTACTCATATGTTAGATGAAATTTGATATAATTTATCAAGATAAATACAATATAATAACTCTTTCCATATTTCCGGACTAAACCGGACTAAAATGGGTGACCCGTTAACCCTTGACCCACTAGATCGACCGGGTCCGGATCAACCCGCGGGTTGACAACCTTGCTTCATTGTGAGTTGCTGGTTTGTGGAACGAAGCTAAAAAAAAGGAAAGACAAAAATGAGAGAAGAGGTAGTTGGAAAGCCGAGAGTTCCAGTGGCATGCAGAATTGGAGGTTAGCTAGGGTTGGCTCTACGCCACGGCTCAAGATAGGGTGAGTAACAATGAGTAACCAAATCTGGACCCTTCTTTTAAGTGATTGCAGATCTAAGGGTGGAGAATTAAAGAAATTTATTTTCCCTAGTTTTCTTAATTGGATCATATCTTCTTCATTCTAACTCGAATTTCAATTTTTTTTGCACAGATGGAACGAGTTCGCTGTGCTCTACAAAATGATAACTCCCAAATTTTTTTTGTTCCAAAAAATATCAAAGTGGATATCATTTTGAAGAGCACAATTAATCTGATCTAACTGTGCAAAAAAAAATTAAATTCCGAATTAAAATGAGTGAGAAATCGTCCGTTAAAGATTAAGGGAAAGAAAATTAATGATTTTTCCAGGAGAGAGAAGGAGGCGCTGATGTGACAGATTCTTATTGGGTTATGCATGAAGTTACTCACCTCAAGGTTACTCACTGGATCTCTCCCTACGCCACCTAATTAATATTTAGGGGTCGTTTGTTTGATGAATTTGGGTTATGGATTTGGGACTCAAATCCCAAGCATGATGGATTTTGGCCAAGTCCATTCAGGGGTGGAAAACGGGACGGGAACGGGTACCCATCCCATTTAAAATGGGTACCCATTCCCATTTGAAGGGGATAATCCATCCCATATCCCAAACCCGTATGGGTTAACGGGTACCCATTATCCATACGGGACGAATAACGGGTACCCGAATGTCCCAATCTACCCATAAATTGTCGAAACATAGCCTATCATTATAAATTTATAATTTGTCTTGGTCGGCAAATAACCATCAATTCAAACAGATGAATTGTAAATTAAGGGATCAGTCCAAAAGCTAAGCATAAATGAACACAACGCAAGTCAAAAGAGAATCCCCCCACCCCACAAAATACAAAAGAGCAAACGAGCAGAGACTACTTTACAAACAAACACCAACTTTCCTATTAAAATGAGATAACAATCTACACATTTCTTACCCCAAAAGACAGCAACTCATTGTCCTATTTCCTTCTGTATAAACAAGCAGGAGTCAATGACACTTGATGATCAATTCAATAAACACCATTCTTTCTCTCCCCAATTCATTTAGGTTCCGTGGAACAGACTCACTACAACATTCCTTTCTGGTCATGTCTTATAGCAAAGCAGATTCCCCTGAACAACTGGAACAAAAGCAGCCTTACTCCAGCAAAGCTAAGGAGAGCAACAGCGATTCAACAAATTCTCCCATGCCCCTTCAATTTACAACTCAATCCAAAAGAGAGAGTGAGCATGCAAGCAATTCAACGCACACACACTACGAACAGTATGTCACACAAAATATGAATAAGTCATTCCAACTTCAGTACTAAGCTTGAGCTCCTATGTTCAGTTCCAAGCTTCTACAATTCCGCCGACTGCTGCAATATTCTATATTCAGTTGCTTCGATAATCTGGAAACACAAAGATCAGTAGATCACACTCAGTAGAAGAAGCATGTTGCAAGCAGTTATTATGATTCACAATCATATGGCACACAACCCTGCATATGGTACAAATACAATGATAATGAGATGTGTACTGAGATGTGTACCATGGGGGATGGAAAGTGGGCGCAGCAGTAGTTGTTGTTGACTTGTTGTAACACACCAGCAGGAGGAATGCCAAAACAGGAAAAACCCAGAATCCCAAAAGGAGAGCTGTCGATTTGTGAGCAAGAACCAACACGTACAACAATCAGTTGAAGTAGAAGAAGCCGAAAGTAACTATAACCAAAACCCCCAAATATGAACCCCAAAAACCCATAACGTAAAAGACGAATCATCAACGAACTTGTTACCTGAAAGTTGTATCAACGCAGACTCTCTCATGCCGATGGATTTACGAAGCTCGCGAGTCGCGTCCCACTCTCCTTGGCGTCAACCTAATTTTTAGTCGTCACCTGTCAGCCCCCTGTATGAACGCAGACTTTCCCACCACCAGTCGATGGATCTACGGAGCTCGCGTCCCTCTCTCCTCGGCGTCGACCTACTTCTTAGTCATCACCGTTCAGGCCCCTCTTGAAATTTGATCTTGAACTGAACTACTGTAGGGTGAAGGGTTAAGGCAGAACCACGATGCGAAAGCCAGAGCGAAGAAGAAGAAATAGCATTTTCAGTTTTCCACTTTTCCTTTTCGAGAGACCAGAAAATAGAAATGAGAATTGGTTGCTGCTGGGTTGTATCAAATCAAAAGAGGATTTAGTTATTTCTTTTGGGCCTGTCTTCAATTTCTTACTGTATGGGGTATGGGCTCTTGGGATCCAGATGACAGATTTAATGGGTATTACGGGTACCCAAAATACCCAAATGGGATTTGCGGGTAACCCACGGGTACCCGATCTAGAAATTGTTCATCCCAAGTCTCATCCCGTAGTAAATAATACGGGTATTACGGGTACCCATAACCCTCAAAATACGGGACGGGTTTGGGTGTTCCCAAATACCCGTTTCCCGTTTTCCACCCCTAAGTCCATTGTTTGTTGTTAGGTGTTAAATCCGCGGGGTCCACGAATTTGTTCCCTTTTTTAGATCCAACAAGCAAACGAACCCTTATAGCCACACGAAACTGACTATTTAGTATTTTGCCCTCTTTATAACAAAAAAATAACACCCTACTGCCATGTACTGTCTTTACACATTGTCCCAAATGCCTCTTCCTGAAAAGATCAAACATGATGGTGGTTGTGTTCGAACCAACAAGCTGTAGCTCCCAATTTCACTTTAGTGAGAAGTCATAACACTTAACAGAATAAGCTACTGGATTCTTCTCTCATTGTCAAGTACATTAAGTTTTATTTCTTAATTAATGTCCTTTAATTAATTTAAATAATAATATATAATCATGCTCTCACGCTCTTGCTCTCGCTCCAGCTCTGTGAATTGGTTACCTAAGTGGTCATAGAGTTTTGTCTTCTTTCTGTTGGACTACACATCCCTACACTATAGTCCTAATACTCAAATGCCAAAAGTCTAAAAAAACAATTTAAAAGCTAACTTGTTGCACACAAAAAATGAACAAAAACTACAATATATAGGGATCTAAACGATAAAGCTATAGACTTTTATACTTTAAAACGAGCCGGAGAAACTTGCTTGACGGAAATGGGAATATAGCGACGGATCTGTGAAGAGAAAGCGTTCGGCTGGAAGTGGGAGAAAGGAATATGACGTTGGGGAGGAGGTTATAGGGTTAATTGATATACTTTTTATATTATTTATCATTCCCTAAATACCCTTTCCAACCAGCCAATCACAACGCTTTAAGATCCTCCTTAAGAAAGGGAGTGTAAGGACCTGAACTCAAGCCTATCTTACCAAATGATTCATGATTTTGTTAGTTTCTCGATTTGGAAGCAGAGAGAGGATACATTTGATAACGTCATGTTTGCACCCTTATATCTTAACCATTCTGGCTCGATTTTGTTGCCCCGTGGCCTATTTTACGCTAGGTTGTGCCATTTTGTCATATTCCATGTTCTAGCGGGTGTTCGAAGGCTAGGTGCAAGTTTTGGGTCGTGTGGAGATCAATTGGCGATCCTGGAGATGAAATACGGGCAGGCAAGGAGAAAAGCTCGATCGTACTTTTCATCATCTTGCCAGTGTTTTTATCTGTGAGAGCAAACCAAGAGGATGTTGAAGAAATGCAAAATACGGGCAACCTAGGAGAAAAGCACGACCGTGCTTTAGCTAGACTTGCCCGTGTTTCTCCCGTTTTGCACTAAGTGAAACGCGCGTTTTGGGAAAGCACAGTCAAGGAGGAAGCACGAACGTGCTTCTGCCCATAATTCGTCCAGAATCGGGTTGAAAGAGGCATATTCGAGCCAAAGGAAGGGGATTCGACTTTTTGGAGAAAAAATAGAATTTTAGAGAGAGAAAGTGCGAAGAACAAACTCTAGGAGCTATTTGGAGTGGATTTCTCACCATTGAAGCTCAGATTGCATCCCCAGGAGTGAAGATTGACATCCCAGAGCAGATTCTTCCCATTGTTATGAGTATGACTTCTTTGTATACTATTTTCCTCGCCCTCTATATTGAGTAGAACTTTCTCTCACTTGGGTATGAAGAACCCAAGTTTCCATGTGTTAGAGATCTTGATTGTAATGACGTTTGGATTGATATATTGCTTGATTATAATCGATTGAAGTGTGTATATTGAGTCAATTGAAGCCTGATCAACATTTCTTGATTTCCGCTGCAACCTGAGATAGATAGAATTTGATTAGGTTGTTAGAGCTTCTTCAATTGATAGGAGTGGATTGATTATACGAGAGTTAGTCAATTCACTGCTTTGTACTGGAATCCAATTCCAATAGTGGAGTTCTGTGTTAATTGCCTCAATAGTCTATCCCGGTGAAGGCTAGTCGCCTGCCGGTTAGTCTGTCTGAGAGGGTTTGGTCATCTTAAGAGATTCCAGGCTACTGTCAGAGCTTCCGCAGTTTAATCAACAGTAAATCAACCAAAGGGAATTACAACTTGAACGTAACTAAGGAGCTAGGGGGACTCATTCCCGAGTGACTCTTCTCTTGCTTCAGGAAACCAGACAATTTACTGCTTTCTTACTGCTTTTGTTTACAATCACTCTCACTAAACTTAGTCCCGCTAGATAATAGATAATCACGGAGTATGCAAGATCTAGACCCGGGTTGATAAATTGAGCTTGCCACTATTCTGCATTTCCGGATTGCGATTATACTTGGTCGTAGTTTGGTATTGTGTTTTAGCGTGCAACATTATAAAAAAAACATATTAATACCAAGAGGAGAATGAGTTTGTGGGAAAACTAAAGAGCAACAAAATTAGTCATCTAAGAAAATAAGAGAATGTTGAAAACAACCCACGAGAATCGAGAAAGATACAAAATGTTTTTTAACGTGGTGTCGTAGTGATGGCACTAGTCGACGGAGATGATTTTCTTCTCAGGGTTTAGCCATCTTATTTTGTGAATCGACTATATACAACATACAATATTTACTAGGTGGCGATGTCGCGCCTTGCGCGTGGCAGAGATGCCCTATGGGCATGTATTATGTGGCCCGTTATGGTATTTTGTTAGTATTATTAGTCTAAAATTAATTTTTTGTTAGCAGTTTTGTTAGTAATATTGATTTGACAATATGATATTGACTGAGAAGAGATATATGGCTGTCAACATCCAATTTAAAAAAATTTTGAAAATTTTGGCTAAGAAATGATATTTACCTAAAACCAAGTAGACTCATTGATTATGGGTAGGGTATGTGTGACGTATATATGGGTTTGAAAGTTTGTAGATGAGTTTGGGTAGAGTATGGATATTTACTTTCATAATCTAAATGTGTATGAGTTGGGTATGGATACACATTTATTCAAGGGTGTTTCAATTACACATACAAAAATTAGACATATTTGTAGAACTTCAAAAGTTTAGGCACCAAAATGTCATACACAAAAACTTTAGATACTAAAATGTAATGTTCCATCAATATTTTGAGGACTTATGTGCCAAAAAAATAAATTTAAGTTATAAATCTAAACATCTATTAAGTTTAGGTACCGAACTGTAATTTGTATAGTTGAGGTTTAATTCCTTTATGATGGTGTATTCAAGATGATAATTATTTACTTTTTTATAGAAAAATGGAAACTATTATTTTATATATGTAGATACCTAGCCAAACATTCCATGTATAATTGTTGAAAATTCTAGCTCGGGTGGAAAAAAAAACTTTATGGAGAAGCAAAATGAATACAAAGTGGAACTCGTTTAAAATTTCACGCCTTCAAATCTCATAGTGGAAACGGATTACTTTCTAATAAATAATAACCACATACATTTATTTTTAATTGAGCTGATAAGTGAGTGGTTCATGGTTCAATTATTAATTCACTAGACTGTTGGTAAGTCGTGTATGGACCCGTTCATACTTGTGATTAGAATACATAAAAATTGTATACTAATTAGGGTTAGACGAAGAAGGAAAAGAAAGAAATAAAGAAAGGGTTATTGCAGGCGAGTGAAAAATAAAACGAAAAGTAAGTAGATGATGTAAAGGTTTTCACAAATTCTTTTAGCTGGCCATCAATACAACAGTCAACCATTTTCACCGTAGCAGTTTATTGACACTTGCTTATGTAGATGTCGCCTATTTTGTTACATGTAGTTAGTAGAAATTTGTTTAGTACCCCGTAAACGTACTAAATGAGTTTATAAAATAGCTCTTGTAATATTTTAGAGTCGTCTCTCTTTTATCATTTATTATTTAATGTTTCACGTAATGAGAAAATATAAAATCCTCTCCTACACTTGAGTAATACAACATCTTGTATGGTACAAACTAAATTTATACTTTTATGTTATGGTGGATTGGATTCATGGATTGATTCAAAAGGATTGGTGGATTTTATTCATGGATTCAAGTGAAATCTAAATATTGGACCAATATGCAAACTTAAAAAATTTGTAGATACGAAAAGATGATAAAATTTAGATACCAAAATATAATTGTTCAATAATTTAACATTAAAATTAAATTCGAGGTATCAAAATATAAAATATACATTGAAGTGATTTAGTTGTAATTTAATTAAATTTGGGGTATACAAAATGTAAATGCAACCGCCCAATCAGCTAGTGAATTTGTGCAACAGTAACTGAACTTGTGCTTTATATATATTAACTAGGTGGCGATGTCGCGCCTTGTCGCGTGGCGGAGATAGTATATGGGCATGTATTATGTGGTCCGTTTGGTGTTTTGTTTGTATTATTAGTCTAAATTAATTTTTTGTTAGCAGTTTTGTTAGTAATATTGACTTGACAATATGATATTGACTGAGAAGAGATATATGGTGGTCAATATCCAATTTAAAAAAATTTGAAATTTTTTGCTAATAAATGATATTTACCTACACCCAAGTAGACCCATTGATTATGGGTAGGGTATGGATGACGTATATATGAGTTTGGAAGTTTGTAGATGAATTTGGACAGAGTATGGATATTTCCTTTCAAGGGTGTTTTAATTACACATACAAAAATATACCTATTTGTAGAACTTCAAAAGTTTAGATACTAAAATGCAATACAAAATATTTTAGGTAATAAAATTGTATGTTCCATCAATATTTGAGGACTTATATGCCCAAAAAATAAATTTAGGTTATAAATCTAAAGATCTATGAAGTTAGTCACCAAACTATAATTTGCATAGTTGAAACTTAATTGTTTTTATAGTGATGTATTTAAGATGATAATTATTTACATTTTTTTTATAGATAATAGGAAACTATTTATTGAATATGTATTATTGTTGAAAATTTCATTTATAATTGTTAAAAATTCTAGTCTTGGTGAAAAAGAAAGACTTTAGAGAGAAGCAAAAAGAATACAAACTGGAACTCGCTTAAAATTTGACGCCTTCAAATCCCATAGTGGAAAATGACGACTTTCTAATAAATAATAACCATGTATATTTATTTTTAATTGGAATCGACATTGAGCTGAAAAAGATAGTGGTTCATTGTTAAATTATTAATTCTCTAAAGTGTTGGTCAGTCGTGTATGGACTCGTTCGTACTTGTGATTAGAATACATAAAAATCGTATACTAATTAGGGTTAGACGAATAAGGCAAAAGTAGAAATAAAGAAATGGTTATGGAAGGTGAGTGAAAAATGAAACGAAAATGAAGTAGATAATGAAATGGTTTTGACTAATTCTTTTAGTTAGCCGTCAATACAACAGTCACTCTTTTCACCGTAGCAATTTATTGACACTTGCTTATGTAGATGTCGCATATTTTTTTACATGTAATTAGTAGAACTTTGTTTAGTACCCCGTATTTGTACTAAATGAGTTTATAAATTTGCTCTTGCAATATTTTAGAATCGTCTCTCTTTTATCATTTATTTAATATTTCACGTAATAAACAAATATAAAATGGTCGAATCTTCTCTTACAATTGAGTGATACAACATTATGTGTGGTACAAACTAAATTTATTCATTTATGTTATGGTGGATTGGATTCATGGATTGGTTCAATAATTTAACATTAAAATTAAATTTGGGATATCAAAATGTAAAATGTAAATTATAGTAACTAAGTTGTAATTTAATTAAGGTTTAATTCACCTGCATAGCCATAACTTTCATGATTTTGAAAAATATAGCCACGTTTTGAAAAATACACAGATATAGCCACATTTTGAAAACTCGTTTGACATAATTAGCCATTTCCATTAAAAGTTTTAACACCGTTAAAATGACACTGACGCGGATGACACCTGAGCTTCCACATCAGCTCCAACACACCAAATCATGCCACCTAGCTGCCACATCATATTTAAATTAAATTAAAATTTTATATTTCATTTTTCACTTTCCTCCTCGAGCTCTCCTTCTTCTTCCATCTCATCCCTTCCCCATCGGCGGCCTCATCGTCCCCCGTCGGCGCCACCAGAGCTTCTCCCCTGCACTCAAATCAAATACGATTGACCCAAGACCCTTCCCCTTCCTGCATCCAAATGAGTTCTCGTCGCATACCCATCGGCCGATCCACTCACCAACACCTAACTTGGAGGATTTGCTAGTCTGAAATCGGCCACGAGAAACCCATAAATCGAAACCCAATGACCAACGAACCAAAAAACGGCGACTGTTGCAGATTGGGTTGAAGCTTTTCTTTGAACGACGGTGGTAGATCTGGAGACCATTTTTGCTCATCTCAAAACGAGGTCATTGAAAAGCTCCTTCGAGAACAAACCCCTATCCAAGCTGTCCATCTCCTGCCAAATTAGTGCGTCGATTGGAACGAATTGTGCGACGGTGGTTGAGTTGCGAAGGGGAATCGGTCAATTAGAGCTAAACCCGATGGTCGATGTCCTCCAACTCTCTCCAGGCTTGATTGAACAGATTCTTCGTAGTTCGAGGATAAGAAGGGGTAGGTACTGAGCGGTCGACGGTTGCGTCTAGTGAGATGGGAGGAATTTAGGGTCTGTGAGGCGGTGGAGCGGTGGTTGTAGAATTTGGCGGAGTAATAATGCGACAGAGGTGGCGAACTCGATGATTTCTTAGCTCCATCACCGACGCGACTCCCCTGCTCCGCCGCGAGCTCCCGTGTCTGGTTCTCCTGCACTGTCCATTTCCGTCGATTTGGTTTTGGATATGGATTCCAGATTTGGGAAGAAGATGAAGAGGTGAAGGGGAGCATCTCGAACTATAAGAGAAGGGCGCTGAAGGCAAGGAGATGGATTCGAAATAGGTGGTTGAGAGAAAGAGGATAACGGAGGCGGAAGGCGGAGGCCAATGTCACAGGGAAGCGGTGAGGACGAGAGAAAGAAGATGCTTATTTTTTTCGTTTCTTAATTTTAGTCTATTTTTATCTAATTTTTAATTAATTCAAAAATGTATTTTCAGACTTAAGAAACGCTCTCTCTCTTCGAAAAAAAAAAAAAAAAACGCTCTCAGTCGTAGTAGGGTTTGCAACATCTGAAGATGGCGGCCGTCGCTGACGGAGCCTCGTCGGGCGCCGTTGGTGACGGCCGATCGTGGGTTTCGCTTTTTGGTGCATCTGAAGACACTAGATTGGAATATTTTGAACCGGAAATGATTAATGGCTCTATTCGTATTCCAAAGTCGGTGATGGATGAAGGGGCTCGGCAATGGGAGAACAGTCTAGTTGGGCAATTTCTTGCCTCGCCGCCGTCACTGGCAACTCTGAAGTTTTGGGCAAACTGGATTTGGGGTAAAGAGGGAGAGGTACAGGTATCTTGGTTGGAGGATCGGTTAGTGCTTTTCAAATTCCCGTCGAAGGCTGTGTGTCAATGGGTTTTTGAAGGTGGCCCGTGGCATTATCGTAACAATCTTCTGTGCCTGCGCCGCTGGGTGCCTGGGATTCGTGCTTTAGATATTGATAATACTGCTGTGCCGGTCTGGATTACGCTGTCGGGCTTGCCAGCTGAGCTATCATCGAAGGAAGGATTGGGTCGAGTGGCAAGTGGAATTGGGAAGCCTCTGTGTATGGATCAACCGACGAAGCAGAAAATGCGTGTGGGATGTGCGAAAATCTGTGTGGAGGTTAGTGCGAAGAGAAACTTAATTGACCGAATAAGTATCACTCCGGATGGGATGGAGGAAATGTTCATTGGTGTGGAGTACAGTCGACTGCCTCCTTGCTGTCGTTCTTGCGAGATCTTTGGGCATGATTGTTCAAATCCAAAGGGACCAACGAAGAGAATATGGAGGAGGAAGCGGGTGCCGATTGAACAAACTCAGACAGAGAATACGAGTGTGGTTTCGGGGTTAACAACTGAGCAAGCAGCGTCTGAGGCTGAGCAGCTAATACAGATCGAAGTGCTGAGCCCTGAGCAGCAATCACTGGTGACTGAAACTATGGTGGTGGAATTCTCCCCCCCTGTTACACCTAGTGCCTTACCGTCTCAGGAGGAGTTCAGCAATGTCATCAATGGTGCCAAGCAGCCACAAGTCTGGAAATCAAGTGCAATGGTCAGTCATTCTAATTCCTTTGAGGCTCTATGTTCTAAAGAAGTGCAGTTAAATTTTCCCCCTTTGAGACGGGAGGGTCTCCGCAGTCAGAAGGGAGCTGGTAAGGCTCCACCCCCTATCAAATGACAGTACTAGCTTGGAATACGAGAGGATTCAACTCCTCTCCCAAGCATGAATCTATGCTTGGTTATATAGCTAAATATAGAATAAAGGTGTTTGCTGTTCTGGAAACACGAGTCAAGGTTAATAAAGCAGAGAAGATTAGAGAGAAGTTTCGGGACTTTACTTTTAAGGATAATTATGACTTCCATCCTCTTGGTAGAGTATGGTTAGCTTGGAAGAATGATGTCAAACTTAGTATCTTGACTACAGATATCAATTTCATCCACGCTTTGGTATCCATTTAACAGCAGGAGCAGTTCTTTATGACTGCGGTTTATGCTTCGAATGATGAGGCAGAGAGAGCGGCAACTTATATGCGACTGAGTAAATGGAAAGTAAGTGGTTTCCCTTGGTTGGTGTGTGGTGATTTTAACGCGATCATTAACCCTCTTGAGGCGTCAAATGAGGTCTCTGTTTCATCCAGCATGAGTAGTTTCCGGGATTGGATAAGGGATATGGAGTTAGTTGACCATCAAGCATCTGGTACTTTTTTCACTTGGATAAATCAGCAAAAAGCAAATCCTATAGCTCGAAAGCTGGATCGTATTCTAGTGAATGAAGACTGGTTGGATAGACTTCCCGATTGCATAGCAGAATTTCTTCCACCATCGTTTTCTGATCACAGTGGCATGTTGATCAAACCTTGCATCCCAAGAAAAAGCTTTCCTAAGCCTTTTCGTTACTATGAAATGTGGGCTCAGCACCCTTCCTATGAGGGGATTCTGCAGGGTGTTTGGGGTAAGCAGATATTTGGAACGGCAATGCACAGAATCAAGGAGAAGTTTAAGCTACTTAAACTGGAGCTCAAGGGACTCAACAGAGAGCATTACTCTGACATTTCGGGGAGAGTCAAGGAGGCGACTATCAATCTGCAGGCAGCACAGACTCAAGCTAGGGAGAATCCTACTATGGCTACTTTTACTCAGGTTCAAGAACTGACTGGGGTATTGAGTGGTCTGAAATTGGCTGAGGAGAGTTTTTACAGGCAACGTTCTCGTATTCAGTATCTAACTCTAGGGGATATGAACTCTGGATTTTTTCATAAAACAGTGAAGATCAGACAGGCTAGAAAACAGTTGCGGATATTGATTAATGACGAGGGCAAGGTGGTCACTGATGAAGAAGAGATTGCTCAGGAGGCTGTGAAGTTTTATCATTCATTATATGGGGTGATCAATGCTGCAGTTGTATCTGACAAGTCTGTTATTTCTCAGTTTATTACATGTTACATCAGGGAATCAAGTAAAACCGCGCTACGTGCAGAGGTGGTGAATGAGGAAATAAGATTGGCATTATTTGGCATGGATCCATTAAAGGCTCCTGGCCCTGATGGATGGACGGTGGGGTTCTACCAAAGGCACTGGGGACTGATTGGTGAGGATGTTTGTGCTGCTGTGAAGGAATTTTTCAGGACTAAGTATCTTCCTCGAGCTTCTGGGTAGCATGGATTCAGCGTTACAGGCTGAGGGGAAGATCAATTTGGGACCTCTCTTCCTCACAGACAGGATCCTGGATATGGCGAAGGCTGTTAGCTGCTCGTGGTTGGTTCCAATACCGGCTTGCTGTTACATCAGCAGGGGAAGTAACTTGGGAGGGGAAGGTGCTGACTCGCTTTTCCATTCAACAGGTATGGAATTCGATTAGACCCAAACGTAGGACTGTTGACTGGTGGAGAGTGATCTGGAACAAATTTGTGATACCTAAGAACAGGGTGCTTGCGTGGTTGATAATCTTGAACAGAATAAATACTTTGGATAAACTGAAGCAGTGGAATAAAATTACAAACTCAGTATGTGTGTTATGTGATGGAGAAGAGGAGAGCAGAGTCCACCTTTTCTGCACTTGCCCCTATTCTCTGCAGGTTTTTGCAGTCTTTTTCGGTGGAGGTCATTGGCCAAACTCATGGGATCGTCTCTTGCAATGGATGTGCAGCATTGCCAAACAAGGAAGCAAGGGTCAGGTGAAAAGTGCGGTGTGGTGCTGGTGCTTAAGTGTTATTTGGAAGGAACGCTGTTTGCGTATTTTTCAGAACAACAAAAAAGAGTGCAGGGTGCTTATCCAACAACTAGTAGAAGATTACAACTTCTATGCTATGGGGAATGTGGATTTTCTTACAGAGGTTAGAATGATTCCTCAGCTTAATAGTTTGCTAGCCTATTGATAGATAGCTTTTGATTTTGGTTTTCCTTTGTAATGGGACTAGTGGAGCAGGTCTGTTGCTCCTGGTTTTTTGGGGTCCTGGTTGTTTTCCAGGCAGCGCTTTAATGAGAAAGGTCTATAATTACCGAAAAAAAAAAAAAAAATGTATTTTCCCCCTTTTTGACCAAAATATGCCACGTTAGCTGAAACTGTTAGTCTAGTCAATATTCGTACTTGGTCCGTTAAAGTTTTGGACGGAATGGCTATTTTTTTGTATTTTTCAAAAAGTGGCTATTATTGTCAAAAGCGCGAAAGTTATGACTATGTAGGTGAATTAAACCTTTAATTAACTTTGGAGAATTCTTATAACTCAAATTCTTTTCTCATAGGATCAAATCATCATTATTACCAATGGACCAATCAGAGAGAGTTCTTAGGCAACAGTAACTCAACTTCAAATTTATAATTTAACTAGGTTTTAATTGTGTTGCTCTCAATGATAAGTTGATAACCTATCATTATATCTCATCTCGTTCCGAGTGACAAAAATTGTCACTTAGACTAAAAAAATAACACCATATGATATCTCGTTTGAGAAACTTGTCTTATCTGATGTTTGAATTTGTGATTCATGTGTACAGTTTCAAACATAGACAAACCTTCAACCTAAATGTCAGAAGTTACTTCGGTGTACTCACTTTTTTTAGTGCGTTCAATGCACCCAACTCTAAAAATGGCTACAATGTATCGAATTTTGAATTTTAATTGGTAGCATTAGTATAATATGATGATATAACATAATTTCATGACTAATCAAGTTATTACCCTAACCCCTTAACCTTCAATTATGAATCCCAAACCAAAATTCCAAATTGCAAACCTAAACCCTAACCCTAAATCTGTTAATCCTAAATCCTTCAAATTAGAGTAAATCTTGAATGAGTTTTTTGCAAATTCGTGTGTTAATTGTTCATAATATCATAAGTAACTATTGATACCGTTTTGACATAAATCGCATATTCGGAATGACGATTATGAGGCGAGTGCGTTGAATGCCCAAAAAAGTGAGTGCACCGAATATGCCACCATATATATTTTGTTGGGGGTAGCCCTATGTTTTGGTTATAATTATATCCCTAGAGTACAAAATATGTTTGTTGCTCAAATTGGTGACCATGTCTTTTTAGAGAACCAGTGTATCTATATCTACAGAATATATAATAGCAGGAATGGAAAAACTGTTGCTCCATTTCAAATTTCATGCAACGAGACACGTAATGGGATTCGAACCATGACCACTTTAAAGAAAAGCAAGGATCATAACCAATCACACTAAGTACATTTGTTGTATTTTTTTCAAATTAAAAACATATAATAGTAGGGAGGAAAAACCCCTTCCCCCATTCCAAATTCCCTGCTCCAGGAGCGTTTGTAGGAAGGGTATAATAGGAAGTGTCAATTTGTTTTCTCTTTTCTCTGTGGAACGGGCCAACTTACCGTACACATGCGGATATAAACGGGTCTAGGAGTGTCAATTTTTATTTCTCGGTGGTGGTAAGATATATATGAAAAAGGTAAAAATAATACTCTTTTTTATTGCTAAAAAAATAACAATAAACTAATGCATGGATTCTAATTGGCTAACCGCTAACTATAAAATAAAAGAGTTGAATACGCCTGACCTACACAGGGATTTGACCATCAAGTAAAACAAATGAATATCATGAGTTTGTCATTCTTAAACAAGCTATCTTCTCTAACATAATATATATTATGCTATTATTTTATATCTTAGTGGCTAAAATATAATGTATTTTAAAGTTACTCAATGGTTCAACCTCGACCAACTCAATTAGTCCAACTTTTATCATTTCAAATATATATATTATGTAATTATTTGATATCATAATGATTAAATTAGAGTGTATTTTATAGGGAATCGTTTGGTATTTGTTAGTAAAAAATGAAACTGAAAGATCTATTTGTTATTTTTAACATTAAAACGATCCTAAACATTTTCAGTTTCCTTTCGAATTTCTATGGTTTTATTCCCGAATAAGTGATGTGAAAATGTCGAATTGCAGTCATCTCTTTTCTTTAACTATTTTTTATTTTCAAATAGAAAGTTTAAAAGTAAAGAATAATAAGAGTTTGGCATGAGTCAGTCAAACAGGCTGAATTTCAAGTTTTGACCCGTTTTAATCAAGTCCAATTTATAATCACATGGTTCCCTGATACCCGATAAAAATCTCAATCCAAACCAGTTTGGTAAGTGAGTTCGTGTTTACCACCATTTTCTAGGGATACAGGAACGACGGTTCATATCCCAAATCGTGTTGTTCGTTCTTGATTTCTTTAGATTTTATCATGGCTTGGCAAAAACCAGAAAGCACAATGACGACAAGATAAAAGTTTTATAAAGCAAATTAATCGGCCAACGGGCCGAGTAAAAGCTAGCAACGATTGTGAGATGCTCATTTCTCAAAAAATGGCAAGATATGTGATTTTTTATTCGATTTTCTTGAATTTGGTTTCTATAAAACTTACTCCACCTCATCATATTACCAGAAACAATATTGTTTCACAAGGTAACATGTACTTGATTTTGATTCATAAGGATGATTTTTGATTCATTGCATCATTCATGTCTCTTTTCTACTAAAATTCACTATCTTTAATTCTTTATTACATGTTTCCCAAAAAAAAATTATACACAAAAGCTATACACTCCATTACATTATCAAATTTCATACCTCACATTCTTCCAGCCAACTGACCGGGCCCCACTCTAGTATGTTTATATAACTCATAGAAGCAGCGTAGAGCTTCAAGAGATTTTGGAATCAATAAGCATTGAACAAGAGGTGGATTGTGATACTGGCCACAAAGAGTCGTGATCCAATCAAGTAATACAATTAGTGTATTATCATTTGATGGATTGAATCAATTGATGTATTAGGTAAATATCTTGTTTGGAGGTTTAGATTGTGTTTTTGTTCCAAAGGTAAAAAAATTAATATTGAGTGATTGTGAAGAATCTCAACAAAAAGTAGAGATTGTAAATCCCTCAATATTGAATGATTGTGGTGGGGCCTCCAAAAAGTAAATGCATGTATTCTAGTTCTATATAAACAAAAAAACGACTTAATCTCACAAATACATGAATTAGATCAGTACACCATTTGAAATCACAACTTCCAAACGACCCTTCTAATATACATGAGGCAAACAAGTACCAATCGACTCTCACAACCAATGAGAGATTTAGAGATTTGTGAGGTTTATCAAACAAGATGAGCATGCAACTTACAAGTGTGTCACCTCCAACATTGACTTCGAAAATTAAGGCATTGAGTTTGGATAGAAATCATGTCCAAGATTCGGTATGTATAGACTATTGACACAATGAAGCCAGATCCCCACTCTTCGCCGCCTGATGAATTCTGAAACAGGGAAGTTAAGAGACGTTGAGGATGTCTACCGGGCCGGGGATCGTCTGCAGATCCCTGACGATGGCGGCAGATATGCTAAGCAAAATCTAATCACAAAATTAGTTTATCCATTTACATTGTCAAACCTTAAACCGCTTCATGAGTTCCAGTATATCTCGATATGTCATGTCATTTGGTTCTTGACTCAAATAATGAGTATAAAGATCCCTTTACGAAACCTTAACCGTGTTGAATGTTGATCCTGATTCCTGATGAGACCACAACTTCACAAAATGAACACAGCTTCAAACAAACCGAATAGACCATAACAAAAACTCGAACGCAATTCATCAAAAACCAAATAGGAAAAATATCTGCTTAGTGCTTATAATACCAAAACGAAAAAACAAGACTGACTGGATAGATTGTTCCCACTGAAGTTCTCTAATCAAAGAAACAGACGCATATGGGATGAAATGATTCAACACAGCAAGCAAAACTAGTTGTTCAACTCCAAGGGCAACCTATTTGCTTTAATCCTGAGCATCTCCTTCATCGTCACTACCAGCACCACCCTTCTTGGACGCTGCTGATTTCATGTTCTTCCTCTTCACCCTTCCGTTCACATCAGCATTACCAAATGGACTAGTCAATGCGAAATCAACATGCTTAGCTGAATCAATCCTAACCATGAAAGATGGCACATTCACAACCTGTCTTCCAACCCTGCCATTCACAAGGTACAGGATCATTAGACTTGTAGCACCAGAAAATAATAACCATACAGAGTACACATCCTATTGATTGTAGAGGGTTGAGCAACAGATATGATCAAGACTCCTAAAAACGTAATAGTAGACCATAACCTATCAACCCTTTCAAAAACAGAAGGTATTTTGTTCGATGTGCGACTCTGATGATGAATTGGTTTTATTTCTATCAGCTGTGAAGGAATGAGGTAATTCTTCCATTTGGATGACCACAAACAGATGGACTTGGCAAATCCTCCAAGTTCCCAAACACCATATTCAAACAAAATACCATGGAGCACAATCTAACCATTTAAGCTCCACCCCATTTCACATCCACACATCCAAAATGAGGTATCTTACCATTCAGGCTTGGAGATTTCTTAATTTTTTTCTGTCTGAAAATATGAAAGTAACACTTCCACAGAGCCCTAAATTCTTTTTTTACCTGATATGTTTCTGCCTGATGAGGACACGGGCATGGTGGATAGACTTTGCCATACCAGCCTTGAAAACAATAGTCTGCAGACGGCGCTCAAGGAAGTTTTCAACAGTCAAGGCCAAGACATAATCGAGCTTGTTCTGACTCTCGTCCAACAGTCCATAGCGGTTCATCCTTCGAAGAAGGGCCTCACCCTCAAAGATCCTACGTGGGTTCTTCTCATCCAGAGTCAAAAGCATTCTAGCAGCATTACGGATGCGGCTCAGTGCATACTGAACCCTCCACAGCTCCCGCTTGCACCGCAGTCCATACTCTCCCACTAGCTTCAGCTCAGCATCCAAACGCTCCTTCTCATAAGGACGACGAGGCTTCTTGAACGTCTTCCCATCTAGACATCCCATAATATCATTTCAGAACACAGACAAAGAGGAAGAGAAAAAACAAAAACAAATTGAAAAGCAGCTTATCTTCCCCAAATCTCAGAAATCAAGTAGCGCGAACAAATAAGATACCAGATATTAACCGTACATTAACAAAACTGTTCAGATCACAAGCAGCTTATAAACCTATCAAGTAGATCAGGTCTAAAGTTCTCTAACGGGTACTCTGAAGAACAGTATATGAAACCCCCGCAGACAATCGCCAGCGAAATTACAGAGACATAATAACAGGATGGAAGGAGGGAGGGGAGATTACAGTTGCGGTAGAAGGCGACGTGCACCATGATTGCGTGCTGCGACGACGAGGCGTTCCCTGCCTCCGAGTTTTCCCTTCACCGTCGTCCTCTTTCTCGCACAGAAAAGGATCGCAGCTCTGTTAAAAATGGGGCGAGGAAGAATATAAGGGAAGGGAAACCCCCAAAACCCTAATTGGCCAAGTCTACTCTACTCTGTATTCACTGGGTTGCCTGAAGAAGTTGGGTTTCGAATTATGTGGGCTGTTTCATCTAATTTTCAAACTATGGGCTCGGTCCAGCTCGTTCACTTAGTATTAACAAACTACACTAGATAGATTTAGATTTGGGCTAATGCTAGAACCCCAGAACACATGGGCTGTCGTTAATAAACTATTGCCACCTTGTTTTTTAACAATTTGGCAAAATCTCACATTGAGTCAATGGACCGAAGAGATCAAATGGTTCATATTCATAAGAAACAATTGAACTTTAATAGACAAAACGTGTTTAGGACTGATGAAGTAGTGTAAGGATGGGTGATATCTATGGAGACTATGTTATGTACCCAAGAGTAAAATTGTGTAGGATATGTCCAAAGAGGATAATATTTTATCATAGAAAGGGTTGGGTTGTTTTAAATGGTATCAAAACCTCTTTATATCCCTCTTGAATGTTGGTGGGGTAAATCTCAACGAGAACATTGAGTCTCAGAGTCCAAAGGGGTGTAATGTAAGGCCTTGGACAAATTTCATATTGACAAAGTACGGGAGAGATCCATGGTTCATAAAGAACGATCCAATCTAACTGATAAGGCATATTTTGGGTGAAGTGGATGAGTTATATAAGAACTCTAAAGTTAAACGTGCTTAGTGTGGAGCAGTGCAAAGTAGGGTGACCTATTGGGAAGTCACTGTGATATGCACCTAAAATTAAAATCTTGCTAGGGTTGAGACAAGAACAAACAATGTATTGGCCAAAAAGGTTGGGATGTTACAGTATTCAGAAAAAATAAAATGAAATAAACCTTTTAATAGTATAAAAATCATAACACCCATAGACACGAGATAACCATATCACACAACACGTTAGTGAAAATGCTATTTTCTGACCAAGATATCATAGTGAACTCTTAAGAAATCACTATGACCTGCACACAGAAGTAAAACCGTGCATGGGTATGCCCAAAGCAGAGAATATTTTGTTCACAAAAAGGGTTGAATTGTCATAAATTGTATCCGAGCCTCTTTGCGTCCCTGTAAAACATTGGTGGGTAAATTTCAACCTGGACGTTGAGGCCTAGAGTTCCGGGAGGGTGAAATGTAAAACCTTGGGACAAATCCCGCATTGGCAACGCACGTGAGAGATCTTTGGTTCACAACAAACAATTCAATCTTAATTTACAAGATGCATTTTGGAGTGAAATTAAAGTTAAACGTGCTTGGTGTAGACTAGTGCAAGGAAGGGTAACCTGTTAGGAAGTCACTATTATATGCACCTAAAATTAGAATCGGGGTAGAGACAAAATAGACGGTATCTTGTTAAAAAAAGGTTGGGATGTTACAGTTTTGATCAAAATAAAATGGGGAAAAATTATCTAATATTATTGAAAAAAACTATAACACCCATAGACACGAGATCACCATATCACCAAACACGTTATTGAAATGATATTTTCATACCTAGATATCGTAGTGAAGTCTTAGGAAGTCACCATGATATGCACCCAAAATCAAAAATCGTGTGGAAGTAAGCTCAAAGCAGATAATATCTTGGTCAGAAAAAAGGTTGCGTTGTTATAAATGGTATTAGAGAACTTTGGTGGGGGAAGCTCTCAATGAGAACGTTGAGTCCAAGAGTCCCAAGGGGGATGTAATGTAAACCTTCGCAAATCTCACATTGACAAAGTACGGGAGAGATCCATGGTTCATAAGGAACAACTCAACCTTAACCGACAAAACACGTTTTGGGGTGAAATGGATGGGTTCTTGTAAGAACTCTAAGCTAAAATGTGCTTAGTGGGAGTAGTGCAAGGAATGATAACTCTTGAAAAGTCACTATGATACCAAAAGTAAAATTGTGCGGGATAGATACAAAACGAACAATATCTTAGTAAAAAAAGGTTAGTATGTTTTCAATATTCATCAAAATATAATGGAAAGAATCATCTAATTATTAAAAAAACTATAATACCCATGGACACGAGATAAGCATATCACCAAACACATTAGTGAAACGCTATTTTATAGTAGAGCTGTGATTTAATTGGTAGCGTGTCAATAAAAATATTTTTTTAAATAATACTCATAATAACCAATCATCAACAACTCTTCTGATAAAGATTTAGGGTATGTCTATGGTGACATGCATGTCACCGTAACTTGCATTTTTAGTTCGACCTTATATAGGATTCGGTCGACCTAATCTGCACTTTTACGTCGACCTTATATAGGATTAGGTCGACCTAATATGCACTTTTTGATCGACCTTATATATGATTAGGTCGACCTAATATGTCATTTCAGTTTTGTGAGTTTTAACGACGCGGTTGACCTTTTATAGCAAATAGTCGACCTCTTGGGAAGCGCACGGATGACATGTACGACTACATGGGCCAGATTTCCACCCAGATGACTGGCATGTACGACTACATGAGAAAAATGACCATCCAGATGAGCACACTGCAGGTGACCGTGAATGAGATGCGAGATGAGTTTCGATCTTTTAGTGGAAGATACATGCATGTCACCGTAACTTCCGACTACCATAATGCTAGCAACACCAATGAAGAAAATGTGGATGAGCACACTGTAGGTGACCGTGAATGAGATGCGAGATGAGTTTCGATCTTTTAGTGGAAGATACATGCATGTCATCGTAACTTCCGACTACCATAATGCTAGCAACACCAATGAAGAAAATGTGGATGAGGGAGAGAGGGGGCAGGCGTAGGAACTCGGCGATTTTAGATTGTGTGTTTTTATTGTTAAGTGTTAAAACAATTGTGGATTGATATGATGTGGTTTTAGATTTTAGTTATGTGTGAACAATTATGATTTGTGTTTTATTGTATTTCTTTTTAATTTGTATAGTTGTTAAGTTAGGAAGTTATGAGTCCTTGTTATCATTATTTATGACTGATTATGTTGGTTTAAAACGTAATTTGTACGAGCAAAAGAACCACCCACATCGCTTCCCAAAGAGGTCGACCATTTGCTATAAAAGGTCAACCGCGTCGTTGAACCTCACTAAACTGAAACGGCATATTAGGTCGACCTAATTCTATATAAAGTCGGCCTAAAAGTGCATATTAGGTCGAACTAATCCTATATAAGATCGACGTAAAAGTGCAAATTACGGTGACATGCATGTCACCATAGCAAAGTCCAAAGATTTAAGGTTTTGATTTTCAACATTTTAAATTTGAAGCAATAAAAGTGATTGTAAGTGAGTGTAGGAGGCTATTTAGGGAAGACAAAAAAAACCAAAATTTTCTTTTTCAATTTTTAGTAATAACTAAAATATAAAACAGAATAGTAAATCAATGTTGCAGGCAATCAGAATGTTCCAACTAACATGCTCTCTCTTTCATTTTTTATTCCCCATAAAAGTTAAATGGATCAATCAGAATGCTCCACATAACATGCTCTCTTTTTTATTTTTTATTCCCCATAAAAATTAAATGGATTGTATCTTCTTCGTCACAATTCGAATTTACATTTTTTTTTGCACAAATTTTTTTGATTTGATGACATTGTAACATCTTGAACCTAACGATGAAAAAACATCTTGAACCTTTTCCCGACTAAGATACATCTGCTTTGGGTCGAGACCTTCATGGGTTTGGCTTGGGGTGCATATAAGAGTGACTTCCCATAAGATCACCCATCAGTTCTCCACAACGAGCACGTTTGATTCAAGCTTAATTGTACACTTTTTATCCAAGTTTTCCTTAGGCGTTTGAAACATTTGCACTCCGAGAGGTTTGATTTTACGCTAGGTTTTGCCTTGTTTTAGCTTGTTTCGGACTCAAAAAGGTGGAACCAGACCCAGAGTAGGAAGTTGAATGAAAAGACGCAAAATCTTATCAAAGGATGGAGATAGCCGCATATCACGATAGAAGCAGAGAGTTCACGATCAGAAGGACCGTGAACTGAAGTCAGAGACCGTGAAGCGCCATGCGTCCATAGCCATTTTTGGTCTCACTAGACTCAATTCAGTTCACGGTCGTAAGACCGTGAACCCATGCTAGAGACCGTGAAAAGCCTAAATGATGAGAGAAACTTCTTCTTCCGATTTTAGAGTGAGAAAGTGACAAACCAAAGAAGAGGAGAAGCTAGGGTTTCATCTCCAAGCAAAGGAGGATCTCTTCAACACAAGGAGCAAGGTTAGCATCTCCATGATGGTTTTCCTTCTTCTCCCTTGTGTTTTCCCTTCTCCTAGCATGGGGCAGTTCCTTATTTCACTTGGGTGTTTGTAAAACGTAGCTACAATTATGTGAATGTTTGTACAGGTTTCATGATTTGTGTGTGGATGTGTTTAATATGAATTTGGAGGTATTTTCATGGAATATTGTGTTGTGTGTTTTCCTATCAATCTACTTGCCCTATATTTAAACATACTTGCCCTATATTGCACCAAATTAAGGTTTATACTTGGGCCCTAATTGGGAGTTTTATTGTGATATTCAGGACGAGTCAAGTTTTTGGCGTTGTTGCTGGGGAGCAAACGATCCATTATTTTGAAAAGATTGTTTGGTGTTAATCTAGCTTTTACTTTTCGCTTTTGTGTGTGTGAATCTTGCTTGTGTTAGACGAGTTATGGTTCTTTTGAGTGTGTGCATGAAGGTGTATGACCAGGAGTAATCCGACACCTTTGGCACCACTGGACGAGAATCTCACCCGCACTCTCCGACTCTTTGCTCCTGAGAGGGAGCCAGCGGAAGCAAGAAGAAGGATAGAGGAGAAGAGACAACCACAAGTTGGTCCCGAAGTTGAAGAAGTTGTAGTTGAGGAAGAAGTTGAATATGAATAGAAAGGAAGTGAAGCCGAGATGGAGGCTAATCAAGAAGCTCAAGCGGGAGCTGTCGAAGCAACCGAGGACCATGGGCTACTATATGGCTCCACGGGCGGCGGATATTCAACCTACTATCAGGCATCCACTCATGGCCGCCAACAATTTCGAGATCAAGCCCGCCCTTGTAACCATGATCCAAAACAATGTATTATTTCATGGGCTTCGCAATGAGTCTCCAAGGGAGCATGTTTAGAGGTTCATCGAGCTTGCAGGAAGTTTAAAGATAAATGGGGTTCCCGAGGATGCTTTGAAGTTGAGACTATTCCCCTACTCTCTTGCGGGGAATGCGTCTCAGTGGCTCGACAATAGACCTACCCTCTCGATCACCTCATGGGATAAAATGCTCAACAAGTTCATGACCCGATTCTCATTGACTCTTTATGTCAAGGGAAGTTGATGAACAAGACTCCACCCGAATTGACCGAGTTGCTCGAGGACATGGCGACAAAAGGGTATAATTGGGGTTTGGCGAGGAGTGGTAAGAAGAGTACCGGAAGAGGAGTGAAAAGTGTAGGAGCGAGTGCTCCACTTGAAGCCAAGCTGGACCGCTTAATTGATGCACTCCTGGAAGACAAGAAGCAAGGGAAGAAACCATTGATATCTTGCGATTGGTGTTCTAGTATCAATCATGAAATTGTGGATTGTCAAGTGATGAAGGAATCAAGCACCCCCGAGGAGCAAGTGAGTTTCATCGCCAATGATAGGGGAAACAACCCTATAGCAACACTTACAACCCGAGGTGGCGAAATCCTCCCAATTTCTCTTGGTCCTCTCCTACCAACCAAAGAACCCTCGGTTTCCAAGGACCGATGAGAAATTACCAACCAAGGCCTCATTTCATTCAACAAAGGTCGCAATTCCAAGGCTCTAACTTCCAGCAACCATTCCAAGCTCAAGGCGGTCAAGGGTTCCAACAATAACCCGATAAGTTTGTAAAGCTTGAAGACCTAGTGACCACCTTTGTGAGCGCAATCACTCAAAAGTTTGAGAAGATTGAGCAATTTATGGATGTGACAACAACAAAGTTACTTTGGTTGTGGCAGGATTGAGGAACCATCAAGCAAGCCTTCAAAACTTGGAGGTGCAAATTGGTAATCTTGCCGGGATCCTCACTGAGAGACCAATGGGAGCTCTACCTTCCCAAACCATCGCCAACACCAAAGATCAAAATGTCGGTTGGAATGCTATTCTTTTGAGGAGTGGGAAGGTGGCCCCAGAAGTTATTGCTAAGAAAGTGACTGAAGAAGAGAAGACTCCTCCAACGGCCAATGATCAAGAAGGCTCGGAGAGGGAGGAAGAAGAGGCTAAGAAGGCCGACGCCACCACAAGTGGCTGAGTATAAGCCTCCTCTTCCTTTCCCCACGAGGATGCACAAGGACCGATTGGAGGCGGAATATGGTGGATTCATGGAGATGCTTAAGAAGCTTTGCATCACTATTCTGTTCTTGGAAGAAATGGTGCACATGCCGAGGTATGCCAAATGCCTCAAAGGGCTTCTCGCCAATAAGCCAAAATATGAAGACCTCGCCAATGTCACCTTAGGAGAGGAGTGCTCCGCCTTCATCCTCAACAAGTTGCCTAAAAAGCAACCGGATCCAGGTAGTTTTACTATACCTCTTTGCATTGGATATCATCATATAGAAAACTCCTTGGCGGACTTAGGAGCAAGCATTAATGTGATGCCTTACAAGCTTTTTAGAAAGTTGCATTTGGGTGAATTACAGACTACTAGGCTTAGTGTTACATTGGCCGATCACTCTGTCATTAGTCCTAGAGTTATTTTGGAGTACGTCCTAGTGAGAGTTTGCAAATTCTACTATCCGACAAATTTTGTTATCCTTGATATCAGTGAAGATTCGGATATTCCACTCATACTAGGGCGCCCCTTCTTGCCACCGTCAAGGCCTAAATTGATGTTAATGAGGGAACTCTTATTTTGAGAGATGGAGAGGAGCAACTCACGCTTTTAATTGATCCTAAGGCTAAGAATGATTATGTGAAGGAAATGCACTCGAGTGGTGTGATTGGAAGTGGAGGTGAGCCTCTCAAGGCGAACCCCACTATTTCTCTTGTTCCTTGTGGTGACGTGAAACAGAAAATTGAGGAGGGTATCAACCCCGAAGGTAAAAAAAGGATCGTGGAGAGGAAAGATGAAACTCACTTATGTCCTCAAGAAGGATAAGGGCAAAGCGAAGGTAATTGGCTAAGAGGGCCATCCTATATAGCTTAAGTTGAGAGGTGACAAACTCGCTCTGAGACTGTGGCGCATCCACTCTTGGTGGCTTCGTGCTCTCAAGCATAATAGATCCTCAACGTCGAGCTAGTGACGTTAAACTAGCGCTTGTTGGGAGACAACCCAACGTCGGTTTGTTTTATTTTTCTTATCTTCTCTTTTTGTGATTGAGTAAGGAGTTCAAGTGGATGATTGGTTATCACTGTGCCAACATGTTGAGTCTGTTTTATTGGGTTTTGAGTGTGTTTGAATTAGGGGCACGGTTGATTAGGTCGAGTTTTGAAAATTTTGAAAATGCCCGGTTTTTACTCAGTTCACGATTTTTTAGCCTCATTATCACAATCTTAGCCACCGTGATAATAGGGTGGAGACCGTGAACGAGGGAAGTTCTAGAAAAATTTGAAACGCATCATTTTGGACTGAGATCACGGTCTGGGAGTTATGTTCGCGGTCTTATCAACCTTGAATAGAAGCCTCCGTCCGTGAACCCCGGGCTCGGGCTATATAAGGGCGTGAACCCTTCTTCTTCACTTCATGCAAGCCTCCTTGGCCGTTTTTTTATGGGATTTTTTGACACCCTCGCTTCCTCCTTACCTTCCTCTTCAACCCTATTTGCGTCTCCAGGTCTGTTTCAAGCCTTTACTTTGTTATTTTTGGAGAATTGGGTTAGAGTTCTTAGGTGAGGAGAATCGTTTTAATCTTACTTGAATGATTGGAATTAGGCGGGGGGGGGGGGGGGTGGGGGGTGGGGTTGGTCAAATAGGTTAGTTTGAATAATGTATGATGTGCATGTGGACTTGATTGAGCTTTGGTGGGCTCATTTTGCATGAATTACGGTTAATTGAGAAAATCGCCCACCAAGAGCATTGTGTTTGAATGTTGAGTTGAATCCAATATTGTGAATGGTGGTTGGTGGCCATCGATGCATGGTTTGGGCTTGATGTTGTTATTTTGATGAATTATGAATCAACTAGAACCATGTCTCCATGAGCTTTTAACGTGGTTGAACTTAAATTGTTGAAATCCGATCTAGTGAAAAGATTTCAAAGGCATAGGACCTTAGTGGAATTCTAAGTGTGGGGAATTCTTTCCTCCCCAATGAATTGAGATTGATGAATGTTTCCACGTATGTGTATAATTTTGATGTTTTGAAGGATGGTTGATGCGAGTCACTGGTACGTTCACTACTTGGTGAACCACGAGAAGTATGGCTCAATGTTTGAGCAGTGGAGGTACAGTGAGGCAGAACCTCACTAGGTGTTGGACCTGTACATGTTTAACATGTTCAAGTGTCGGAAAGCAATGTCGGGGATTGTCGTTCATCCCCAGTGGCAACGCCTCCTAGCTATTGACGAGCTCATCTACCGTGAACTCTGCGTGGAGTTCTACTCCACCTTCTCCCATGTGATCCCGACCAGCAAGTGGAACCGTTCGTACGTGGAGTTCTTGTTGGGAGGTCAGCAACACATGTTGACTTATGATGGCTTCGCCCAGGCCATGGGGCTCGACCCCACGCACATGACCATGTCGGAGAGGCAGTACACAACTAACTTTCATTACAACCAGGCCTTCCACACCATCTGCCTCCATCAGCATCAGAATGACGAGTTCAAGGGCTCAAACACCAATGCAATGAAGCTCCGAACTCCTTGGAGGATCCTGCATAAACTGTTGACGAGGTCGATCATCCCCAACCTGCGAACAGGGGGTTGATACTGATAGCCCTCCATACCATGAGCCGCCCAACAGAGCCACTCCATCTGGGATCTGTGGTGGCTACCATGTTCGCCAAATGCCTGGGGTGTGATCGAGTGGATACGATGCATTTGGGGGCATCATCACCAGGCTGGCCCGACACTTTGAGGTTGATTTGAAGGAGTGGTCCATTATCGGCTGGACCGCGCCATTCCCCATGGAGACACTGTACAACATGAAACTGGTGCTAAAGGGAGAGCGAGGGATTGAGTACCTTGAGGGACTTAGACCATCGGCCGCTCAAAGGCCACAGATTGACCATGCTCTAGTGGAGGCTGATCCAGAGGTCCCTCCTCCCGAGCAGCCAACTATCCAAACTCCGGGCCATTGTCGTGGTGCTGCACCACCACCACCATCAGAAACATCATCATCCGGAGCTGGTCGTTCTTCATCCGGAGTCCACCTCGAGCAACATGTGGATCGCCTCGAGGAGCAGTTTGTCGGAGTCAACACACGGCTCGATCGATCCACCAACTTGTTGGAGCGGATTGCTCGAAGTCAGGGTGTCCTTTCGGTACAGAGAGGTAGCCGAGAGAGGTAGCTGACGAGTGAGACATGTGGCAGAGCCGATTACTATCTCCCCACTTCTCCACTTGAAACTCTGCACTCTGTTTTTTTTTTCTTTTTCTTTAGTGTGTAAACTAGTACATTTGTGAGCCTTTCTTTCCTTTTATTATGATGTGGAATATTGTTATCTGTAACAAGCTCGCCTCGAGCGAGAATGTGCGTGTGTTTGTATTTTTCTTTGTCTTCTCTTTGAAGCTCAAACCTCCTACCCCGGGAAGTTGTCCAACTTTCATTCACCCAGCCATGCGGTAACATCGCTCTACCCCATATTTTACGCCATTGAGGGCAATGTCGAGTTTAAGTGTGAGGTGGGGGGGGGGGGGGGGTAGTTTATTATTATCAATGTTGTCATAATCGAACCGGAGCATGACCCGGTAATGCGAACGGCTAGCACTTTAGTGGTCCAACCGGCCAGGGGCGGAGCCAGGATTTAGTTTTCGGGGGGGCCGGATATCGATTATCGTAAAGGACGAAAAATACTAATAAATAAATATTTGACAAAACTAATTATACACACATTATTTTTATATTAAATTCCATATAAATGAGAACAATATGAAGAAATTAACAGTGCATTGCCATTTTGGCGCATATTCTGTTTTCATAACTAAAAAGCGAAGTTCTACCGATATTTAAAAAAATACTCATTATATATCTGAAATAACCTTGGAATTAAAAATTTTAATTGATATAATTTTAAATTAAAACTTAATGAACCAAAATATGAGGGGAATGGGAATTGTACACGGTAGCATTGTATAGGGCAAAAGAATTTACCAATACGGCAATACCCTTTCTTCTTGTTAAGTGAAAAGAAGAAAATAAAACAAAATGCTTTGCAGAGGGATCGAAACATTGTGTGGATGCAATATAATGCACATATAACACTTCGTTCCGCTGGACTACTTGAAGCTACATTGTAACAATTCTCATGTTAGTTGGCATTAATAGAAATTCTTCAATTTATACGTATAATCTCGAACTCTTTACACATGACTTTCACAATTCTCGGGGGGGCCAGAGCCCCCCCGAGGCCTAAGCTAGCTCCGCCCCTGCAACCGGTATTAGACCGTTTAAAAACCGTTGGAGAACCGGTACCTAATAAAAGTTATCAGTATAAATAGTGGACATTTCTTAATCAGAGCTCATCTCTTTCCTTCGAAATTGTGAAATGGAAATAAGGATTCAGTTTGAAAGCACGACGTTTTTGGTTTATTTCAATTTTCTGCAATTTTCTTAATTAAATTTAACGGGTGAATGGCAAAAACCGGACTAGCGGCTTGAGCAGTTAACCGCCTCGGCCGCTCGTCAACCGCTACATAAAACCGGAGTGGCTTTTAGACTGTTCCGAACCGGTTTTGTGACTAGGTGGTGGTTTTACCGGTCGGGCCGAGCGGCTCAGCTCGACTTTAATAACACTGATTATTATGCTTGTGTGTGCGATTGAATGCTTGGAGCCTTGATGTATGCCCAAAATTGTAATATTTGAGGGCTCCAAGCGATGCATGATCGAAGTGGCCGGTTTGTGGGTGAATCTCGTGTTTATTTGGCATTGACCTTGAATTGTTGCATGTGATTGAGTTCATCCTATTATGATGCCTGAGAATTGCATTAGGTGTGTGCAAAAGTTTAGTTCTCATGTGTGCTTAAATGAATGGATGGCTTGACTTGGTTACTCTTTGATCATAATTGCCTTGCATAGATTTTGTGAAATTGCTATAGACGATTGGGTGGCTAGGTAGCCATGTGAGATTTGTGTCAATCGTCTTTTTCATGTGTGATAAATCCCTCTCGCCATGGTGTTTAACATTCACCGTTGTCACTAGTGAGTATGATAGAGGCATAGGATTAGTCCACGCTCAAAAGTTGATTGTCCCAAAACATCTTATTCCCTAGTCAACCCCTTTGAGCTGTGTGACTTTGGGGGTCATTCTAATATTAGGAGCTTCGTGCTTGTTGAGCTTAACGGTGATTGTTAGAACGACCCCTCATGCTTTCTTCGTGTCTAAACCGTTCCGAGTCATCTTTGTGTCCCGGAACTCTCACTCTTGAGCTCCATTGAGGTTTTACATAGGAGGATTTTGCGCGGTTCTTGCTAGGAATGAAGAAGTAGTGTTGGAGGAAGTTCTTGATAGAGAGCATTGTTCGTTAAGTGTTAAGTTGGAAAATGTTTAACTCTCTAGTACCCCCCCCCCTAAAAAAAGGAAAGTAGAAAGAAAAAACAATCGAAAAAGACGTAATAAAACGGGGTAAAGAAAAGTAGAGAGTTGCCACAAGCCATTGAAACACCTAAATTGTTTGTTGACCTCCTTCACTACTATAATTGAATTTTTTATAGCAAGATAGGTCGAGGAAGTGTGCTTGAATGTAGTTCGTGATTGGTAGTGGCCTGGAAGAAGGAAAGTGTAGTTTTTTGCCAATGCTAGTGGTCGTTGAGTGTAGAGAAGGTTCGTAGTCGAAGTCATAGAACCTTCGGTTTCAGGGTGAAGATGTAGGACCTCATGCTATGTTTGCCACCACCCAAAAATGCATTTTCCTCAAGTCCAAGATAATTTCCAATCATTCGAACCCGTGTCTAAGACCTCCAGACAAGCTAGTGATGACAACCATCCCGTGAACTCTAGCATTTAGAGGTTGCTGTCATGGTGGAGAGACGATAGGGCTGGGTGTTGATGGTTGTGCACATCTTTTGCACCAAATGGTCCTGACCCCACTGGTCGAGAGTGAGTGATCATTCATGTTTTGCATATTCATATCTTACACCAGTGAGGAACTATGTTGCCCCTTCGTTTGTGCCTTGTACTTGAACTCTATGCACGGTTAGTTGTGGTTGGTGAGTGGTTTTGTTGAGACTTGTTTGGGTTTGAGAACAGGGTAAGAACTTTTCATTAGCACATTCTTGATGCATTCAAATGTCGTTTGTGATGGATGCCGGTATTGTTTGTAGCGGTTCATGTGTTGATGTCCACTAGCCATTGAGATTCACCACTTCGCGCCCTTTCATTTGTCCCAAATTTATCTTGTTAGTTTGAGATATTACCTTGGTTGAAAATGGTTTTCTTGGTGACAAGAAAACGTCTAAGTGTCAGGGAGTGATTCGGGCTTAATTCTATACTTTTTATCCCCGTTTTCCTTAGCGTTTGAGGCATTTGCACTCCGAGAGGTTTGGTTTTACGCTAGGTTTTGCCTTGCCTTAGCGTGTTTCAGACTCAAGCAGGTGGAACCAGCCACGGAGTTGGAAGTTTGATGAAAAGACGCAAAATCGGGTCAAAGGATGGAGGCAGCCGTAGATCACGGCAGAAGTAGAGAGTTCATGGTCTGGAGGACCGTGAAATAAAGCCAGAGACCGTGAAGCACCAGGAATCCAGAGGCATTTTCGGTCTCACTGGACTCAAGTCAGTTCACGGTCGTAAGACTGTGAACCCAAGCTAGAGATCGTGAAGAGCCTAAATGATGCAATGCGTTTTTGCTCCAGATCGCGATCCTCGCCAGATGTTTACGGCCGTGAATTGGGACCTTGACTCGAGCTTGACCTGGGTATAAAAGAGGCTTGAGATGAAGGAAGAAAGGGGGAGAGACCTAGTGTGAGAAACTTCTTCTTCTTCAAATTTCTGGAGTGAGAAAGTGACGAACCAAAGAATAGAAGAAGTTAGGGTTTCATCTTCAAGCAAGGTTTTGGGAATTCCTTCCCCAAAGGAGGATCTCTTCAACACAAGGAGCAAGGCTAGCATCTCCATGATGGTTTTCCTTCTTCTCCCTTGTGTTTTACCTTCTTCTAGTATGGAGTAGTCCCTTATTTCACTTGGGTGTTTGTAAACTCTAGCTACAATTATGTGAATGTTTGTATGGGTTGAATGATTTGTGTGTGTATGTGTTTTAATATGAATTTGGCGGTATTTTCATGGAAGATTGTGTTGTGTGTTTGCCTGTCAATCTATTTTGCCATTCTAACCTAGGTAGAGAGAAAACCCCCTTTCTTTGAAAGAGGCTTGTAAAGCTGGATTTTTCTTAGGCAAATCTTGTCTCCTATCTAGGTTAATGTAGGGCAACCCTCTTTGTACGTATTAGCACCTAGGGTTGGTTGTAATTTGGCAGTCCGAACTCTGATTTGAGGGTGAAGTTTTGGCAACCTTAGTCAATAGGTCAAGAGAACTACTTTGGGAGCTTGAATCTAATTCCCTTGACCTATTGACCGAGAGAGTGGCGTCCGTTCACTTGTTGTACTTCCCTACGATTTACAACCGTCTTACCACACATTTTCATTCGATCCGACAAGTCATAATTGCTAGCTAGGGGGAGCAACACCCGGGTGAAACCTTCTCAATTAGTGTCAAATCCATTTACTTGTCCAAATGTTTTAACCATAGATAGTTGTTTTCACCAAAAACCAATCGCTACATAATGTTTCAAACAATCGAAGTAGGGTTACATTGGCCGACCCGGGGTTGAGATTTAAACATACTTGCTCTATATTGCATCCAATTAGGGTTTATACTTGGTCCCTAATTGGGAGTTTTATTGTGATATTCGGGACGAGTCAACATTTAACTTCAGAGTTCTCATAAGAAATCCTTCATCTCACCCCAAAATGCGTCTTGTCAGGTAAGGTCGATTTCTTACTTATGAACCATGGATCTCTTTTGTGCTTTGTTCATGTATGATTCTCCTAAGGTGTTACATAAACCCCCCCCCCCCCCCCCCAATTGGGACTCAATATCCTCATTGAGGTTTGCGCCACCATCGTGGCACGCACATATGTTCTGATACCATTTGTAACATCACAAACCTTTTCCCGACTAAGATATTGTCTACCTTGGGCCCATACCCGCACGATTTTTGCCGTGGAAAATATATCGAGGTGACTTCACATAAGTTCACTCATTCTTGCAGTATTCCACTACGAGCACGTTTAATTCAAAGTTCTCACAAGAACTCCTCCATTTTACCCCAAAACTCGTCATGTCAGTTAAGGTAGGTTTCTTACTTATGAACCATAGATCTCTCTCTTACTTTGTCTATGCGGGATTCACCTAAGGTATTATAGATATCTACAAAAAATATGCATTTTGTATGTGTGTGAAATAAAAATATTCACAAAATCATAAAGGTACTCACATGTGATAAATAATCATAGCTCTATTGCATATCTTCACACCGTGAATTTTCCTTTCCTTGACATCTTTAGTTAATAGAGTTGAAAATCCTCCAAGTATAGTAGAACAGATAAAGGGAGAGGGGGTATCAATGATGAATTGAAACTTTTATCTAGGGGTGTCCTCTTCACTAAATTAAATTCAATATTAAATAAAAATTCAAACTATTACAAGTTATAATGAAACACCGCGAAGTGTTTCACATTTGGAAAAAATTGTAAAACATTAACTATCTATAGTGCTCAACAAATCTTTTTCAATATATTCTATAGACAATCATTCATGAACTAATTGTATATCCAATTTATAACCTTGTTCTTGACCCAATCCAAAGAAACTCTTTCAACATGAATGGTTGAAGAACATGGAGAGAAGATGAGTCAACTCTCTTTTTTACTTCCTTCATAAGTATTGAAGGATAGGGACCGCTAGATTGAAATTTAGCTTTCAGGTTTTGGAAGAAAAATTGGAGAAACTGGGTACAATTGGACTATTATTTTAGACTATTATTATATTCTTGTTTGAAATAAAACAATAAATGAGTTGCACTCTAATTGAAAACATATTCACTAATAATTGTAGTGTCATAGTTCGAATTACAAAGATTACCATTTTTTCCTCTTCCCCTTAAACTACTATCGTCGATGAATAATTTTTCTCCAAATTTTAAGGGTGGCCTAGGACACCTCTCATCGACCATGGGTCCGCCCCTGGGGTTCGTTTGTCATAGGCCGAGAGTATGATGGAATACCTTGGACTTATGCTCGTTAACAATGGTAGATTGCAATATTGACTTGATGCATATCATGATTAACCGAATCCAGGTTTCATGAAATTTGAGCTTCTTCATCGCCTTTTTCAAGAAAGACTATTCCACACGGTCATACGCTTTGGTCATATCAAACTTCACAGACATATAACCCTTCTTTGTTTCTTCTTCATGTGATGGAATTATTCAAAAGACGATACAACATTATCATGAATAAATCATCATGGGACATAAACACTCTATGTCTTCGAGATGAGGTTGTCCAAATTTCTTAAACATATTGGCAAGAATTTTAGAAATTGCCTTGTAAATAACTTGACATAGGATGATTGGTTAAAAGTCACTCAGGGAGGAGGGGTCCCAAAAAATCTCCTTTATGTGAGAGCTTCTCTCCCCATGTTCTTGGGTGGTGTTTCATCTTCCTCCCTTTCATGGAGGTTACTTGGATCTTTTGATCCATTTTCTTCCCTCTTCTCTTTCTTTATGACCTCTTTGTCATGGACATCTTTCTCCTGTGGTGTTTGTTCACATTCGTTAATCACTTTGCTGGAGAGTTTTTTGGTAGCTTAATCCTTGTGTCTCTTCATAACCTCCCCTTCCCTTCCCCTCATCCCCTTTTTCTCTTCCCTCACCCTTGTTCCTCCCCTCATACATGTCCCCCTGCCAACATGAGAATCATTAGTTTAGTCTGTAGAGACTTGGTCAGTCCTTAAGCAGTCTCATTTTACATGATATTGTTATCGAACAGAAACCATACATGATTTTGCTTTTGAAAAAAAACTCTCAAAATTAGAATGGGAACAATTACACAACAAATTGGTTTAGAAAATAGTGATAGCTGCCCTCCAAATAACATAGTGGGTGGCATTTGCTTATTATAAAATGAAGAAGTTGGTCTCTCAGTAAGATCTAGCTCTTTCAACCATTTGGATGGAGATGTTTCACTCTCTAATGGTGACCCGCCATGAATTCTCATATTAAAGACTGAAACTTGTATATGACATATTTCAACCAAATCCTATCATGGTTCATGGGCTAAAAAGACAAGGGGTAATCTGATGGAAGAAAATATGTCTCTGGACTTTTGGAAAGTTCTAGATGAGTGTATAATATGTTTGAGTGTGGTTTCAAAAGTTATTCCTTTACTTGAGATAATAGCAGAAAAATGAGAAATTTATTGAAAAAAATATTGATAGATTTGTTGCTCAATTTGAATGCCAACCTCTCATGTCCCTCACTTGGATAGGTGTGGATCTTATCACTACTGTCCATTCTAATGGATACAATATAACATATAAAGATGCAAATGAGATAAATGGAGGTGGAGCTTTGGAATGTAATCCTACTAGTTGAAGGCAAAATAGTCGTAAACAAAAAAAAAAAAACTCAGGAAAATCAAGTTTCAACCCAAGACTGCAGAAATTATTGACCAAAGAAGAAGATCAAAAGTTGAAAAATCTTATACAAGAATGATCTCAAATGGAAGCATAGATTTAGAGTTGATTGGCTAAGATCGGGAGAGAAGAACACAAAATTTTTTTATGCTAACGCTTTTGCCCGACGAATAAAAATTATTATGATAAAATTGAAGGATGAAGTTAATAGAATATCATAAGGGCAGGAGGAAGTCATGGAATGTGTTAACGAATGCCACAACTTTTTGCTCAAAGAGACTATCACAATTGTGATGTGGTTATTAAAGCAATTGAACTGAAAATTATAGAGGAAAATGATCAAATTTTATCAGCCCCTTAGAAAAAAAAGTTATTAATGTTTCGAAACATATAGGACCCCATAAGGCCACGGGATCCGATAGATTTTCTGCCAAATTTTACAAAAAAAAAGAAAGATTAAACTCATTTGGGATGGATCTTTTATGAGGAAGTTTTGGAGAGTGGGTTGTCATCATTACTCGACTTGAGAGTTTAACAACAATTTTCAGCCATTTGTCTCGCTTTTCTTTAGCATTTATTTTTTTTATTAAAAATATTATACATTTCTGTTTTTAGTACAAAAAATTTATCTTTTCCTGTCACCACCCCATTACATCCAAAGCTTCGATTTTTTTCCTTTTTCTATGAGTAATTACAAAAACTGCTTCAATTTATTTTTTCAGAATTAATGTAACAAACCAAATTTTAAAGGAAAAAAAGAAAAGGAAACTAACTACGTTAAAAAAAAGTAAACAACAGCGACAGCCAGGACGAACGATCGAATAGATGAATAGACATAGATATAGTCATCCCCTTCCCATTGTATTCAGCCGCTGATGTTCGCTCTCCCTCTCTCTCGCTCCTCCGTTCTGCTTCTAAAAATATATACAACTCTTTCCTTCCCTTCCCTTCCCTTCCCTTCCCTTCCATTCCTTACATTCATTCTCTCTCGTCTTCCTCTAATTAATTCTTCCCTCTCTTTCTCTCCGAGCATGCCATTTCTCTACATTTCCTCTTTTTGTTTAGATTCACGCGAGAGGGAGAATTATACGCAAAGATTACGTGAAAGGTAACAACCACTAGCATCGGGAGAAGAAGAACAAGAACAGGAAAAATGGCATCTAATATTGGGATGATGGACGGCGCATATTTTGTCGGCAGGAATGAGATATTGACTTGGATCAACAATTGTCTTCAACTCAATCTCTCTCGCATTGAAGAGGTCCTCCGTCGTTTCCTCCTTCTCCTTCTCCTGTTTATGGCGTTGTTGGCGGGAACGGGAAAGGACATGTTCTTCTTTCGCTGCTTTTGACTTTTGCGACTTAGCTTCCATTTACTGGGATTTAGGTTTATGTGCTTCCATCTGATGCTCGTTATTAGAACTATACTATGTTCTTTCTTTAATGGCGTAGTAATTATTGTTTATGAAGTTCGGCCTCTGATTCTATTTCTTCTAATTGGGGATTAAATTTTGATGACTGGAGATTGAAGGTGTTGATTGATCAAATCAACCCTTCGTGTCTTTTTTCCTTGAGGATTTTGATATGAAGTTCTTCGTTTGATGAAGGAACATTTGGATGATGATGTAGACTGTTCATCTTGTTTATGATGATGGTTTTCTATCCTTGGTTTGATTGATGGTTTCTTTCATATATGGTGCAGGCTGCGTCTGGTGCTGTTCAATGTCAGATGATGGATTTGACTCATCCAGGAGTTGTGCCAATGCACAAGGTGGTGACAAGACTATGCTTCTCTCATCTTTCGGTCATTTAATGCCCATACTTTACCAATTTGAGAATTGCAATTCTACAGAAGCTTCACTTTGCGATGCTAGTTTTGGTTCTATTGTAGGTGAATTTTGATGCCAAGTCTGAATATGACTATATCCAGAACTACAAAGTGCTACAGGATGTATTCAACAAGTTAAAAATCGAAAAGGTATCACTTTGTAATTTCTAGCTTTTTCTTTCTGAGTACTTTCATCGTTGTCGCCCTTCTTCGAGTTTTGTTATATTATGGCTTGAGCTCATGATTAGTTGGCGGGATCAACTTTAGGCCTATGGATCTACGTGGTTTTACAACTTAACTTTGTTGGTTTTAACACTAGGATTCCAAAACCAATAACGATTACTGTTTTGGGGAGGGTATATCATATCATGTTACCAATTAGTGTGTGGCCGCAAAATGAAGTGATTGAATGGCGGAAAAGAGAGAAAATTATCAGAGATCTTGTGGCAGCTAGCAAATTCATGTCATATCAACTCGTAGGAAATGGTTGCTTTAGTATTTGCAATCAGGTTAACCTGGAAAAGTCTTCTGACTGGCATCCCTGCCTTCTTTTGCTTGCATGGGCAGCATATCGAAGTGAACAAGCTTGTTAAGGCAAGGCCATTAGACAATTTGGAGTTCTTACAATGGCTTAAGAGATACTGTGATTCTGTTAATGGTGGAATTATGAACGAGTATGCTAACTCCATGGCGTATTTTCTTCATTTTTACTCTTTTCTTTACCGCTAAAGGTTTTCTCCTGATGGAAGTTCTTTGATAGTAACTTGCACATGTTGTTGCATTCCAGGAATTATAATCCCATTGAAAGGAGATGCAAGGGCGGAAAAGAGCGAGTTAGGGGCTCTGTAAAGGCTTCAAAATCATTGCAATCAAATAATTCCCATCATCATTCTGCCACAGTTGACTCAGGTGGAATGCATAAAACTCTCAGTCAGCATGCACCACCAAACTAGCTTACATTCCTATTGCTAGTATTTTTGTTCACATGGAGACAATATTATTTCATTGCAGGGCCAAAGCCAGGTAGGGGAAGTACTGGGTCAATAGGGGGCCATAATTCATCAGTAGATATCCAGGCATTGTCGAATGAGGTATAACTCACCCTTTTCTTATTCCCTTGAACTAATTAAGAGTATTTCATGCTCGACTCCCTTGGATTTAGATTCTTGTTTTGTACTCTGTCCATTTCTTTTGTGCAGATTACAGATTTGAAGTTGTCGGTGGACCTACTGGAGAAAGAGAGAGACTTTTACTTTGCGAAGCTACGAGATATAGAGATACTTTGTCAGATCCAAGAGCTGGAAGAGCTTCCGGTAAGGGAGAAGCCTATATTCAAATAAAACGACGAGGAATACTATGTGTTGTCTCTTTGACCAAATGCACGTTATTTGTTTATGAATATATATAGGTGGCAGTTGCTATCAAGAAGATACTATATGCAGCCGATGCCAAGGAGCCCGCACTCGAGGAAGCTCAGGAGTATCTGGCAGAAGCATTGAACGCTAGTGAAGAAGAAGGAGAGGAAGCATGAGCTCTAGGGAGATACTGAGCTAGCATAGGTGCTTAAAGGGAAGTCTATTCCACCACCTCTCCAAAACCAATAAAGCACCAACAAGGCCCTTTAAACTCGCTATCGAGGGGCGCTTGTTGATCATATGCTGGAGAAGAAATTGGTAAAGAGGTTGTGCTCCTGTCATGGTCAATGATCAAGTATCCTTGCTATGATGTGGAAGATACCAATCTTCTTTGAGTTTTTTAATATACCAGCTGACCAGCTTGTACATCGGATGTGTATATTGTATTGTTGAAAGAGGTTGTATTTGATGGAGCCTGTAAGTTTTTTTGGGTAGGAAAACAGAAAATATTTGCAATTTTAGGGTCATCCTTAATCGTAACACTGGGCTCAATTAAGCCACAGATGGAGTGTTGGGCCTTGGTTTAAACTAAATAACTGTTTATCTTTGTATTTGGTATTTTCTAGTGGGTGTCCTTGATGTGATGGGTTGATTTGTTTGGGGCAAAGGGTGTTCGTTTTTTCTTGCATCTCATAACTTAACTTGGTCCAAGGAAGTTTGAGATTATCATGAACTGATTCTCACTACTACTCTGCTCCAATTAACATTCATCAATCCTTCCTTTGTGTGTCATTGTTAATACGTTGGTATCTGGTTGTTAACCGACTCCTTGAGAAGACTGTGCTAGTAGTTGGCATGATCATTTACCCTAAATAAAAGGCCTTCCTATGATTTTTGAGAAACAAGTGGTTTTTTAAAGTCGTGTCTGGCTTTGGTTTAACATTGAGGGATGATCGTTCATCCTAGATGCTCTTTCTCCATTTCCCTACTCATGAACGAAGATGGTGATTTATGGAAGGGAGGTCCTTGAAGCAATTTACTTTCAGGGATAATTACTGCTTCTATTGATGATCATGTTGTCATTGTTGCCTGATGGTACAGAAACAAGATGATGGTAGTGGCATGTCTGACAACTGAATCGATTTATACATCACCTTTATGAACTTGCAGTGCTCAATGAATTCTGTTGGGCCAATCCAAATAGGCCCATAAGTTAAACCAAGTTACTAGAAGGCGCCCAGTACAATTGGGCTGGCTTTAAACCAACCAACAAGCCCAACAGTGAAAACATGCTCATTTGATACTCGTGAGCTTGAAAGTAAGGCCCAAACTCTCCTAACAGGTTTCTTGATACGTAGACGCATAACGACAAATTCCCTATAGTCCAGAAGAGTATAGTTATTACGCCATGCCTCTGGTGTCTGACGCTCTAGGTGTTGGTCGAGGCGCATGGCCATTTAATGTACGAAGCATTAAATGCGGGTGCTGATGTGGGGCGGAAAGAAAGGCGGTTTGTTAGAATTGCCTCAAATATAAATAGGAGAAGACAACCACATTTAAAAGAAATAGACTCTCTCAGTAAAACATGGAGTTTGCACTTCTCTTTCTAGAAAACACTCTCTTGACTTGATTGTTGAGAGAAAGCGAGCACCTATGGCCCAGTGCTACTTGCATAGGTGATGCCTAAACGAGTCTGAGGATCAGAGGCGCAAAGGTGGTAACGTGACTCAAACAATTGGCGTGCTAGGGGACATGGGAATGGTTATCACAATACAAGTATTTTTTTTATACTTGTACAAGTTGCCCCTCTGCCTCATACCCAAGTTCTTCAACCATGAGAGCTTGTTTTGCTTGTCACTATTCAAAAAATGGTGTTTTAACCGAAACTCTAATTTTCCGCCTTGCCTTTCTAATAAGGGTAATACCTTAAATAGGATCGAACTATATCCATATAATCAACTTTGCTCCGTGGTTTGAGTTTGCTATCCTAGCCTCAACTATACCCCATATATACTAGTTTGGACGGACACGTGTTTTGACCGTCAATTTGGACGGTCACAACTGTTGACTAACAATCAACGATCCAGCTCACTGGCACGTCAGCGCCGAATAAATAAAAAAATTCCAATTTAAATTATTTTTCATATCTCATGTTTATAATAATAAAATAACAACAAAAAAATTTAAATTTAAAATTATTCTTCATGTCCTTGTTATAATTTTGAAAACATGAGATATGAAAAATAATTTTAAATTAGAAATTATTTTTATTTGGCACGGACGTGATAGTGAGCTGGATCGTTGACCTTTAGTCAATGATTTTGACCGTCCAAATTGACGGTCAAAATATGCATTCGCCCAAATCAGTCTATATGGTGTATAGCCTATGTTTGACCCGGCTTTTAGAAGTGCTTTTCGGCTTCAAAAGTTGAACCAGGGCCAAACATCTTCAAAGCTCGACTTTTAAATAGCTGAAAAGTGCTTTTGTATAACATAAAAGCAGAAGCTACAAAGCTCCGATTTGGAAGTACAAGATTATCCTTACCGTATTTTAATTTCATTTCAGAAAATATAATTTTCTTTCATTTATATCATTTTAAAAATAAAATAAATTATAAAAAATATTATTTAATATAAAAAAATCAACAAGATCCATTTTGACTACTTTATATTGTTAGAATTTTTATTTTTTATTATAAATCCTTTATAGTCATTTTACATACCCTCTTATATTAAAAAGCACTTCTAATAGTTTTGCAGTCAAACACTCAACTGTTTTTTTTTAGAGTACTTCTCTAAAAACTCTAGTAAGAAGTCGTTTCTGCAAAAGCTACAGTAGGACCAAACTATCCCATAGTTGAGAGCAGGATAGCAATTACGCAAATCACAAGCTAAAATTAATTATTTGGTTATAGTTGAGACCAATTTAAGATATTAACCCTTCTACTAATACTACTAGCAATATCACAAACAACGTGTTTCTAACATAGGGACTGTTAGCCATGGACTGGAAATCCTTAAAACAATGATGTCCAATTCTACCATGCAATTGAGATGGTAGTTTCTTCATTCTATTTAGGGCGGCAAATGAGAAAAGTTGAGCCGAGTTTTATCCCAATTTGAGTTTGACTCGTTAATAAATGAGCTGAACTCGAGCTCGAGCCATTTATTAACGAGCCGACTCAACCCAAATTCGAGTTAGACTTGTTTACTATTGGATCGTCCTCCAAATAATATATGGAGATTCTATTTCAGCACCCACACCAATCAAATTTTATGTCCAATGCGCATAGCACGGAAGGGTTGTTTAGTCTTTTAGGTTATGTTTTTTTCCTGTGTTTTGCAGCAGATATATTTCATTTGGGCTCCCAAGTCTTTCAATTTTTTTGTCCTTTAATTGTTCATGATGTTATTATGTATTATTATAAGTAGCCGGGTCAATTTGTATTAGGATAGGTAATCTAGATTATTGTTGGTTTACAATCAGATTATTATATCTATAATTCTAAGTAATCCGTCTCTTATTACTTTTCAAGGTATTATATCTCATTTATTTAACATCGATTACATAGTTTTTAAATAAAATTCAGTTAATTATTTATGTAGTTTAAAATAGAAAACTTATATTAGTGTCATGTACCATGATATCCGTTCTACAAGCATTCCTGGTAAAAGAATTTGTTAAAACTTTCATATCTCAATTTATTGCGGTTCATACTTGAGCTATGCATACCTGAATTTGAATTGCAAACTCCTCTAAAGAATGAATTTCTTGATATATCCAAATATCGTCTGACTACCTGAGAGTGAGAATCAAGTTGTCTCTAAAAGTCTAAAAACTCACCAATTCATTTGTCTGATATGATAGTGAACGAGCTCTTGGAGATCTTATTGCCCGAAATCTCAATGTAAATCTTACGTTTTCCACTTTGTCAGAGTAATCTTGATCCCAAGATTGAATAATTTGCTCTTCAAATGATATTGAGATTGGATTGGAAGAATTGAAGAGCTCAGATCATTCGTACCATTTTTACCTTGAGCTTGAGATTTATTTTTATGGAATTGTTGGTTGTTGTACGTGGTAGTTAATATTTTCACTATACATTGAGTGGGGTATTAAGGTTATCTTGAGTTGATTTTAGGATGATGGGACTTAACTACGATTTAATAAGCAAAAAGGATTCCTAATAAACGAATTTTCCATAAGTTTCATCACACGATTTGTTGCGACTCGTATTTGAACTATGAGGACTTGAAAACTGAACTGCAAATTGTTCTAAAGATGGAATTTCTTGATATGTACAAATATTGTTTGACGATCTGAGTTGTCCCTAAAATCCTAAAAGGAAAAAAATCTACCAATTAATTTGTCTAATATGACAGCGAACTTGAGCTTCTAGAAATCTATTATAAATCTACGTTTCCAAAAATAAATTATAATTTAGGCAAAATACAACTGTATATCCACAAGTATCAGGTTTGTGACAAATATATCCACAACTATCGAAATACACGATATATCCAAAAATCAGAGGGTCGTGTGAAAAATCTATCCAATTCCTTCTGAAACTTTAACGGCGTCTCAGACGGCGTGGAATACACTAACGGAATGCTGACTCATCACCGTATCACTTGCCACATAAGCCAAAAAACAATAAAACATTACACGTGGACGCCAAGTAGGCTGAATGAATAAAAACGAAAACAAAAAATCCACTTCCCCTATTTAATCCGTCGAGCTCTTCTCTCTTCCCCCTTTCTCCAATCGAAAAAATTAGGGTTCTTGGTTCTGGTTCGAATTCAAAAATCGGCGCCGTCGGAGAGGACGTCGCTGCGTGCGTTGAGCAACCTCGTCACCGTCCGGCAGTCGGGCTCTTGTTCCCTTTCCCCAAACTCCTCGATTCCTTTTTCACTACTGCATTCTTTGATTCTCTGATAATCCATGGCTACCGGAGTAGTCAAATCCGGAGACAGACCACCACGCAGCGGCTTCGTTGACCGAGGTAGGGGACACCCCTCCGCCGTCGAGAGTAGGAATGATAGAGGCTCGGAGGCAACAACGACGGTAACAAAACCCAGAGAGGGTAAATCATATCAAAGAAATCAAAATGAAGATACCCACGGAAAACCCACCACGATTAAGGAAAGGAAAAACTTGTTTTTGACAAGTTTGGATTGTGCGGTGGAGAGAGTGAGGGTGGAAAGTAAGTAAAAGAGGGAAACAATGGAATTCAAATGGAGTAAAAGCATAGGTGTGTGAGTTGAGAAGAAGATTTGGGATTGGGGTCTTTTATGGAGAGGTGCTCAGTGGTCTGTGAATTGAGAAGAAGATTTGTGCCGCTCCTCTCTTGAATCTGGATCTGCTACTTCCACTCGTTGTTGGCGAAAGGCTGATAACCCAAGGTGCAAAACAGGGGCAAGGTCGGGGCAAAAGATAGGAAATAGGGGCAAGGATTTTTTTTTTATTTTTTTCGTTATCCACGTGGATTGGTAGGGTGAAATAATGCTAACTCAACTCATTCTGTTAGTCTAATCAGACTGTTAGTTAACACCGTTAAAGCATGGGACGAAATTGGATATTTCGTGTATTTCGATAGTTGTGGATATATTTTTCACAAACTTGATAGTAATGGATATACAACTGTATTTTGCCTATAATTTATAATAATTATTTTTGTGATAAAAGTGATGGAGATACACACACCTCCACAATAGTCAAAGATCAAATCCAACCATTAATCCCGCCAAAACATGGAAAGAGTTGAACAAATTGTAAATAAATGATAGCTAGAGAGGTTGTAGAACTCAATTTTAATCTAATGAGTCATGATATTCAAATGCTAATGTTATATAATGTTTAGGTCAATGCATATTTCTCCAATGCAGAGATGTCAAACTAAGACACACGGCTACATTTTGGTGCATAACCTCCTTAAGACAAGAAGCGATATTATCCACTCGAGCTTCATGTCATTGCATTAATGTATTTTTTTGTGTATTATAAATTTGCCGTGTCAAATAAATTATGATGTCATACTAATTGATTTTGTGATAATTCGAAGACAGTGACAGAACCAAAGTACCTCTACCACTTAATCTCCTATGACTTGAGGGGAGTTATAAGTTTAACATCGAATTCATAGATTATAATATGTCAAACCCAATAAGTGAATACATAGTTTTCAAGGTAAGGAACGATGAAGAAGAGTAATATTAGACGATATTGATAACAAGGACGACGTAAATTTAACTTCTTAAAAACAGTTTTTATAATTGCAAATATTTTATCATTGATCTTTTTTATCCAACCATTAATCCCGCCAAAACATGGAAAGAGTTGAACAAATTGTAAATAAATGATAGCTAGAGAGGTTGTAGAACTCAATTTTAATCTAATGAGTCATGATATTCAAATGCTAATGTTATATAATGTTTAGGTCAATGCATATTTCTCCAATGCAGAGATGTCAAACTAAGACACACGGCTACATTTTGGTGCATAACCTCCTTAAGACAAGAAGCGATATTATCCACTCGAGCTTCATGTCATTGCATTAATGTATTTTTTTGTGTATTATAAATTTGCCGTGTCAAATGAATTATGATGTCATACTAATTGATTTTGTGATAATTCGAAGACAGTGACAGAACCAAAGTACCTCTACCACTTAATCTCCTATGACTTGAGGGGAGTTATAAGTTTAACATCGAATTCATAGATTATAATATGTCAAACCCAATAAGTGAATACATAGTTTTCAAGGTAAGGAACGATGAAGAAGAGTAATATTAGACGATATTGATAACAAGGACGACGTAAATTTAACTTCTTAAAAACAGTTTTTATAATTGCAAATATTTTATCATTGATCTTTTTTTATTAGGGTTTAGCTGATTTGGTGATGGAGATGATAACAAGGACGATGTAAATTTAACTTCTTAAAAACAGTTTTTATAATTGCAAATATTTTATCATTGAACTTTTTTTATTAGGGTTTAGCTGATTGTGATGGAGATAATGACTTCTGGCAACTTCTTGAAAATGTCCATATTTTAAAGATGTTTTTCATTCACGTTCAAAATTGAAATATATTCATACACCATCTATATTAAGATTTATGATAGATTCATCAATTTCAACTAAAACTGAATCTATATATAACAAAATAAAATTCAAATTTTATATCAAGAATGATGACTTTCAAGAAAGAGCGAATCTCCTATAAAATTCATGATTGGGATGAAATAATATATACTAAGTGAAAATTTTATTTCATATGAACTTCAGATTCTCTAATAATTGTATAGTTTGGACTCTTTTATGATACCAAATAAAATGTCATTGCATCAAACTGTTGTTGTTCCGCCATTGATAAAATACATCCGGCCAACCGGCCGAGCCCTTATCTAGTATTTGATACATTCATTTTGTATGTCGTGTATTAGGTAGGGATGACAATTACCCACCCATGGGTAATTATACCCAAACCCAAGTAGACCTATTGATAATGGGTTGGGTATGGGTGAAGTGCATATGGGTTTGGGGGTTTGTATATGGGTTTGGGTAATGTATGAATATTGCTTCCATAATCTAAATGGGTATGGGTTGGACTTGGATATGGATATCCATTTACTTGAGGGTGTTTTAACTACACATGCAAAATTTGGACCTATTTGTAAAACTTGAAAAATTTAGGTACCAAAATGTAAGACCAAAAAATTTAGGTACCAAAACATAATTTTCCATCGATATTTTGAGGACTTATATGCAAAAAAATTAAATTTAGGTACTAAATATGCATATCTATTAAGTTTTAGGTACCAAAGTGTAATTTGTATTTGGGCATGGGTACAAATCCATTTGTTATAAACCCAACTCAACCGAAAGTAAATGGGTATGGGTACAAACCTATCAAATTCTACCCATATCCATCTATTTGGATTTCATACCCAACCCAATTGGATTGGATAGTAAAAAACCATTGGTATGGGCAAAATTGTCATCCGAGCCGACAATCCTGCGCGGCTGCGCTAGTTCGCGGAAACGCGGATTTTACACAGAGCTCACAAAATTCGCGAACTGCTTTTCTTGAGAGCGCGGATTTCCCGAAGTAAGAGCGCGGCTTTCCGATGAACTCCCTTTTGGATGGAATTGGCCGGAAGAAAGCAACTTGACATCGGCAGATGCCACCGCCATCGTTGCCATCGGCGAACCTTTTTCTACACCCTTCACTCCACCGAGACCAAACCTAGAAATAATAGGGATCAGAATCATAAAATTGACCCAAATCAGAATCTAACAAAAAAGATGTACATGCATGTCTCAGAAGACCTACCCGATTCGCGATTCTCTCATTACTGTCCCCTATAACGAGAGGAGAAGAAGCAGATTCGGAGCTTCCTTTCCTCACCTTCCTTCTCCTTAGATAGTCAGAGAACACTCTGTGTGATGACAGGTGCGAGCACTCAGATAATCAATAGATGACGACGACGAGCACGCTGTACCGTTTCCAGGCACCATGAAGAGGGTCGTCGGCGAGTGATATCGGAATTGAGCCATCGACGAGCACAAGTTTATTCTTTAAGAAAAAAGAGCCATTATCGTCGAGCGACGCCATGAATTGAAATTGGAACTGTGAAGATGGAGGAGACGAGCAGGGATGCCGGATTCTCAGCTTAATTAATGAAGAGAGGGTGATTTTGGTTGAAATTGGGCAAATCCACCATTGAAGAAAGCTCTGGAAGAGATGGTGGGAAAGAAATACGAAGAGTAAAGGAGAGTGGAACGGAAAAGAAAAGAAGGAAAGTAAAAAAAAAACTATTGGAATAAAAAGGGAGGTACACAGTTGTGATTTGTGAACAACTAGAGAAGAAAAATATTGTTGGTGTCATATTGTTTAGTTAATAAATTTTAACTAGTTCAAATCATGTTATTTCATAGTATCGAAACAATTTTGTACATAATTTCTTTATAGAATTAAAAATAAGACATATTTTCTTAAATGTTAAACTTCACATGTTATTTCATAGTATCGAAACAATTTTGTACATAATTTCTTTATAGAATTAAAAATAAGATATATTTTCTTACATGTTAAACTTCACATGATGTGAGATATATAATTTAACAATCCTATGAATTATGAAAATCCAAATTAGATTGATTCATTCATAAGTCGGTGATCAAGTTGGCCCTCAAGCCACAATGTCGAGACATCTCATGTGCTCTAAATGAGCCAACTCACGAGTTGAGCTCAACAAGCCATCGAGTCGAGCTAGCTCGCGAGCTTCACGAGCTGAACAAGGCTAAGCTCAATCTTAGCTCGTTAGTAAACGAGTCGAGTTTCGAACAAGTTTTTCCCGATTCGAGCCTCGAGTTGCTCGCGAGTAACTCGGCTCATTTGCAGCACTAATTCTATTTCCAAATCCTCTCATTTATGCTTTTATATGGAGTGATGAAAATCATTCCCGGTGCAACCTTCCGATTGATGTTTAAGTTCGTTGTGGGCTCGAAGTGTACTCCATCGAGTTAAAGAAGGGTACTTTGGAATGATTATTGCAGTACCTGCACTTTGCAGCATAATATATGGACGACCACACAAGCGCTGTATTAACATTTCATTTCTCAAGGAGCAAGACGGTGATATGAAAGTTTGGTGTCCAGTTTTGCCTTGTGATTTTGTAACCTGAAAGACTTTGAATTATGTAACAATCAAGGTTGTCAACCCGCGGGTTGATCCGAACCCGGACGAGCTAGTGGGTCAAGGGTCAATGGGTCACCCGTTTTAGCCCGTTTTAATTCGGAAATATGAAAAGAGTCATTTGTACTTATCTTAAATCTAACATAGAAAAAATGCAATACTACTTAATCCGACAGACACTAAAAGTGGCAAACAATAGATATCCATGCACTAGAACCATAGGCAAAAAAACAAGAGGTAACATTTACATCACATGACTAGAGGCATTTTCCAAGTTTTCAACCATACAAACTAACAGAATCTATTGGGCTGCATTGTTTTCAGTTACTTAATTTAGTGACTAGTTTGTAATTATGCATAATAAACCCTACCCGTGTGCTTAGTAGAAGGGTATAAGTAGCTAGGAGTCTTGGTCATTCGGATGTAAGCAGCAGCCATACATACTGCACTCACAATAAACTTGAGACTGTTCTCCGTGGATGTACGGTCGATCACCCTGATCGGCAAGAACCACGTAAATCAAAATGTTCTCTCTTTCCGCGTTATCAAATCTTACATGGTATCAGAGCTGTGATTCGACTCCAGCTGAATCGATATGGGTGACGAGACTAAGGATTCCTAGAGTGACGGAGCCGACAGCTCCGACCAGGATATTCTAATCTCTCGCCTCTTTACCTTCATCCGTCCGAAGACCCTGCTCGTCTGTTTGTGGTTGATCTTCTTTCGAATTCCAATTACAGTGAATGGGTTAATGATATGACCGAAACCCTAATCTCCAAAAACAAGTTAGCTTTTGTCAATGGCAGCTTGCCGAGGTCTATTGCTGGTACGGGGCTCCGTTTGGAAGCGTGGGATCGCTACGATGCTACCGTCAAGGGCTGGTTGAAGACTGCAATGAGTAAAGATGTCAGTAATAGTGTGCGTACATCTCAGACAGCGCGCACCATCTGGACGGATCTACAACAGCGTTTCGGCAAGGGTTCCTCTCAACGGGCTTGTGAAATTCGACGCCAAATCGGCTCTTCGCGTCAAGAGAAACAGAGCGTATGCGCTTTCTATACTGGCCTACATGCTCTTTGGGACGAGATGCATGTCTGGAGTGCCGCGCCTCGTTGTTCATGCGGCGGCTGCACGTGCAATCTCGTTCAACTTCAACGTGAGCAAGAAGAGCGTATACACCTGTTCGAGTTTCTCTTGGGGTTGGATGATGCGTTTTCGGTTGTGCAGTCCCAGATCCTCAGCATGAAGCCTACTCCAACTTTGGCTGAGGCTTACTCTCTTGTCTTCGCGGAAGAACAACACCGTCAGCTCACTAGAGGTCGTCGTCCGGTTGTGGAGACTGCGACCTTCCAGGCTCAAAACGATAAAGAAGGACGCGATTCAGGGGATAAGCCTCGTTGCTCTCACTGTAACCGATTTGGACACACTCGGGACACCTGTTACAAGCTTGTGGGCTATCCCACCAGTTTGGCGAAGCCAACTACGTCACTCCCGAATGATCGCTCAGGCCCCCGACGTCCGCGCAAAGACAATGCTCCGCGGGCAGCTCATGTAGAGCCCAAGGAGAGTCCAATTCCAGGACTTACAGCTCAGCAGTTCGCTCAACTCAAGCAGTTCCTCGCATCTCCATATGATGTGCCTCCTAAGCCGACAGCACATATGTCTGGTAATGCTCCTGAACTCTATGAGTGGTTGATCGATTCAGACTGTAATGAACACATTGTGCGTGATCTTAGCTGGTTGGATTCTGTTGATGCCAATCCGATTCATACTTCAGTTCGTATTCCGAATGGTGAAACGGTTCACATTCGTGGCTCTGGATCTGTCTTGTTGTCATCCTCACTTCGTTTGACAGGAGTTCTTCATGTTCCGGAGTTTAGATGCAACTTATTATCTGTAAGCAGACTGACCAAGGATCACATTGTAGCACTGATATTCTTGAGTGATTTCTGCGTACTTCAAGACTTACGCTCCAAGACGGTGATTGGTCTGTGTGAGATGCGTGATGGGCTCTACTATCTGCGACGTTGCAAGGTTGGAGCAAATCCGTTGGAAAAACAGTCGCAAGCTTGTAGAGCCACGCGCACTAGGGAGCCATTGGAGCTGTGGCACGCTCGCCTGGGGCATCCCTCCATGGACAAATTTTCTTTGATTAAGGATTTGTTTTCTTGTACTGCTGGTCGACAACATGGGTTCTCTTGTGATGCTTGTTTTCTTGCCAAACAGACACATACTCCTTTTCCTACTAGCTCAATAAAGACTACTCGTTGTTTTGATCTAGTACATGTTGATATCTGGGGCGATTATCGTACCGCGGCATTGGATGGTTCTCGATATTTCTTGACCATTGTCAATGACTACAGCAGAGTGATGTACCCTACACCTAGAATAAACACACTAATAGTGGATTGTGCCAAAAATCATTCAAACAAAGAGTAAGTTAAGTTAAGAGTAAAAGCATGACATCTAGATTTCCTCACTAGGAATGTGTATTTCGCTCAATCACACAAGTGTTTAAGGGTTGGTGTTTACACTCAAGTTTTTCCATACTAGTGCTTACCTGAACCTTGTTCTTCAACCACAGTTGGACCTATCAGTACAAACACAAGCATATCAAGATGACAACGTTTGGGTAATATGTATAAGGTGAGGTTTAAGGTGAGGTTTTAGAAGAGGGAAATGATGACGCTCACGAGGAATGAGTTACAAAGGTGGACCCAAAGCAAGAACTATCTAATATCGAGGCCTTGAACAAATAAAAACAATGCATAACATAAGCAAAACTAGGACTATACAACAAGGGAAGAACATTGATTCCCAAAGATGATTCATCGATCCTTATTTATTCCCCCCCCCCTTTTTTTCTCTTTTACTCTTTTTTTTTCTATTGAAATTTGATTTTTTTTCTTTTTACTGATTTTTCCTTTTTAATTTTAGGGGGATGAGACTAAAAGACACTACATTGATGGTCAATACCTCTTTTCTAAGTAGTAGAAGACAAAATGATGCAAAAGAAGGTGCAGTGGCAGAATGCCTATGCAGTGTCAAACTGCATACTGTAGTGGCAAAATGCATCTCTCAGCTATTGCTTCAACTACTACCTTAGAACATCAACTTTATTTACAAGACAATGAAAATGAAAATGGGCCACTATATTCACACAAAAGACCTCATTCCTCGTGAGAAGGGTTCAACGGGGGATACAAGAAAAGGGTAAAGGTGAGAGGTGTGATCGAACCGAAAAACAAGGCCAAGTCTCAAAGAGGTTGATCCTAGTTGTCAATGATAGGGTAGGCTTTTTGGCTCGAGTTTGTACTAATTGTCTCTATCGTTTATGCTTGCAAACATACAACACAATCCATTCGTGGTTTTGATCAAGATTACCGAAACACCAAGTAACGAAAAACTTCACACAATAGGAAATTGTCATTGAAAGTTCAAACTCACGGCTACTAGATGTCATACCCTACTCTATACAAATTATACTCAATTTTACCTAAGTTCGGGCACAATTCAATTCTAGTGAGTTCATTTTAATATGAGGGTACACCATGTGAAACAAGCAATCCTACATGCAAACACAAGTTATGCATTTCAAGGTTAACTTGGGATAACCGAGAGGCAGATTCATACACCGAAGCATAATAAGTTCACAAACCATTCACACAATCATTCCAAGCAACGACATTCTACCCTATCAAGTTCAAGACACAACACATCAAACACAGTGGGGACGACTCACATTCACCAAACATCATGTACAATACATACTCTAAACAAAACTAAAACTCCCCAGCCCACACTTAGGATGGAACGTTGTCCCTAATGTTCTGTACCTAGACTCTAAACATGCAAACACAAAAATGAAAAAGTAAGCAAAGGGAAAGATGAAAAACCTCGGGACAAATGCTAGGCGGATGAGGTGGGAGGTGGTGGAAGGTCGCTCGGGCAATCAATTCCACTCTTCTTGAGATGCTCAGCCATTTTCTGAATAAATTGATGTTGGATGTTGATTTGGTGTTGCTGCTGCTGGTACTTATGATCTTATTGCTACAGTTGTTGTTGTAGGTGAGCAATGATGTCCCCTGGGTGAGTGCCTTGTGGCGGGGTGCTTGTGGAGTGATTTGGATCAGCTTGGGGAGTCCTTGAAGATGCTCCTGAGGTTCTGGCAGCGGCTGCTAGGATTTCTATTGCACGGGCAGCAGCCAAATCATCTTCTTCTATTGCCTCCTTGGTCGTGGTTTTCTCCGTCTTGGCTTTTGCTTTCTCTGTTGGGCTGTAGGTTGTGAGGGAGCTTGCCTCTTTGATGGTGACTTCTTGTTGTTGTCTTTAGCCTTCTGTTTTCTTTCCGGTTGAAGTACATTGTTGTTGGAACGTGTTCGCTTCAATGGTGGCTCTCCCGGCTTGGTTTTGGCACTTTCCTTGGCTTGTGGTAGGGGTACATGACTGCTGCAACTTTGATGCTCAGATGGAAGCTCCATTGAATCGTCAAAAGCGTCGATTGTGGCTTGAACATAATCTCCCATCATCTGAAGTTTCGATCCTTCCGGTAGAGGCATAACAATAACTCTTTCCACTCTCTTCTTCCCAGTGTTGCCTCTGACAATCCTATGAAATGTGGGGGGAACTTCAACTCCGTCAACTTCTGGTCTATGCTCTGGAACTGGACCTGTTGCAGAGAGAAGATCTAAGGAGTAAATCATATTCCATTTTCTGAATTCTGTCTTTCCGTCAATGCTCCGATCAATCACTTGAAAATGGCAGACTCCAGCCCTTTTCTTCCTCACCATGGCTGCTGACCAGAGTTATTTCCTCCAAAGATAGAGCAGAACCTAGCTGTCTTCTTCTTTGCTCAAACTGTGTACTTCACCATAGCTTGCAACAAGCAATATGCTCCATTCTAGTCAATTCTTGATGAACCCATGAGCACTAGAGTCATTTCGAGTTGATGGAGAAGAATTTCTGTCAATTTGATGAGCAGAATTTGGGTTTTAGAAAACCCTAGAAATTGGGCAAAAGTGATGGAGAAGGAGGAATGAGGAGAATTGGTTGGATTGATAGAGAGGGTGGGTAACGAAATTGATGGATGGACTGAAGTTTGGGATTAATTGGAAATTTTTGATGGGATTTTGTGGTATAGAAGTAGAGGAACGAATAAGAGGAAGAAGGAAGAAGAAGAGGAACGAAGAGGAAGAAGAAGAACGAAGTGGAATGGGAGAGAGAAAGGCGAGTTGCCTTCTGATTCTTTTTTTTTATTTTTTTATTTTTTTTTTCTTTGCGGGAGAGCACCCGCCCTCTGTCTTCATCTTTCTTTTTTTTTCGTTTTTTTTTTCTTCTTTTCCTTTCCTTTTTTTTTTCTCTGCGGGAGAACACACCCGCCTATGTCTCTCTCTCTCTTTTTTTCCGATTTTTTTTTCTTTTTGCATTACTTTCTTTTTTGTTTGTTTTTTTTTTGGATTCTACAGCCGCAAATCACTTTTTTTTTGTGCCGAGACTCCAATCATCTCGCACTTCTTCTCTTTTTCTTTTTTTTTTGAAATTCTTTTTTTTTCGGAATTCTTTTTTTTTTGGTTATGATGTCGTGGACACTTTTTTTTTCTTTGGGGTTTTTTTTTTTACAAAAGAAAAGTGCTTCATGGTCCCTCCTTTCTTCTTCATTGCATTTTAGCTCTTCAAGTCCATTAGTGTTGCCTTCCACCCCAAACTGCATTTCTCCATTGCAAAAAAAAACATTTCTCCACTGCACATTTCCATCAAAGCATTCTGCCAATGCACCTCGGGTTGCCTCCCAAGAAGCGCTTGTTTAACGTCATTAGCTCGACGTTGGAATGGTTAGTTTAGGCGATAAGAGGAGATCTCCAGCAGGGAGGCTCCTTCTATGTATTGTTTGAGTCTCTGGCCATTCACCTTGAACACTCCATTGTCACCAAGAATCTCGATTGCGCCATGAGGGAAGACTTTGGTCACTGTGAACGGTCCGTACCACCTCGATTTCAACTTGCCCGGGAAGAGACGGAGACGAGAGTTGAAGAGTAATACCTTGTCGCCTACATTGAATTCTCGCCTTGCAATGTGTTGATCATGCCACCTCTTCGTCTTCTCCTTATAGATTCGGGCATTCTCATAGGCGTTGAGGCGGATCTCATCTAGCTCATTCAATTGAAGGAGTCTCTTTTCTCCGGCTTGTTTCATATCATAATTCAACTTCTTGATGGCCCAATACGCCTTGTGTTCGAGCTCCACCGGTAAGTGGCATGCTTTGCCAAACACTAGCCGATATGGAGACATGCCTAATGGGGTTTTATAGGCAGTCCTATAGGCCCATAATGCATCATCCAACTTCCTCGACCAATCCTTCCGATAGGAGTTAACGGTGGTCTCTAAGATGTGCTTCAACTCGCGGTTGGATACTTCAACTTGCCCGCTGGTTTGTGGATGGTATGGTGTCGCAATGCGGTGTTTGACCCCATATTTGGCCAAAAGTGTATTCAGCTCGCGACTTGTGAAATGAGTTCCTTCATCACTTATGACAACTCGTGGCACTCCAAAACGGGTGAACAAGTTCTTTCTCATGAAGTTCACCACCGTCTTTGATTCATTGGTTGGTAATGCGGCTGCCTCCACCCACTTTGATACATAATCGACAGCGACGAGAATGTATTTGTTGTTGTAGGATGATGGGAAAGGACCCATGAAGTCTATACCCCATACATCAAACATCTCCACCTCCAAGATTGGTGTTTGTGGCATCTCCAGCCTAGATGAGATATTACCTGTTCTTTGGCATCTATCACATGCAGCAACAAAGTTACGGGCATCATGAAATAGAGAAGGCCAATATAAACCAGATTGTAAAACTTTTGCTGCTGTCCTTTGAGGTCCGAAGTGACCTCCTGCAGCTAAGCTATGACAAAAGTTGAGTACACTATAGACTTCATTCTCAGGAATGCAACGCCTTATCATAAGATCAACACAATGCTTATACAAGAATGGATCATCCCATATGTAATTCTTTGAAATAGTGATCAATTTCTTGCGTTGTTGGTAAGAAGCTTCAGGAAGCTTACCTGTTGCGAGGTAGTTTGCAATATCAGCATACCAAGGGGCTCCCTTCGTTATTATGGCAAAGAGTTGCTCATCGGGGAATGAGTCATCGATATCCAAATTTTCAATTGGAAGTGATTTTGCTTCCAACCTTGAGAGATGGTCGGCTACCAAGTTCGCCGAGCCTTTCTTGTCACGGATTTCTATGTCAAATTCCTGCAAAAGAAGAACCCAACGAAGAGCCTAGGTTTGGCTTCCTTCTTAGAAAGAAGGTGTTTGATGGCTGCATGATCAGTGTACACAATGGTTTTTGAACCCATTAAATATGATCGAAACTTCTCAAATGCATAAACTACCACAAGTAATTCTTTCTCGGTTGTCGCATAATTCATTTGTGCATCATTAAGGAGTTTACTTGCATAGTAAATGGCATGTAACTTCCCTTCTTTCCGCTGCCCCAAAACAGCCCCTACTGCATAATCACTAGCATCACACATTAATTCAAATGGAAGATTCCAATCGGGTGCTGTGATAATGGGTGCGGATGTGAGCTCCTTCTTAAGCTTGTTGAAAGCCTGCAAACACTCATCAGAAAAGTTGAAAGCATTGTCTTTTGCTAACAATTCACATAAGGGTTTAGTGATCTTAGAAAAATCTTTAATGAACCTCCGGTAAAAACCGGCATGTCCTAAGAAACTTCTAATCCCTTTCACGTTGCTAGGTGGGGGAAGTCGTTCTATAACTTCAATTTTAGCTTTGTCAACCTCAATCCCCCTAGCTGAAATGCGATGTCCAAGTACTATACCTTCCGTCACCATAAAGTGACACTTCTCCCAGTTAAGGACTAAATTGGTCTCTTCACATCGCTGCAAAACCTTAGACAAGTTAGCTAGACAATGTTCAAAATTGGTACCGAAAGTTGAGAAGTCATCCATGAAAACTTCAAGACTTGTTTCTATCATGTCGGAGAAGATGGCTGTCATGCACCGTTGGAAGGTAGCCGGTGCATTGCACAACCCAAATGGCATTCTTCGGTATGCAAAAACTCCTTGAGGACATGTAAAAGCTGTCTTCTCTTGGTCCTCTGGTGCAACTGGAATTTGAAAGTAGCCGGAGAGCCATCTAAAAAGCAATAGTGAGAATGACCAGCCAATCGTTCGAGCATTTGATCGATGAAAGGAAGTGGAAAGTGATCCTTTCGAGTTGACTCATTTAACTTCCTATAATCGATACAAACACGCCATCCGGTGACAGTTCGAGTTGGTATGAGTTCATCCTTGTTATTTCTCACCACGGTAATTCCACCTTTCTTTGGGACAACCTGCACAGGACTCACCCACTTGCTGTCAGAAATAGGATAAATAATTCCTGCATCTAATAGTTTCATTACCTCATTTCTCACAACTTCCTTCATATGTGGATTGAGCCTCCTTTGGGCTTGGATTGAGGGTTTGTAACCCTCTTCCATGAGTATCTTATGCATACAAAAAGTTGGACTTATACCCGTAATGTCGGCAATAGTCCATCCTATGGCTTTGATATGTCGTTGCAAGATTCTCAAAAGCTCTTGTTCCTGAGAAAGTGTTAGTGAAGCCGAAATTATGACAGGCAATGTGGAATCCTTACCCAAATATGCATATTTGAGGTGACTAGGTAGTGGCTTTTGCTCTAGCTTTGGTGGTTGAATTCTTGATGGAACTAGCGTTTGGCGAGTTTGAGTTTCTCCTTCATTCTCAATCTGCATGGGTAAAGCCTCAAGCAATTGTGTCCTTTTTGACACGGTTAGGATTTCATGTTCAACATCATCATCAAAAGCATCAAAATCAGAATCATAATCATTGTTGAGAACCTTTTCGGTGCATGATTCTATCACATCCACCACACATACATCATCATAAGAGTCGGGATACTTACTTGATCGGTAAACATTAAATCTTACCTCTTCTCCACATACTCTGAATGTAAGTTCTCCCTTTTGGACATCTATAAGTGCACCACCTGTGGCGAGGAATGGTCTTCCAAGAATGAGAGGCACCTCCCGGTCCTCATCCATCTCCAAGATCACAAAATCTGCCGAGAAGATGAACCTTCCCACTTTGACTAGGACATTCTCCACCACACCCTTTGGAATCTTCACTGATCTGTCCGCCAATTGGAGGGTGATCCGTGTTGGTTTAATCACATCTCTCAACCCCAATTTGTTGTAAACCGAGTAAGGCATCAAGTTGATCCCCGCTCTAAGATCACAAAGGGATTTAGTGAAATCCTTATCTCCAATGGTGCAAGGAATGGTGAAGCTCCCCGGATCGTCTCTTTTCTCCGGTATTTTATTTTGAATCACTGCACTACACTCAGAGGTGAGGGTTACCTTCTCAATATCGGACCACTTGCGCTTCTTTGTAAGTAACTCCTTCAAGAATTTAGCATAGGTAGGCATTTGTTCCAATGCTTCCGCCAAAGGTATGTTGATGTGGAGTTGTTTGAAGAGATTTAGGAACTTTTTGAAGTTTGGTTCTTCCAAGGGCTTCATCAACCTTTGAGGGAAGGGTGCAGTTGGTTCATAAGGTTTAACCACCTTATCTTTTAATTTTTCACATTTTGGAGGTGCAGTTGACGAATGCATGTGCAGTGGCAAAGTGCTTGCATTTTGACCCTGCACATCTGCTTTTGCATTTTCTTCAGCAGAATTTTCTGCATCTTCCCCCATGCGTGGTTGCTTCTTTTCCTTTGGATCTTCTAACTCCTTCCCGCTTCTTAAGGTGACGACTACCACCTTGGCATCCCTTGGATTCCTCTCCGTGTTTGCGGGGAGAGTACCCGGGATGCGACCTTGAATGTCCGCCAATGTTTGAGCCATTTGACCCATTTGTCGCTCCATTGCCAACATGGATGATTGCACATTATTGTTGAGGGCCAATTGTTGTTGAATGTGGGTGCTTGTATGTGTCACAAATTGATCTAACCCCTTCATATTGTTGTCCGTTTTCTGCATGTGGGCAAGAATCAATTCTTCAAGATTTGACTTCTTCTCCTCTCGAGGTTGTTGAGGTTGAAACCCAGGTGGTGGGTTGTTGGGACGACTTCCAGTGGTGTTGTTATTTGACCATGAAAAGTTTGGATGTTTTCGCCATCCCGGGTTGTAGGTGTTGGAGTAGGCACCGCCTTGGTTTCTTTGATTATTGATAAATTGAACTTCCTCCAATTGGGCAGCTCCTATGGGGCATTGGTCTCGATGATGAGCACCTGCACACAACTCATAAGAAATAGTTTGGTCAGCGGAAACGAGAGAGAGGTTGGCCACTCTTCGTTCAAGTGCATCGAATTTGGCATCCAACTTGGCTTCGATTCGTGCTTCCAAGCCGGTGAATTTGTCGACTTCATGCATACCGCCTCTCCTTCGTGAGCTCTTTTCTTCATCCCATTCATTAGCATCGGAGCACATGTTCTCTATGAGGTCATAGGCGGCTCCGGGCTCCATAGAAGTAAATCCTCCACCGGATGCTGTGTTCAAAGCTTGCCTGAACTCTCTTCTAATCCCATCAAAGAAGATGGTGATCACATTCCACTCCTCGAGGCCGTGGCTTGGGCACTTCAGCAAAAGCTCTTTGTATCGCTCCCAAGCTTCACTTATGCTTTCATCCTCGGCTTGTACAAAGTCTACAATCTCCTTTTGGGCTTTCATGGCTTTAGCGGGTGGAAAATATTTGTCAAGAAATGCCTTCTCTAGCTGCGCCCACGTGGTGATAGATCGAGGGGCCAGGTTTTGGAACCAATGAGCCGCTCGACCCAATAATGAGAATGAAAACATACGCAGCCGGATTGCATCATCGGACATGCCAGGATTTTTCATGGTATCACAAATGCTACAAAATCTCCTCAAATGGTCATGAGGATCTTCTGTACTTGCTCCTGAGAATGTATAGCCATTTGTGATCATGTTGATGAAGGATGGTGTGATGTCGAGATTGGTGTTGCCGGTTGGAATGACAACCCCTGAAGCTCGGGCTCCAGTTCTTCGATTCAGCTTGCCTCGGATGGTTCGATCTTCAGGTGGGTCATTCCTCCCTTCACGGTGTTGATTGTTGTTGTGGCCTTGGGTAGCTCCCTCCTCCATTTTGCCTATAAGTGAAGAGATGAAACCCTTCTCTTCGTCTCGATGGCCTTTCGGAGAGGTAGGTGCTGATTTAGATTGGGTGACTTTTCCTACCCTCGCCTGCTTCCGGTTGTACTTAAACGCCTTCTCGATTTCGTGATTTAGCGGCAACAACTCCTTAGTCTCCCTTCTTCGCATACGCCAAGAAGAAATATTCTGAACTTTTCCTGCACACTAAAACACAAATCAAAATAGTTCACTCAAACAAAAATTTATTAAAACTGAATTTTTGGCAATCCCCGGCAACGGCGCCAAAAACTTGGTGGCGACAAAACTGCAAGTGCACAGTGTCGTACAAGTAATAAAGTGTAAGTAAAATTATCGTTCTCTAGGGGATTGGTGAAACTCAATAATTAACAAATTTAGTTCAAGAAACTATAGGAATTGCAAAGGTTGTAATCAAGTGATGATTTGCAAAGATTGCACAAATTAAGTAACTCGATAAATCAACTATTTTGGAGAAATTGATATTGGAGAGTTCTGGGGGAAACACAAGATTTTACTATTTTACCTCAGTAAATTTAATTACCCTTGTCAATCGATTTAATCCATATTTCTACAGTCGAGATACCTCTAAATTGATAGCTATCTCCATCGAGAATTACCACGTACTAACTAATTAAGACAATTTCTACTATCGTAGTTAACTGAATTAATTAATTAGCCTTAAGAATGATATCCCTAAAATGACTGCATAATTCCCTATTTAATCCACTATCGCTTCGATAGGCAATTATGTCGTGTGAAATGTGTTCGGTTACTAGGTTTTCACTATCGTTATTAACCTAGAAAACTACAAATCATTGTGAAGGTGACCAATCAACACAAAGCGTTAAACAATTCCACACGATAGAAAATGGAAGAAAAACAAGTCATGATTAAAACATCGAGGCTAGATAATAAAATCCATAAGTTTCCCCCAGAAATTGGGGGATTAGTTCATGATGGAAAGAAAGTACATAAACATGATAATGTTCAACATCACAACTAATTACCTAAACAAAGGAGTAGAGAAAGTACTAAGTGTTGAAGTTAATCCCCAACTTACAAGAGTCTTCCTTTCTTCAAAATGCTCAACTCCAAAGTGTGCCAAAGTGAGCTCTCTCCTTTGATTTTTCTGTCTAAAACTAGTCTCCAAAAAGTGTCTCCTTACCCTCCTAGTTGCTGCCCCTTATAAATCCATTTTCTGCAGATTTAATCCCACAAAACAAGACACTTGCAGGTCACATTTCCAAGAGAAGGCTGCTGCTAGCTTAAGTCTCTTTCTTTGCAATAAATTCTTGCATCATTTTCTCTATTGGTGAGCCACCAAATCAATTTGCTCACTTCAAGAAATATGATCAAATCCCAATAATTTCTGAGGGCTGCTGACAGTTGAGTGAAGATTCCAACCACAATAATTCGATTTGGGTCTTCATCAGTTTGGCCTCCTGCTGGACGTTTGCCTCTGCACATCTGCATTTTGACACTGCACCTGCATTCGTCCACTGCACTTTGTTTTGTTCACAATCTTAGCTTCAATCTGTGTTAAATCGCTACATGTCTTGGTAATGACACTAGGGCCATTCCATGGTCAATATGAACTAATTTAGAGCAATTTAAACACATATATACATAAAGATCAATCATTTATGCACAAAATACATATATGTTTATGAAGCTTATCACAGAGCTACCTGGGTTTTCTTGATGAAGCATAAATCAGATGTTGAGCGATATATATGCATGTTCTGTGAGTTGGTTCGGACTCAGTTTGGTTCACAAATGTGTCGTTTTCAGGCCGATAATTGACATGAGTTTCAGACTACCTCTCTACGTGATTACTACGAGGCTCATGGGATCGTCTTGCAGACCTCTTGTACTGATACTCCACAACATAATGGAATAGTGGAGCGGAAGCATCGTCACCTTCTTGACACAGCCCGTGCTCTCTTGTTTCATGCCGGTTTACTTGTGCGTTTTTGGGGCGATTGCGTAATTGCTGCCACATACTTGATCAACAGGCTCCTTGCAGTACCACTTGCCAGGAAATCTCCCTATGAGGTTCTTCTCAACTAATCTCCCTCATACACCCATTTATGCAGCATCGGTTGTCTCGTCTATGCAAAAGACACTCATCATGGACTGGACAAGTTTGCAGAAAGGGGGAGAGCTTGTGTTTTCTTGGGATATCCAGCTTCTCAAAAGGGATACCGAGTCTATGATTTGCGCACTCACAAAGTCTACGTGTCTCGTGATGTACATTTCCTAGAGACGGTTTTTCCCTTCAAGAGTGATCAATCACCCATCACTGGCCGCCCTCCGTCTGTTTCTCAAGGGTTGGACGTTGTGCATAGCATGCATGACTTGTCCACTTCTCGTCCTACCGTCGGGCCACCAGTTCCTCACCCTGATGCTACTTCGCCTGTTCACCTTGATGATCATGAGTCCCCATTTGACGAGGAGCTCCCCTCTACTAAACACTCCACGAATAGCACTTCGTCGCCAGCTGTTCAGGGTCCGGCCTCCAATGATGGTCCCGAACCTGGTGCTCTTCGGCGAAGTCTTCGTACCCGTCATCAGCCCAGCCGGCTCGATGGTCATGAGGTAGATCTTCCTCCTTCCCTTGCACCCACTACGTCATATCCTATTTCCCATCATGTTTCTTATCATCGATTCTCACCTTCACATTTTGCTTTCCTTGCCGCCATCACCAAAATGGACGAGCCGAGGTTCTTCTCGCAGGCTATCCAGCTTGCGTGCTGGCGCGAGGCGATCCAGCACAAGATCGTTGCTCTTGAGGCTAATGGGAGATGGACTTTAGAGTTGTTGCCACCCGGAAAGCGTGCGATTGACTCTAAGTGGGTTTTCATGATTAAATATTATCCATATGGTACGATTGAGCGTTACAAAGCCATCTCGTAGCCAAAGGTTTTACTCAGCTCGAGGGCATCGACTTTCATGACACTTTTGCACCTGTTGCTAAGCTTGTCACCGTCCGAGTGCTCCTTGCTGTCGCTGCCCATAAAGGTTGGTTTCTTCATCAGCTCGACGTCATCAATGCTTTTTTGCATGAGAACCTCGAAGAAGAAGTGTACATGAAGGTACCCCAGGGTTTTCAGAAAGAAGGTGACCAGCGCGTTTGTCGTCTCCATAAATCATTATACGGACTGAAGCAGGCTTCGCGGAACTGGTATACCAAGTTCACCCAGGCTCTTGTGGAATTTGGCTTTCAGACTTCGAAGGCTGATCCTTCATTGTTCACGCTCTCCACGTCCACTTCCTTCCTTGCCGTGCTTATCTACGTTGATGACGTGGTGTTAACCGGTGACGAGGCTCTACTTGCTCAGGTGAAGGCCTTTTTGTACCAGCGTTTCAGTATCAAAGATCTGGGCCCTCTAAAATATTTTTTTGGCATTGAAGTTGCACGCTCTAGTGAGGGCATTGTCCTCAGTCAACGGAAGTATACCATGGACATTCTGTCCGATGCTCGTGTTGGTGCAACTCGCCCAAGTAAATTTCCTATGGAGCAGAACCATACTTTGACTCAGCCGAGTGATGAAGTGGCCGACGATGCCAGCTCTTATCGGCGCCTTATTGGCCGCCTGCTCTACTTAACCATCACACGACCTGATATTGCTTATGCAGTCAATATCCTCAGTCAGTTTATTCATGCTCCGAGTCCTGCACATGTGTCTGCAGCTCAACGGGTCCTGCGCTACCTCAAAAATTCGCCGGGCCAAGGTATATTTCTTCCTACTGCTGGTGATCTTGTGTTGACAGCCTACTGTGACGCTGATAGGGCTGGCTGCCAATCTACCCGTCGCTCCACTACGGGATACTATGTTCAGTTAGGGCATGCTCTTGTCTCCTGGCGAACCAAGAAGCAACGTGTTGTTGCCCGGTCCTCTGCCGAAGATGAATATCGTGCTATGGCACGCACGGTCAGTGAGGTTATCTGGTTGCGTTTCCTCTTGCAAGAGCTCAGGGTTCCTCAGACCGCTCCTACAACGCTCTTCTGCGACAATCAGGCAGCTCTCCACATTGCAGCTAACCCAGTTTTCCACGAGCGTACCAAACATGTGGAAATGGACTGCTATTTTGTTCGTGAGCGTGTCACTTCAGGGGACATTGCCCCCCGCAAGATCGGCACGACCTCTCAACTGGCTGACATCTTCGCCAAGGTTCTGTGTACTGATCAGTTTCACCTCCTCTTGTCCAAGCTGGGCATTCGTGATCTTCATGCTCCAGCTTGAGGGGGAGTATTGGGCTGCATTGTTTTCGGTTACTTAATTTAGTGACTAGTTTGTAATTATGCATAATAAACCCTACCCGTGTGCTTAGTAGAAGGGTATAAGTAGCTAGGAGTCTTGACCATTCGGATGTAAGCAGCAGCCATACATACTGCACTCTCTTTCCGCGTTATCAAATCTTACATAATCAATACAAGCACACAATGCCTCACCGATATAACTCGACAGGTCATTCTACACTCAAGTGGAAGAAGAAGCTATTTGAATTGAACCTGAATTCAGTCAGCACGTATTAATCCCGTCCCGTCCTTGCAATCACTCGTCAAATTATAGAACGTCTCAACCCGAGTCTTCCCCCTATAGAACACCTCGATCAGTATACACTGCAACTCTCATATACCCATCAAACTCCACTGCCCTCCCGCCATTCAATTCCCTCGTCTCGTTATACCACTCGCTTGTTTCCCCCACATCTCCTTGTAATCATCTAGCAAATGCACCTTAAAGTGCGACCTCAGCTTATCGAAGTAATTAGAGAACGACTCGTTCGTCACCACATACAAGTTCCTCCACGGCTGAACCATCTTTTGAACCTTCTCCACCAAGGCATCTGGGGACGTGTCAGCATCTAGATGCGGCTTTATTCCCTGCTTTAGGGAGCTCGAGGCGGAGACAGGGGCGGCCAAGTTGTGAAGGCTAAATGGAGAAGACTCTTGCCAGCGGCCTGTAGAGCGCCGCCGATGAAGGGAAAACACCCTTGCCTGGCGATGCGATCGAGCGGTTGCGATTGCAGGTGACACTGCGGCTGCAAGAGCGGGAGATCGAGAAGAAAAGGTAGGGTTTTCTTTCGTTTCCATACCCCTGCTCTGCTTCTCGCCTTCTCCCAGCAAAACGACGCCGCACAGCCTGAAACGACACCTCAAGAGAGCAACCCTTTGACCCGCTCGGACGGGCTAACCGCCCGAGTTTCGCCGGGTTTGACCAATTCCGGGCTGATAGTCAAAAGGTTTACTATGACCCTTTTTTATTGCGTGTCCGGGCCAACCCGGATCGGTCCGCGGGTTAACAACCTTGGTCACAACAGTGGGTCGGGAGGCCGAGACAAGCAAGCACCCTGCCTTCTTAGTTGATTTATGTGCACAAGGTTCAGATACGGAAAGCAAAGGGTCATATCATTCAAGCCACAGAGCTTGCTGCTAATTACTCTCTACAACAACAAATCACCACATTTACACAGTGATTTAAGAAACCTAATAAGCTGGACTACAGCTTGACAACAGCTCCCGTGGTCTGGGTATCAGGTGGTGCAAATGGGACAATCAATATCTGTAGTCGTCTTCAGGATGGCCGAATATCGAGTAACCGGTGGTGCTCCTGGATTTATCCTGCAAAAACCACCCCCGCAGAGAAACACTTTGTTAAAGGTCACTTCAACATACACTGGAGAATGGAAAGTATAACCCTACTAAGAAACTGTGCACTCCACAAGTTCGTTTGAATGTATGGCTGCCATAAGAATCAGAGTTATCAGTTTATGAAGGCATTAAATACCCTGTGGATAAGAGTCTCAAACGCCTCTGTGCCATGCTCTTGGATGTATTTCTCGGCGGCAGTCAGGATATCTTCTTTCTCAGTGAACACGTCCTTCCTTGGGACATACCATATGTTTATGGTTTGTTGCGGGTTGAGGAAGAGTGGCCTCAGAAAGTGCTCATAAACATAAGCAGCGCCACTGAAGTACGGTAGCACCAACCAGCAAGTGAAAATGAGCTTTACATAGGACCAGATGGGTATCCTGGCAGTCATAGCATGATTCATAAATAACTCTTATCAGAAGACCGACATATAGAGGCAAAAGTCTAAAAGACCAAGCTTAGCCACTCAGTTATGCGTAGCGATATTTGACTATCTGATTATCATGAGCATAGAAGAAATGATCTGATTTCAGTATGGATAAGCTTGTGGGGATCCTGAGAAGCACAACGAATTACAAGAACCACTACCACGAATGCATAACATAGATAAGAGTTCCATAATGTTTACTCTATTAGAGCATCTATGGTCAAAATGAGCTGAGCTGCAGGGATAAGAAGAAAATGAGTCACCATTCAATAACCCTTGCGAAGGTGAGCTCCAAGAGTGTGATCATAGAGTAGAGAACCCAATAGGTGAGCCATTGACGATCATCATTCTGAGATTTGGTCTCTATAGCCCGGATCGAAGCGTACCTGTGGCCGTAAAACCCAGATTTATAAGCTACCCAATTCAGTTCCAAGCAGACAGATTGACAAACTTGGGAATGTTCAGCATCTATCCAACTCCAGCCCATGAAAGAACGATTCAGAACTTGTAAATACCAAAGGAATCGAGATTCACACGAAAAGGAAAAAAGTAACGATGACTTACAGAGGATAAAGGAGACTGACAACAGGCCTACAACAAATCAAACCGATAATAGTCAAATGGGTTTCATTTCCCTTGTTAAGAATCAGAACCTGGTTAAGTAAATCTCTGAGCTTTTTCTAGCAATCCAATGAATCTGGGAAGCAAAACAGTAAATGGGGAAGAAGAGGAAGCGTACCCAGCAAGAACATCAAAGTTCTTGAGAAGAACCTTGAGGAAGCTTCCAGCACCAGATCCCATAGCAGCTAGTAGACGTGGGTTTGCTTTCCGAATGTGCGGTTCCTTTCCCTTCCTGGGTCTAGCTAGGAACAGAAGAAGCCGGTGATAAATGTGATATCTCCGGTCCCTGCTTCCTTTCTTTCTTTCTTCGCTCACAGTCACCGCCGCTCTCGGGGTTTTGTCGCGATGAGGGCGCCGACGGAAGTGCTTTTGGCCCTTTGGATATGTGTGGGTGGCTGGCGGTCTATTCGGCGTGTCGGGAAGAAAGCGTGGACAGGTGCTTTCGTTGGGGAGTGACTGAGTGAGGTGAGCAGTGGGAACTGGGAGAGAGTGGGCGACTGGAGTAAAGTAAATACTAGGTGGAGGCGAAGTTTAGTAAAGCATCCCCAAAGGACGACTAAAGTTCGAAAGGCTCCTCAATTTTAAGCTTTATTGAAATTTCAACACAACACTTCTAAATTAGCTATTCAAGCTTTATATTATATTACAACAAACAAACAACAACGAACAAATCAAATGCAAATCCAACAAATCCCTAAACAAAAAATCTTGCATTTTTCCTATCTTCTAACTGTTTCGTTGGCGAAACTTCACGTGTTCGATGCGCACTGTTTTCAATTAAAACACAAACACGAAATCAGCAAAATCGTCAAATATCCGCCGCCGAAGTCGGCGTCGTTGATTTGATCGATTAAAGCAGAAAACAAGACGATCGTCAAATGGCCGCCGCCGGTATCAGCGTCGTTGATTTGATCGATACACCTTTGACTTCTAATCAAACAACTATTATTCGGTTCAACACCTCTCCAAACTACGTTCGAACGAGGGTGTTCAACGAATAAACAAAGAATCGAACCAGGAGTGTTCTAAATTACGTTACCTCTACTCCTATGGAGGTTCCTCTGGAGAGCTCCGCGACTACGACTACAAGCTACGATCTACGACTCTGCAAAGGAGTTCTTTGACAGAGCGGTTCTACGAAACTAGAGAGAAAAAAGATAATTCTGCAATGGTGCAGTTGTGATTTGATTTTGCCGTCTCGAGCTTCTCTCTCTTCCCAATCTTTATACTTCGCGCTTCTCCCCGTCGTAGTAACTGCCTTGGCGCCTTTGTCTCCCACGTCTTCATTCCTGTCAACCGTGCAGGTAACTTCCTCCTTGTTGCGTGATAATCACGTGCCCTCGAAACCGCTCTGCTTTGCAGAAACTTGGCGAAACGATTTACAACCTTGTCTATGTAACGATGACGTTTCACCAATACCACGACATCGCCTGACTCACTCCTACTGTCACTCTAGAAAATGGCCAAGTATAACCACTTCCTAAAGCGTAGTATAGCGGGTCGGGTTTTAATGTCAACCCGGGTCCTAGATGTGATGACTACTCGGTGAAGTCTTGTTATTTAGCGGTGAACTTTTAGTGAAACTCAAGCAAACAAAACACAAAGCAAGTAAACGGTTTGTTGTCAAGTCAAGAGAGGTCACCCGGATATGGTTCCCCCTAGACTGCAGTTAAGTCGGATTGCAATTTACCAAGTTCAGTTTTCATGAAAGTTATACTGCGGAAGGTTCTCAATTAGTCTGAAGTCTCGACTAAAGGTCTCCAGACCCTCTCAATCTGAGTCTCTAGCGGGCGACTAACCTCCACCGGAGTAAACAGATTGAGGCCCTAATGAACCAAACCTCCACTACCGAATTGACTTCGGTACAGAATAGCGAATTGGCTCCTCGACTAAAGTCACCAATTCGCCACCTTCGATTAAGGGTACTCTATCAACCTAGGCAGATATTCTCATTCTAGGTCAAAGCAGAAACAACAGGAATTTGATCAGGATTCAAGTCATTCAATCATTCAAACCTCAATCGAATATAATCAATTCACAAACTCGGTACTTGGGTTCATACAATCAGACCTAGCATACAAATCTAGGGTTCTCCATACCCAGATGAATGGGGAAACTACTCCATAGAGAAAGAAGCAAAAGCAGATTCAGACACGGAAATCATACTGTGAAGTTGGATTCCTGCTCCTGGACGTTTAATCGCACTTCTCCAAGCCCAAGACGGGCTCCAATGGTGTTGAAGATCGATCTATGGCGCTTGAGAACTCTGGTTCGACGCTTTCTCTCTCTAGGAATCGATTTCTCTCTCAAAAACTCGGAACCCTTTGAAAATTGGCCTTCTTCCTCTTTTATCAGCTGACCCCGCGATACCCGGTCGGGTATTTTATGGTTCGACCGGGTATTGTCGAAACGCGCCGTTCCACTAAAGGGGAAAATCCCCGGTCTACCACCAAAATCCCCGACCGGGGATTTATCGCCATCGCCCGGGCCCCCTTCTGTTTCTCACGGGTGCCCGAAGGAGGAAATACCCGGTCGAGGCCAGAATATACCCGGTCGGGTATTTCTTCCTTTGACCGGGTATTTTGGTCCAGTAGCATCCTTTGTCCAATCTTCGCTCCTTTCGATCCGGAACTCGTTCCTTCGCCTCGATTCCAACGCCAGGACCTGAAATATGACATAAACACACAACCTAGCGTAAAATCGGCTTAAAATACGAGATTCCTCATCACAAACGACTTCAGAATAGGGGTGAAAACATGTATGATTATCGGTCTATCAAACTCCCCCACACTTAACCGTTTGCTTGTCCCCAAGCAAACCAAGTCAGACACTAGGTAAGCTTACATATTTCATTCAACCAACATTGGGGACAAGTCATAAAGGCACAAAACACGTGAATCGCACTGGTTTTCAAACATCAATACATGCACAACCTCAATGACAACCTGGACAACCACCACAAAGGACATTCGAGTGCAGCAAATCGAGTAAAGGAAGAGTCTCCCGTCTGTTCACTAGCCAACCTAGACTTGATTCAACCACTTACTCAAAACAGCCAACTCATGCATCCAACTCAAGACATCAGAATAGAGACCGAGCAATCTAGGTCCTCCCCGGGGTACAAGAGCATATAGAAAATGAAAATGAATCACTCACTCTCGACCAGTGGGGTCAGGACAATTTTTATGCGAAAGATGCGCATGCTATTTCTCTCAATCCCTATCATCTCTTCACCATGATGGCAGCCTCTAAATGCTAGAGTTCACATATGGGGTGTCACCACTAACTAATCAGGAGGTCTTAGACACAGGTTCAAATGACTGGTTGGGGTCTTGGACATGGGGAAAAGGCCTTTTAGGTGGTGGAAGTATTCATAACAAAAGGTTCCACATTTTCCAAACACACAATCACAGTCAAACAACCCGGTACTTTCTTTCTACTATTCTGCATTACTCAATATCTTAAGAGCACAAGAGCGAAGGAGGCATAATCATCAGCATTTCCAAGCCAGACTGCTAAGAAAACACTGCTTACTGGGCATTATTCAGATTTTTGGTAGTGGCTCTCTTTTGCTTTCAATTTTTCTTTGTTGTTCTTTCATTTTTCTTTTCATTTCCTAAGAGAACCACCACTTCTGCATAAATTTCAAACACCTGCCCAACTTTAAGCACTACCTCCAACACTCACATAGACTTTAGCAAAGACAGCAGAGAATATATATAAAAACCACTCTGTGGAACCTTCTAAAAGATGCAACAAGGGTGATTTTTTCATTATAAACCAAAAGAAAGGATAACACACGGCTCAAAGGGGCTGACTAGGGGATATGACACATCAGGACAGTCAGTTTTGGGCGTGGGCTAATCCTATGCCCCCATCATCTTAGCTAGTGACAACGTGAATGCTACACATTATGGAAGAGGGATCTATCGCACAAGAAAGAAACGAGCAGGCTCAAATCTCACATGGCTACCTATATGCTCTATCTCACATTCTGATACCCTGAACTAGATGCATAAACGACTGTCAAGGACAAGTAATCAGATCAAGTCAGATCAAGTCACAGTTGGCCAGCAAACAGTTGAAAAACTGAACCCCTACATCGTTTTACTGCACATCTCAGTCCTCATCATAGGTTGTCCTAGTCACAAACAAGTTGTCATGCATTAATCCGAAAACCAATCAATTCATCCATCAAAACACAGTGCCAATATGATCAAACAGCAGTACTTGGAGCCCTCAAATCGTAAGATTTGGACAGTGGACTAGGCTCCAAGCACACAAACAGAGCTAATGCAGTCAAAAGATAAACATCCCCCCCACACTTAAGATCGACATTGCCCTCAATGGAGAAGAGGGAAGGAAAGGGAAACGATGTTACCGGTATGCACAGACTGCAGGAGACTGGAAATGGACCAGTCGGCATGGGGCGGACTGGACAGTGGACCAGTCGGGAACACAGGCAGAGCTAAAAGAGACCAAAAAGCTCAAACACATACGTTAGGTCCAATGGTCAGCCCAATAGTACAGCATCCAGAATGAAAAGAAAAAGAAAAAGAAAAACCGACACAAAACATACAGTTTGCATGCTGACACAGATAGAAACTCTCAAAACACGCCCCTAGGGCCCTCCGAGACCGGAGAAATCAATCTGATCCATAAGGTCGTCGACGCCATCATCCGGAGGCTGCCGTGGTGGTGAATGCTCCCACCGAGTGGTCCAGTGGTGCTCCGCCGGAGGGTGGCAAGCCTGGAGTAGATGCTCGGAATACTCCATCAGACGGCGGCCTCGGTCTCTCTCCCTCTCGATGAGAGCAGTAGTGTGGCCCATGTGGGTCTCCAATCGGCCAAGGCGCTCATCCATGCCCGTCATCCGGGACCGGTACTCGGCCTGGTGGGCCGAATACTGCTGGTAAAACTGGACCTGATGGTCCATGAGCTGCTGGTTCTGAAGACCCAGCTGCTGGAACTGGAGGCCCATCTGCTGGAACTGCTCCGTGAAGAAGTCCACCGACGGACCAGAAGGACCAGAGGAGGACTCACCTCTCACTGGTCTCCGTCGAGGCTGAAGATCCCCCGGGGGGGAGAGCGAGGGCTCCGGCGCATCGGCATCCATAACGCCGTCATCATCATCATCAGCATCCTCATCCACCTCCTCATCGTCCGAGTAGTCCGCATCCTCCTCGTCCGAGTCGAGATCAATCACCCCCGCGGGGGGCATAGAGAGCCCATCCACCCAGGTGCGGATGTCATCAGTGGCCAGGAGGCGCGCGTTGTTGAGCACGTCCCGGCTGAGGGGTGCGGAGCCGCCCATCACAGTCGCATTGTGAAGCCCCTGAAAGCTGATGTCGAAATGCCTCGCCAACCGTGTGATCAGGGGACCACAGAAGAGGTGAGTAGGATGCCCACGGATCCGGTGGAAAGTGAGGGCCATGAAGGAGCCCAGGTGAAGCATGTGAGCCGGATCCCCCATCGAGTACATGGCGTATAACACCCGCTTCGGGATCTTATGCGAACCGGTGGCGTTGGGGACGACGGACCGGGTGATCAGCAGGTTCAGGATGTGCCACTGCGGCTTGAGGGTGCTGACGGAGGTCTGGCCAGCATCGAAGTAGTCGTAGCCATGGGCGCGCCTGGCTATCTTGCGGTAGAAAGAAGTCTGGTTCCAGTCGGTCGGGTGGGCAACCTCGATCTCATGGGCATCGAAGGGGTGGTACTCGATACCCAGAGCGTGGGCCAACCCGTCGATGGTCAGCTCCCTGTGATCGCCACCCAACCGGAATGTTACTGCATACTCGTCCCGGGCCATCGAGCGGTCATAGCGATAGGTGGTGTAGAACTCCCACACCAGCTCCGTGAAGGTAGGCTCGTCGATGGTCAGCAACCGCCGCCAGTCGAGGTGACTGATAGCGGCGCTGAGCTCTTGCAAACAGTGGAGCTGTTCAAACACCGCCCACTCGAGGTGGTGGTGACGCTCCAGCTTCCCCCGGATCACCTTGCGGAACTGATCCGCATACTCCGCGTGCAGGCGCAGATCCTGCACGAAGGGATGGTCCTGCGACATGGCCCTGCAAAATCAAAACACCATAGGTGGAGCCAAGAAAATAGATGGTCAGGACTAACGGCATGGGGTCAGTACTTCCCCCACACTCGAGCTCACCTAGGCTAACAAATTAAGCACAGCCAGTTGAATTGCAAGCAACTCAACCGGAATTCAAGGCAGGATCACAGAATAAACCACAATCATCACACGGACAGTTCATCTATCACATACACAGCCATGCAAGCTCGAGTCATCCCTCACCCTAGTCTAAATTAGGCATGCAAACACAGTTCTCGGTCCTAGAATCTACAGTCCGATTTTCCATAAACTAGAAATTAACAGGAAACACACCTGGAAACACAAGGAGGACCGTAGCTAGGACTCGAAAGACGGGTGAGGGGGCGCGAGGAGAGCGAAAAAAAATCGCCCCGGAAACTCGCCGGAAAAGGCCGGAGAGTCGCCGGAAAGTCGCCGGAAAATGTCTGGCGGCGGCGGCGATCGACGGCGACGGCGGCGCGGCGGCCGGCGACGGCGGAGGGCGGCGGAAGGCAGCCGGCGGGCGGCGGCGGGCGGCGGCTTGTGACGGCTGCCGGCGGCGGCCAAGGAGGAGAGAGGGGAGAGGAAATGGGGGAAGAGAGAGAAGTGATTTTGGAAAAAATGAGGGTAGAGAGAGAAATGACCGGGGGTTTCCTTTATATAGGAAAAATACCCGGTCGGGTCTCAAAAATACCCGGTCGGGTATTATCGAGTCCTCGACCGGGGAATTCTGCCAAACGCCGCGTTTCAATGGGTGCAAATCCCCGGTCCCTCGCCAAAAATACCCGGTCGGGTATTTTTGGCGGGGGATCGGGGGTGCCAAAAACGCCGCGTTCCACAGCCGAAAATACCCGGTCTCAGGCCAAAAATATTACCCGGTCGGGTATTTTTGGCCTGAGGCCGGGTTTTTCCTCTTTTTCGTCCCGGAAGGCAGAAGGGGGCCCGGGCATGAGCCAAAAATACCCGGCCGGGTATTTTAGCTCATGACCGGGTATTTTACCCTTCCGGCCAAAAATCTCATTCGTCCCAAAATCGCGACCTCTCCTGCACGAAAACACCAAACCGAGGCATCACAGACGACCGAACTTCATGACAAACATGCAACTGACTTGACACGACACCAAAAACTCAGAAAAAAGGGAAAAGAAAATGCAAACCGTGGTGGGGTTGCCTCCCCACAAGCGCTTCTTTACCGTCTTTTAGCTGGACGCCCATGGCGGAACTAAGGGTCCGCGAGTTCCACCACCAACTCCGCACGTTCGACCTCGCCTCCCAGGTAGAGTTTGTGACGATGGCCATTCACTTTAAACGGCTCAGTCTGCGGGTTGGCAATCTCGATAGTGCCATACGGGAACACCTGGGTGACCGTGAACGGTCCAGACCACCGGGAGCGGAGTTTTCCGGGAAAAAGCTTCAGGCGAGAGTTATAGAGGAGAACTCGATCACCAACCTGGAACTCTTTCGGACCCCACAACCGGGCATCGTGCAGGCGCTTAGTGCGCTCCTTGTACAGCCGGGTGTTCTCATAGGCGTGGTAACGCCACTCTTCCAGCTCCAACATCTGCAGTTTTCGCTCAACACCTGCAACATGAACATCCAAGTTGAGCAGCTTAAGGGCCCAGAAGGCCTTGTGCTCTAGCTCCACGGGCAAATAGCATGCCTTTCCATAGACAAGCCGGTACGGTGAAGTACCAATGGGCGTCTTGTAGGCAGTGCGATACGCCCACAGAGCATCATCGAGCTTGGCGGACCAATCTTTGCGGGACTGATCCACCGTTTTCTCCAGGATCCGCTTGAGCTCCCGGTTCGTCAGTTCGGCCTGGCCACTGGTCTGGGGATGATAGGCCACGGACACCTTGTGAGTCACACCATAGCGAGACAGTAGTTTATCGAATTGGCCCTGGAAATGGGTGCCTCTATCGCTTATGATGGCTCGAGGTGTCCCGAACCGGGAGAATAGCTGCTTCAAAAAATCACAAACAAGTCTAGCATCATTGGTGGGCAAAGCTTGCGCCTCAGCCCACCTAGAGACGTAGTCAACAGCAACCAAAATATAGGTGTTACCAAAAGACGGAGGGAAGGGGGCCCA